>OW804094.1:6412935-7012935 GCA_942159475.1 Sthenelais limicola | reverse complement strand
GACATTACGAATTTAGAGTTTGACATGTGGTACCGCGCACCTTTTAAATGCACAAGGGACGTGAGGTTGCAGTCCTTTCAATACCAGGTGATTAATAGGTTGATTGTGTGTAATCTTCACTTAAATGATATGAAGATCGTTCCTTCTAACTTATGTAGATATTGCGACTCTGTCGACGACTTGTTCCATTTCTTCATAGACTGTGAAAAAACCTGTACCTTTTGGCATTGCCTTAAAAATTGGGCGTGTAATAACCCATGGTTAGACGACGAGATCGCTAACGATATCAACGCGGTCTTTATGATTCTAGGAATCCCCTGTATAGATGAAAAATATAGGATATGGAATTACATCCTCATCTACGCCAGGTTTTATATTTACAAAACTAAGTTGTTCGGAAACAACAACATTTGTCTGTTTGGCTTTCTAAGAGAATTAAAGGGCAAGCTGCGAACCATGCAGGATGCCTCCTATATGAGCCCCACACATAGAAAGGAATGGAAATCCTGGGCTGGTTTATATAACAGTTTATAGTTTCCCCCTCTTCTAAAGGTTTTGCCCCACAGGTGTGGCTTTGAGATACCTAGTACAGTATGTTATCCGGAATGGTCCACTAGATAACTAGAAACTTTTAGACGATGTGATCGGCTCCCTATAGCATAATATAGGTCGACTCGCTAATTCAAGTATTACAAATGGCCCGCTATCTTTATTAGACGGTAACATGGTCGTTGCAAGTTAAAAATGGGTACAATAAATGACTCACATTTTGATATCAATATACTTTATTCACGAAGTGACGATGTACTCTGTTCAACTGTATATTTCACACTGCATGGTTACTGAGGAGATATGGGCGTGATGTAAAATAGTGTTATCAGCCCGGAGATACATGGATTTGTTGACAAACTGAATAAATGCCAAGTTTTGGGAAAAAAAAAAAAAAAAACATTTTCATCATGATAAAATTGATCATAGTATTTTAACCAAGATCATCATAAGATCACTCAAACAAACTTCATGCCAATCCAAAGTGACATGGAGGCCTGGGCGTCGGTCTCTGGTTTATGTTGCACATGAAGCCAGAGTTTATGAGACAAAATGTACGACAGTGTTTTCTACAATAAAGGTTTAAGGACTACATTTAAGATTAGTGTGATACAGTACAGTGTAAATTGCAGCATGGAAAATGACATACATAGAGTATAGCTATACCGGTAGTATGTCATATGATTTTCATATATACAAATAACTGAGTTGGGTTTTATTTTACAATACATACTCTGTTGCCAACGCCTTCGGTGAAGTTACATCTTCCATTCTTGTAGTACTATTAGGTAGTGCTAGTTGTAGGCCCTAGTAAGTGCGTTTCTGTTGACATCTAAATACTCAAGTAATCACGATGATCTGCAATAAGGATTGAAAGAAATTGATGGGAATAGATTGGGATAATCATCAGTTATGAGTTTAATATCACACATGTAATTTAAAATAGAATCAATGTTAATTACAACGTTTCGAGTGAGTGAGTGAGAGTGGTTGTTTGATCAGGTAAACACATTGGAGGTTATATCCTGCCTGTACTGGCTGTAAAGTTTCATTTATGAACAAATATCAAAACCCAATGTCCTGAAATAATATAATCTTGGAATAGAATAATTTCGAAACTATTTGCATGGCTATTTCCATGGAAATAAAAAATTATCAACCTAAATCGACCTGCTAAAATAACAGCTATATTCAGGGGGTGCAGTCATATGACATATTGGATTGATAGGGGCTGGCGAAATTCCCGAATTCTCTAGTTTACCTGCCCGTTAAAATAAATATTTGTGTCACATACATACAGACCTGCCAAGACATAATGGGATGGGGTTTTCAGTTGATACCCATTGCTTCGAGACCCTCACATTAAAGGTTGGAACCTCCTGACCAATTGGGTGAATTACAGTGTTACTTGTCAGAAAGTCAGTTAGAATTACAGAGGTACCAAAACTGATTTAAACTGAATTACGTAGGTACTACCGATTTTGTTCATGCAGAAAAATGATATCAATCTCGCACTCTTTTGAACAATAAATATTCGTTTGTCGACCCGATTAACACTGCAGTATATGTGTACCGAAATGAGGAATTCATGAGGAATTTATTACTTGTTTGGAATACATAAATTAGTGCTTATCAGCGTTTGAAATAAGAGGTTTCATATAAAATCTGAATTGGCAGATCGCTTGCAATGTTGTTTACTGTTTAACAATAGTTTGGTATGTATTATTAGGGCAAAAAACGTATTATTGCTTCATGATATGTGCGGGAGGTTTTGCCTCCTTTTGCGGGGAGGCGGGAGGAATTAACAAAATGCGTGAGCCTCCCGCAGGTAGGTCTGTACATACTGTATTCACCCTGATATTATAGGACTAATAGGTAGACATCAAAGACATCCCTACCTGTCTAAGACAACAACAGCCTACAGGGAGAAATGCGAACGGTAACGGTAACACTAACATGGCCATGCTTGCTGGCTTGAAATCAGATGATTCAAAGTAAAAGGGAACCCCATTCTGACATACCCAAAACTACACACTTTGAAACACATAGCTATTGCCTTGGTATAGTCTTAGTTGAATACCATGTCGTTTATTCACACATGTAGAACCAGTAGTTTAGTAAAAATCAATGCTATACTTACAGTGTCGCCGATCGCACAACTGCCATCATGGATTTTGTTATGGGCTATCCTCTGTTTCTCCGTTTGAAACTGTTACTAAAAATAGAACGGCCAATCAGAAAATTCGCTGCTAGCCTCAGAGCCAGCCAATCCCTGGTCGTCCCTGCCGCTCCTGGATGGACTCACATGCGGGCGTGTGGGTCTGGGGATGGACTACTGATCCATGGTATCCAGTATTAAAAGTAGGGGGCAGCACCTTACACTATATACTACTGTTTATCAAATCTCTAGACGACTAAGATCTTGATATTTTGGGAGATAACTAAGATTTTACCTCTACCCACTAACACTCCACAAGTTGATACCTTAATATGCGAAGTGGTAAAGTGGAAATCTCGACTCATTTTTTTCCAAGACCATGTCATGATATAAATCACTAACACTTTATAACCTATTTTATACAAGTGGCAACGTGATTACCAATTCGATTTTCAACCATTTAATAACTTCTTTTGTACAAATGTAACCTGCATATATTTTGAAATTGTAATACTTTGAAGTGAAAGTTTTAAGTGAAAACCCTGCGGAAGGGACTTGAAATACCCAGCATAAATAATATTATTTAAAAAAACAAAAACAATTAACCCCCCGCACCCCTCACCTTTAGACTGGTGGCCATCTGTATATAGTAGAAGAGATCCAGGTCCTCCATGATTAGTGTGGGGGATTCCACACCTGACGACTCAGACGATTCAGACCGACTCAACCTGTGACCCACAGACGACCTTGACCCCGACCGTGACCTTGGCCGGAGCAAGGACAGTGAGAAACACTGGTTACCGGTCGCCATGGTAACGGGTAAACTGTCAGTAATTACCATGGTAACGGTAGGGCATTTGATTCCCTTACTGTCTGTGATATCCTTAGAGTTTCAGTTGTATTTCCATGGCAACGTTTTTGCCATTGTTTTTAATACATTCCAGTTATGGCCATTAGAGAAAAGAGTTCCTTCCAACATGTGGCAACTAATAACGTCCTTTGTCAAATATCCAACGTCTGGTAATATGATGTTCCTATGTCAATATACAATAGAGCGATTCGCATAGACGCCACTTTGGATCAAGTTGTACGTGGAATCATGGGAGTTGGATGTAAGCACAATAAATACTTCACCAACCTTGAACTGACATTACAAAAAAATTGATCATCAGAAAATATTCCAAGGTGGAAGAAAACAATAAAATATAAAATACCTAATATCTAACTTAGTGAAGGACATTCATTGGAAGAGCTGGCTTGCCAGAAATGATTAACCAATTGGTATTAAGATCAGCAATAAAGATTTTTTAAATCTAATTGAATTGATTTTGCCTGCCCAGTAATGCATATGGGGTCATTATCATCAGCATAAACAGCAGCACAAGATACATTCCATTATACGATTTGTGGTTAAGCCTCTCCTAGATTTATATGATAAAACTCAAGTACAGAAATGTGCATCAAACACCCCTCCCCACTGTGTACCCACCCACACTCAAGTACTCCCCTCCGTTATATTTATACACACGGTATAGGGGATTTGCATAGCCGCCATTTTGAATCTTGATTTGCATGGAATTATGGGACTAATGGTACAGTATATAATATACAGAAAACATGCCATGTTCAGTATGGAATATTTATCAATGCCCTAATGCCAATATCCATGTGTCTTACATGACACATGACACAAACCTCCATCTTTCCCATCATGCATTTGGTTTTCATAGATCATTTATACAAGCTATGATATTTGGGAAAACATTGTTGCAATTTTCCATAAAATGTTGCAAAATATGTGTATGTCAGACCAACGAGAGTACACTCGTTGGTCAGACCGAACTGAATCTATCCCAGCATGCACTGTAACAGACATGCGCAATGGCACTTGCAAATCCCCTATTGGACTGCAAAATTTTTTAATTTCAAGTTGTACGTGAGATGCATATGTACCGTTTACCTGGGAGTCTCAGAACAAATAATACTTTAACGATTCTAACAATGACTTTTTACGTCTTCCCAGAACACTAGGGCTTCTGAACATTTAACAAAGTTCTGAAAGTTTAAGGAGGCTCGAGACAAGATCTAAAGGGAAAAGAAAAATTCCTTCTCATCATCCACTAGTTTGTTTAGTTTGTTGGTAATACATTAATATTTTATTAACTTGTATCTGCTCAATTGTGCTTCTTATGCACTTGAGTATCAGTCAAGAAATAGTATATGGCCCCTAACGTCCCTTCGTACGAGGTCGACTATTGTATAGGTATAAATGTTCTTGTCCTCTTGCTAAAATAAAGGTAAAAAAGAATTATTTAGTTATGTAAAATCAGCCTATACATTTTACTGAGAAAATCGTGTTATTGCGAATTGTGTCCTGAATACAAAATTTGAAAATCTAAATCTAAGTCCAGGAAATAACCAGGAAATGGTATGCTTTCTCGAGAACCGACATATGAACCTGTTTTGGAGAGGTGGTAAGGCCCAAATAAGTGCCTAGAGAAACAAGTGTGCGTTTCAAAACCCTACACCCCTATTGGAAGTGAATGGGAATGGTCCTCTACCCTACACCCCTATTGGGAGTGAATAGGAATGGTCCTCTATAATGAAACACAGTGTCTAGTCTTCAGAACAATCCACAAAGGTGAAATGGACACAGATTCCCATCTTCTCTATGTTTGAAGTTTGCTATTATATACACTTTTAGCCTCAGGTTAACTGCTGGAGTTTCAAAACATTCAAACAAAGTCTGTGTAGTGAGCCCTGAAGGCGTACAACCGATACACACAACACTACCCGCCCCAGTGTAACGTTGGAGGCAATTGGCTGTAAGTAATGGGAGTGGATAAGCACTGATTTGTACTTCTGTTCAATAACATCAAGGGGAATCGCCAAGAAAAAATATTTTTGAATCAGTTTCTTCGGGGAACTTAGTCAAATGTACATTTATGATTGATGTGGTTGTTCTGCTGATAGTTCAGTCCAGGTCCAAACCCTCAGATCAGATAAGAATGGTATGTCAGTGATTGGACGCCTACTTCGCTAATTGGTTTCCTGGCCTAGGACTAGGCGTTCTAATGGGATTATAATGTCATTTTGCGGTCCTAATGGAATCATAATGGCACTTTGTGGTTTGGAGCGAAAGGCTTTTCCTCCATTTGAAGGTACTCTCTAACTTTTGGGCCCAGACTGAGTTAAGCCTTGACTTGATATGTATTTCAGAAATGTATTCTTCTAATGTATAATTATAAGGAAATAATGACCATAAATAAAGGAAATAAGGATGATCAATGATGATTAAAAAATATTAGATTATTTGGTATAAAATTGTATTAAATGTTTGTTAAATATCTTAATATTATTATCAGCAGAACGGAGGTAACGCAGAGAAAAGTTATTAAGGCATTGGGATCATTCGATCATTTCCAAAGGTTTGAGAGGTACAGTTGTCCCATGTCACACGATTGAATACATGTATATAACAAATCTGCCAACAAGCATACATGTATACATACATGCTCCACCATTGAATCAATTAACATGTGTAGTCAAAAGTTTATCGATACAATAGGTTCGATAGCTCAGAGTTGTCAACTTCAAATGTCCTTCCATCTCACTCCATTATCCAAACTGGAAACATTTGTTTCTATCTAGAAACATAACTCCCAACTTCTTTTTTTATGACAGAATGACAGATATTGTCTATGATGCAGCGAAAGCATCAAAGTGATGTACTCCAAATATGGTCCACACCATACATGATGTTGCATGACATAAACCCATTAGTAAAATCCAAAACGCTCAACTCCTTATGTGGTACAGCTCCCTCCGTTCACACCAAAACAGAAGAGAAATTTCATCTTGGATTGTCCTCCCTGCTTCATATGAGTTTGTATTTCCCCCTCTGTGTTCACTCATCCTGCATGTTCCTTACAGTCGGAATGTTAGATCATAGCAGCCCCCAGTAAGTAATCCATTAGCACAAGTAAAGAGAGTAAAGGGTACAAAGTACCCAGGTACCCTAGGTGGGACGACCCGAGACTGGTCCTGAGAACAGGTGTAGCACTTATACTTATACCCAATATCCACTACCACCTGTGGCACTTATACTTATACCCAATATCCACTACCACCTGTAGCACTTATACTTATACCCAATATCAACTACGATCTGTAGCACTTATACTTATACCAAATATCCACTACGACCTGTAGTACTTATACTTATACCCAACATCCACTACCACCTGTAGCACTTATACTTATACCCAACATCCACTACCACCTGTAGCACTTATACTTATACCCAACATCCACTACCACCTGTAGCACTTATACTTATACCCAATATCCACTATGACCGGTGTGGTGGATAGGGGGAAGTAAAACAACTTCTAGCCTTGGCCTTTCTACTTGTGATAATTTGTTTTCGTTTCGTTTATTCAAAATGGGCATGAAAATGTGTTCCTATAATAATAGGGACCGCTAGTCTCGTGACCTCATTCTAACTAGGTTGGGAAACCCCCACTGACGGCACCCCACTTGGGGACCAACGCGTTGGTGACCGCTATATCATAACATTACGTCGGAAATGACAGCAGTTTTCTCCCTAATATAAAGATCAGATAATATATGTAAATGCCTAGAATTCATAAGCAACGTGTTAGTTATCAATAATCAAAAAACGGTGAAGATTGTGACCATCCTGAATGATGTATTAGATTATGTTCTTCATCTCCCATAGTGACTCTATATACCCAGCATTTTGACAGGTCCCGACACACCCCTTTCTCGGCCAATCTCGGCCGCTCTTGTGACACACTTGCAGGCCCTATAAAGGTTCGTATGAAATATGAAACTGATATATAGAAATAATGTCATGTAAAAATTATAAAGCAAAATTAATTTTGTCAACCATGTCCACAACACACCTATACATTAATGAATTGAATATTGAATAATCTATACAATCTAGGTCCAAAGCCTCAGATCAGATACGAATGGTATGTCAGTGATTGGACGCCTACTGTGCTAATGGTATTATAATGGCTTTGTGCGGTCTTAATGGAATTATAATTGCACTTTGCGGTTTGGAGCAAGAGGCTTTCCGTCCATTTGAAGGGACTCTCATCTTTGAGCCTAGACGGGGTAAGTAAGGACACAAAGATAAAACGTGTTGGTGGATGTGGCCTTTAAGTTGGTTCAGTATTTGTCAACACGGGGGCGTGACAACGTGTCGCATGTAGACACCACGTGTCAATATTGTGCAATTAAGGGTTATTAGGCCACGAAATCAAGTGTCCTGTTGTACATCCACTTGCATTAATCCTAGGCCAAAACAAAAATAGGTGTTTCCGATTTACACCCCACCCGTACATAGAAAAACTTTTCCCATTTGTTTACCTACCCTAATGGTTAAAATGATTTTTTTTTTACCAAAAAAGCTAATTAAAGCGGGAAAACAAGTCCCCCTAACCAGAAAACTCTTCAAATGTACATTTTTATGTACTACTGTTATCAAATAGACATGAAATAGAGCTTTATTTAGTTCCTGGATGGTGGTTCCTAAAGAAAATAAAAAAAATAAAAAGCACCATCCCCCCACATAGTTATCAGGTAGATAAATAGGAAACACACCTATTTTCTTTGCCCTATCTATCAGGAGTTAAAAGGCCAAGAAATCATGTGTCCTGTTGTACACCCACTTGCATTAATCCTATCAATCGGGAGTTAAAAAGCCAAAGGATCGAGTGGTCAGTTGCACAGCTATTTAGATAAATCCAATCAATCCTACTCAATAATGTAACGTAACTGTGAGTGGGTGTGAAACTATTAATGCATCACAGGAACATTGCTAATCCAATTAACACAATGAAACACCAGAGAGAGATCAAGAGGCACTATAGCATTAGCATGACCTGTAGGATCATTTAGGTAAAGAACGAATTCGGCACTGAATAACAGCTGAAACTTGCAGAGGATTGTGTGAGTTGTAATGAAAATATATTTTGTTATAAATAAAAATATCTAGAATAATCAAAGCGGGACAAATTGCTGGATTCTGTTCTATGTATTCATACCTTCACTAGTATGTATATTTCTAAAAATAAGAATTTATGATGATAGATGTCACAATGGCACAAGGGAGAGAACATTCGAAATGGCGAGCATAGTGGAATCATTCCAATTAAAATAAAAATATCCAATATGAAATGTAGAAATACTCTCCTAATGTTTACTATCATTAGAAACGGCTTTACCTCATCTTTTCAAATATGATGATAACTCAAAATCCATTTTTTGCGACTTGTGACTCATTTTCCTGTAACACATCACATTTAAGGGATAGGTCCAGCTCAGGGATGTGTGTGGGAACACTTGGGCTGGAGGATGGTGTACATTACACAGCTCTTACGTCACAACAAGAACGCTGTATACATTTGCCAAAGAGACCACTAGGGGGCAGGGTGTACGTTTGTTGTAACGTCACTAGCAAAACATTGCTTTTTCTGACGTAACTAACGTGAGAGGTTAGTTTGACGTTACGTCTAGACCTACTCTAAGATCACACTAATACAGGTGACTCAGGTGGTAAGCTCTGAGGATAATTAGGCACTCTCAGAGATCTGTTTTCTGTTGGGCGATATCTCATGAAACTTTGTCAGTGTAATCATATTATGATAGGTACAGCAATATCTAAAGTTTTGAGTACCAGCATTGCGTTTTCATTCAATGATTAGACTTAGTGAATATGTGTAATGACTGGAACTATACAGCGAGAAGTGTCGCTTTAAGGAGACTGTTGTGGTAGCTAATGGATTACCAATAGGACTTCTAATGAGTATTTCTATATTTTAGGTTTGATATTTTTACTTTTCATACATGGGAAGGGATCCCTGTAAACCGATGGGGGTCGATTAAAAGTTTGATGGTGATATATGAGTGTAAATAAAGGACTTGTTGTTAATGGTATTTTATTCTTTGCATTTTTATTTTTGAAAAAAAAAAATGCAATATGTCTGGGCGGACATTTCCTAGTAAAGTAGCTAAATATACTCTATAAAGATGACCTTTAGAAATGCATGGATATATTTAATACACTGTCTTGAAATTTGGTACATATATTCATGCTACAAACAGCGTTAAGCACCTCAAATATGAAAACATTCCCACAAAGACATCTTGTGAATAAAATACTTTGAAAAATATAAATCTTGCAACTTGTGACTCATTTTTCTATGACACATCACATATTCAGATATGGGTCAGATTTTCAGAAAATGTACAATTCACCTTCCCCAATCCTCTCCAATAACCCACATTTAGAACAAAAATGAGCTTCAAAATGCAGTTTAAATCAATGCGATACCAAATATATAAATACTCGGATATACCAAGTATTCATCATTTTTCAGCCAAATGTAGCAGAATTTACTCAATGTGTAGAGCTGACAATTGTACATTTTCTGAAAATCTGACCCATATACGGTACAAGCCAGACATCCATCAAACAGTAATAAGATGCCCAGGTAGGAAGGCACATTCCCCATCCAACTGTCATGTCTGGTTCAACTTTCAAAGGAAAATATTTTGAGACATTCCTCCCTAAAAGTAAAATCAAAGGAATATCTAGGATCACATGCAGGAAAAAAGCTAGACTTCCCTGGTCATAACGTCTCTGACATAAGTTATCTAGAAATGGGTAAATATACTCTGTAGACCCTAGATAACATTGTGTATATAAGGCCTAGTCTTGTCACAGATTGGAACATGTTATTCTCACGCACATATGACAGGTTGCAGGCTAATTACCCCATTACTACATTAGATCCTGGCTGTCAACACGGCTGTATTCCCGCCTGTACACGGTATAACGGTATAACATGTGGAACTGTGTCGCATGCATCATGTGTTGTAGAATATATAGAATATACACACATGTACACATACATACATACCAATATACATACCCAGATATACATCGATGCATGTATTAAGACAGCATTATATAATAATTATTGATTAGTTGCATACATACATACATACATACATATATAATATTACTTACTAACTTACATACATTGCATACTCAAATTTCTTTTGAAAGTTTTAATTTTAATTTCAGGGATAAAAATGATGGAATTCGGAGGAATTAGACAATACAGTGAAACCTCGCTTAAAGACCAGCCCTCTATAAAGATCACCCCTCTATTAAGACCAGTTTCTCCCAATCCCAAATTGCTTTCCTCTAAATAGATTATCCCCACTAAAGAGACCACCTTGCTATAAGACCACAAATTGTTCAGTCCCAAGGGTGGTCTCAATAGAGAGGTTTTACTGTAATTAGAATTTCAAAAATACTGATTTCACTAGAAATACTGAAGACCTTCATTCCTATTACTTTATAACCAACATAGTTGAGTTACATATGTAGATACACATATATACACATATATATATACATGTATGTATGTATGTATGTATGTATGTATGTATGTATGTATGTATGTATATACGTGGACATACATACATATATCCATGTATGTATGTGGTGGACCTACATGTAATTATACTCACACATACAAGCATGTATGTACACACACACAGATAATCTCTACACAAAACACATACAATTTACATACAGACAGTACTAATATCCACCATTCACACTTAAAGAAGCCCTTTACACATTCACTATTCACTATTCATTGAATGGATCACAAGAGTTCATGACGGGGACAGCGGTTGGTGACCTTGACCCCGGGATGGGATTGGATCCCTAGACATGGATCCTCTGCCTATAATGAGGCCCAGGTGAGGGACAGGTGTGCACGCTATACCAGTACCCGCGGCAGGTGAAATTGGCTTCAGCCACAGGTAAACTTACATTACAGTCAACACATATATGCCTACAGTGGGTACAAGGGTACAGTAATAAGGGGTTTGAATGCATCCATGGGAATGTCATTTACAATAGGGGGTTTGCATACACTACGGTGCATGTCAGTTACAATAGGGGGTTTGTATATATCACTGTGTGTCATTTAGAATAGGGCGTTTACATACACCAATGTACATGTCAGTTACAAAAGGGAGTTTGGGGGCATACTGGAAGATCTATTAGTAGAAGTCCTTGGTCCATTTCTGTAACATTTTCATTACTGAATAAAAATTCTATATATACAATAGGGGGTTTGCTGCCTTTAATAGAAAAGCTAATGATATAAATAATTATTGGATCTAGTCTAATTTAAAGCGGTATTTTGCTGAGTTCAAATTCGGACAACACGCCTCCAGGCAGATAATGTATGTAAATCCACATTTCTATAAGGATGAAAATCAACGATATACGTCTGGCCAACTTAAATAATATATTTTGGGGAGATTTCATACAGAGTAACCGGTAAACCCCAGAATATGTTTCTATTATTCAAATAACCATCTAAGGTTGGTATGAAGTATAGTGAATAATGGATGAGAGCTAGGTTTTCCTCTAATTCAGGGCGCCTTAGACTTGTATAAGTCTTTGATTTCTTTCTTTCACAAACAAAACTTTGAGTTGGGCTGAGGGACTTGATGCATATAGTTACACCCACGGAGGTTGACAAATAAAAGCAGGTACTCCTTGCTAAATCATTCCTGTCATACAGATAGGGAATGCCATGAGAGTTTTTGTCTATGTCTGTTATCTAGTGTTATAGGTGGTGCCATTGCAGGTTCTCCAAAGAATCTTATTTCTTTCCTAAGGAAACAAATAAGATTCTTTGGAGAACCTCCATGAGCTAAAGAACCCTTTAAGTTTAAGTAGAACCCTAAAATTGACAAAGAACCCCTATGGTTCTTGGAGGAACCCCTGATGATCCTGAAGAACCATTTTAGATGTTAAAGAACCTTAAAGAACCCTTTTTTCTTAGAGTGTACCATCGTTACTTTAAGGGAGCATATGTGAGGCAGCAATTAGAGGAACGTTTAGCAACGATCTACCCTGATTATCTATATTCATCCTAATTACTTCTCCCCGGCCGTTACAAATGATTGTCATGAATTTAAATCGAAATAAAAAGGTTTTATTCAAATATGTATGAAACAGAAAGAGACCGGACACACAAATTGATCACATTATAATTAACTTTTAAAACCGGATGTTATAACTATAAGAGATCTAATTTAGTTATTTCAAATCAAATTAAATTATTTTATATTTTTTAAAGTCTGGCCATAGAAATTAAAAGTTAGATTTTTATGAGCGACATATCAGTTTTTTCAGGATCATTTGCATGGTCATGCCAGATAATTTTACGAGGAACAGAATTCTAGGTTCTACCTCTAATTTGGCGAATTCCCCATGACAGTCTAGGTCCAAACCCTCAGATCAGATACGAATGGTATGTCAGTGATTGGACCCCTACTGCGCTAATCTGTTTCCTGACCTAGGACTGGGCGTTCTAATGGGAATATAATGACATTTTGCGGTCTTAGTAGAATTATAATGGCAATTTGCGGTTTGAGGCGAGAGGCTTTCCCTCAGTTTGAAGGGACACACTCATCTTTGAGCCTAGATTGGAAAGGCCTGTCAGAATAGCTGAATTGGGGACAACCTATATAACAATAGGGTGATAATGTAGCACCCCAGGAACTATAGAAAGACCTCATACGGTTAATTGCGGTTTGAGGCGAGGCTTTCCCTCCGTTTGAAGGGACTCTCTCAACTTTGGGCCTAGACTGATGATAACTTAAAGCGGGGCAAGTGTTGCTGTGCACGTTATTGTGTAGCGCTGGCAAGTGATCAAACATGGCTTGGCAGCAGACACGGGGGAGAATTCTACATGGGTCAGGTCACCAGAAAATGTACAATCAGCAGTTCTACATTTATGAAATTCTGCTAAATTAGGCTGAAAAATGAATAATACCAGGTATATCTGAGCATATTTTGCATCGAGTTGATTCAAGGGAAGTGTTTGGTTAAGTTGAATTGTGTTTTGAGTCTCATTTGTGTATTAAATACGGGTTATGTGGGAAGGTTTCTAAATGTGAATTGTACATTTTCTGGAAATTACACCCACTTGTACATGTTGTCACTGATGACCTGCACCTAATTGTGAGAAATGTACCACAGCGGCACACTGCCTGGAAACACACTTATTATACTCCAGCAATATTCCCACGTCCCAGTATAAGGTACACTTGGGTCGGATTTTAAAAAAAGTGCAATCGACAGCTCTACATATTTAGTAAATTCTGCTAAATTAGGCTGATAATGATAAGTACTCGGTGTATCTGAGTATATTTGGTATTGCGCTGATTCAAAGAGTCTGTTGGGTTATGTTGAACTGTGCTTTGAACTTCAATTCTGTCTAAAAATTGTGATTATTTGATAAGATTTGCGAAGGTGCATTGTACATTTTCGGGTGATTTTACCCATATATAGGCCGGGAGTGATAGAGCATTTGTTGCTATTAGGGTCAAGGCGTTGGAATAAGTTTAAGTAGAGCTAACCGTAAACGATCCTAGAATCTGGTGTTTTAAAGTAAACAGGCAGCGTTCCTTAGACTAATTATATTAAAAAGAATGCAAGGATTGCCATAGGGCGTTTTCTTATGATTTTGGACCAATCGCCTTGGTGCCAATGACCATGTAGTTATACTATAGAATACAAGAAAATACCAAGTATAGATTGTCTTAGTAAGCAACACTTACAATACATATAATGTATCGGTATACAATGTAATACAATGT
Organism: Sthenelais limicola; assembly: GCA_942159475.1. Taxonomy (NCBI): domain Eukaryota; kingdom Metazoa; phylum Annelida; class Polychaeta; order Phyllodocida; family Sigalionidae; genus Sthenelais; species Sthenelais limicola. The sequence goes on along the minus strand of OW804094.1, from coordinate 6,998,495 downwards.
ATCGGTATATTATAATTATACCATCCTTGGAAATATTATCTATAATATATGATTTGTATAATATGTTATAATAAATATGTTATGATAAATAAACGTATAAGGGGTAACGAAAATAACGGTCTATCAAAACATCAATGATTACTGTTTACATACAGAATCATTCACCAAAATACAATTAAAAGCAAATATACACGTTGCCATGGGGAACATATTTACACAATTACACTGAATCCCATACTTCCAGCTATATTTAGATCCAAAATGGCATCAATGAAAGATCGTCCATTTCACGCGAGAATGGCATCATTACCTGAGAGTGAACTCATCACCTCATGGGGCTATATCAGCACTATTCAGTATCCTGGATTTAGGCAAAATACAGGAGAAATATCCAATCTGAGAATCCTGTAAAATCCAGCTATTTCTCAATTAAAACTTCCTCTCCTTACATCCAACCGTAACATTGTTGTAGATTCCACGATTAATTAAACATCCATATTCAACATCTTATCTGGTAGATGTTGTCTTTGATGGTTTTTCCCGTTTTAATTAATTAAAAGTCCTATCAAGGGTTTCCTATCACTTCAAATATCATCCCTGTGGTCCTGATGTCGCCATCAGCTATGTCAGCCAATTGCCATCGTTCTGTAATTGTATAGTTCCAAAGCAGGTTAAAAAGTTCGACAACACTTGCTGGCCAACTAGAGGTGTCATTATGACACATGTAGGTTTATGTACAGTGGTCTAGGGGACAGTTCATTCCTTATACACAGGAGGTGTGTGTGTGTGTGGGGGGGGGGGGGGCTAGCAATCTTATGAACGAATAAGGCAGTCAAATAGCAAGTGGGAATTGAAGGGCAGATTACTATTTCAGAACGATAAGGCGAAGCGAAAAAAGAACAGATAAAAAGGGGTAAAGAGGTTTGCACAAATAATTTAAATATCAGTTGATATTTACTGTTTAATGGATACCGGTATTTAAAACAATTCACGATGGTGAAGTTAAGATTAATCACCCGTGCATGGGCCTCCCCTTTTTTGAAGCTATTGAAGTTTTTTGTGTTGATGCACAAAGGGTCTTTCTAGGTCGCAAGACAAATATCTGATATCATATAAATATATCTTATAAATTACACAGGGGAAGATAATTGATATTGATGAACGGTCTTCTCTATGTCATAATGAGTAGGTGTACTAATTTAGAGCTCTAAATTAGTACACCTAGTACAATTAGTAATTAGCTCTCTTTCTCTCCCTCTCTCCCACCTCTCTTCTCTCCTCTCTCTCTGTCTCCCTTCTCTCCTTTCTGTCCCTGTCTCTACCTCTCTCTCCCTTCTCTCCTCTCTACCCCTCACCCTCCCTTCTCTCCTGTCTCCCTTCTCTCCTCTCTGTCTCTCTCTCTCTCTCCCTTTTCTCCTCTTTTTCTCCCTCTCTCTCACCTCTCTGTCTCTGTCTTCCTTCTCTCCTCTGTCTCTGTCTCTCTCTCCCCTCTCTCCTCTCTGTCTCTCACCCTCCCTTCTCTCCTCTCTGTCTCCGTCTCTCCCTCTCTCTCTCCCTTCTCTCCTCTCTATCTCACACTCATTCTCTCCTCAGTTCCCTTCTCTCCTCTTTGTCTTTCCCTCTCTCTCCCTCTCCTCTCTGTCGCTCTCCCCTTTCTACACACTAATATGTATCAAACTATATCCATAATATTGCTGGATCTGGCATGGGTTGGCCAAGCAATGAATTACACCATCACACGTATTATGAACATATCATGAGAAACTGCCATCAACAACCGTTGCCATAGGAACGCCTGTCAACATGATACTTTGCCATAGCAACCCCTGTGATGACCCCGCCCCTAATTACCATATGTCCCCGTGTCTGGGTGGTACATCGTCATGCGACGAGAATTTATGTAAACATCGTCTCTGAATTATTATCAATCTTCTGGGAAATGGTTGCAAATGTCCTACAATTACTGTGTTGTATTTTTAATGGAGTTAGTACAAACTCTTGGTTTCTCTTACTTATCTGAGATATGAGCTATTATTGAATCTCACTTCTTCCATATTATGCACGTAATGAAATATACTAGCCAGGTTTCGTTTTCATCCCATCCCATCTCATCACTTGTAAAGATAAGGTAACAAGAAGGATTTGTATCTTGAACGAGGTAAAACAACTGTCTTTGATCTAATCACACCTTTTGTAAAAAATTAAGCACTTTCTCAGGGCACGATGAAAAACACCCTTAAGGGGTGAGAGAACTGCTGTCATGGAGCTAAGTGAGAACCATAGTTGCTATTTGTTTGGACAGAGTAGCAGTGGTAGCAGTATACTACCCCAGAAGGGCATAGGATATGTAATATTTGAACTGTAAAATTTGAACTCAAATAGATTGGTAGAACATGACAAGTAGTTTACTTCCATAGAAGGAAGTAGGATATGTAATATTTGAACTGTAAAATTTGAACTCAAATAGATTGGTAGAACATGACAAGTAGTTTACTTCCATAGAAGAAAGTAGGATATGTAATATTTGAACTAAAATAGATTGGTAGAACATGACAGGTAGTATACTACCCCAGATTCAGAAGGAAGAGAAAGATGGTATATGAGAACTGAAGTTGAAAGACTTCTAAGATATCAAAAAACAAATAATGCTAGGATACTACTTCATAGAACCCAGGCACCTCAAGAACTTGCAAATAAAAGCTACAGTACAATTTGAAGAGGACACTTAAATTGTACCTTTATTGATTATGCAAGCTATGGCTGAGACATATGAGAAGAAGTTGTTTCTATGGCAACAAGTATTACAGCGTTCAGTTAGAGTCCTACATAAGGAACCGATGACCAATAGATACACACAATTGTCATAGAATCAATAATCCACACAGTGCTAGTGGATTCAGGCGATCCTATTTATAATGTTTCTTCACGTAGCCTTTACTGAGATGAGAAAGAATAATCCAAATGAATCATTAAACAGTCAGGTCCAGAAGGCCACATTCCTCGATTCCACATCCAGCGATAAGCTTAACCACAAGGTAAGACTAAGGCTAAAAGTGTCAATGACCCCTAAAACTTAGGGGTCCAAAACTGCCTTCTGAACCTGACTGTAAATCCACAGTAAAATCCAGGTGGAAATAATCAATTTTCACTCGATCAACAGATATAAGTCTAGGCTCAAAGCCTCTCAGATCAGATAAGAATGTTATGTCAGTGATCGGACGCCTACTGCGCTAATGGCATTCCTGGCCCAGGACTAGGTGTCCTAATGGGATTATAATGTCACAATACGGTCCTAATGGAATAATAATGGCACTTTGCGATGTGGAGCGAGAGGCTTTCCCTCAGTTTGAAGGGACTCTCTTATCTCTGAGCCTAGACTGTATAGAGGCACCCATTGCCTACTAGGTTAGGTACATAACAAATCCATGGTTACCCTCCATGCTATGTATCCGACGTATGACTATATGACTAGGGTGAGACCAGGTCTAGTTATACATTATACTACTAACTATAACACCCCACCTTCACTCACTATAGATTTCTCTTATAAAGTGTGGCCTGTTCTGAATAAGCAGGGTTTGTTATATTCAAAATTCGAGCTTTTCCTTTAAAATAAAATATCATTATTTTATATATTTTGCATAACATACCGACGTTACCAATCAACAGGTTATTAAGCATAATTAGACATGACTTGCTTTACTCCCAAATTCCCATAGAATAGTTTAATGGTTTTATGTCGCGTTTCCAATATTGGGTTTTGTTTTAACATGTTTATGAGGGTGAATATATTGAGCACATTGATAATATTGTACCGTATTACGAGCCTGTTATAAATGAAATTTGGTTAATATATGTATTAAATTTTTAACATTTAAATCAATAAATGGCAGATCATGACCTTTCCCAAACTGGGAAATGTTTTTGAAATTGATATGCGAATTTCTCAGGTTCAAATGGTAATTTGGTTCGTCCCGTAATCAATTTCAACTGATTTGCGAAGCGGCATATACATGTCCCTTATAACCAGAGCAACTTGCTGAAAATAATGACATAGGGGGAGGGGAGGGGGGCAGTATTTTTCCGGCTCATGAAAATGTCTTTGTATCTCTACAAAGTTTTGGTTTCGCGGAAATTGCTTCATAAAACTGCAGCAGAAATATGATCTATACTGGAGGGTCAGATTTTCAGAAAATGTACAATTCAACTTCGCCAATCTTCTCAAATAACACAAATTTCAGGCGAAAATAAAGTTCAAAATACAGTTCAACCTAACCAAATAGATAGCTAGAATCAATGCGATCCCAAATATACTCAGATATACCTGGTATTCTTCATTTTTCAGCCTAATTTAGGAGGATTTCCTAAATGTGTAGAGCTGCCAATTGTACATTTTCTGAAAATCTGACCCTGGATCAAGATGAAAGCGGCAGCAGGGAGGAAATTACAGCAATTTTCCCGGGCGGCATAATTGCTACCATTATCAACATTTATTTACACAGTGTAATCTTGGAGACACTGATATGTGCAATTTATGTCCATAAAGCAAAATGTTGTTCCCAGATCTCTAGTAACAGGTAAACCACCCGGTAGGTGTCAGGACACGTCACTTTCTGCGTCCTGAATACACACATAACGTGAGAAGTTTAGCTTTATTGTAAAAACGGGTGCTTATGGGGTCAACTCGACAGAAAATGTACAATTCTCCAATCTTCTCAAATAACCCAAATCTAAGACAAAAATATGGTTAAAAATACAGGTCAACAAAACCTAACAGATTTCTTGGTTCAAGGCAAAACCAAATACACCAGATACACCTAGAATATATATTTGTTTCAGCCTTATTTAGCAGAATTGACTAAATGTGTAGAGCTGCCAATTGTACATTTTCAGACAAACTAACCAATATACATAGTGGGGAAAGTGTGCCATAATTGAATGTATAACTCCATTAAAGTATTCATGGACCTTTTAGGATTTGTATTTTGTTCAGTATTTATAAGATGGGTAGTGGGGCTGTTCACACAAGGTTTTAATGTGCAAATCTCATATATTCTAATGCAATTTTGTTTAAGATGTGCGTAAATAAAGTATTTAATAGGGGAGTTGCATGTCTCACTGCGCATGTCTACTGCAGTGCATGCTGGGATGGATTTTGATGAAATCTGACATATAAATATTTAGCAACATTTTTATCGAAAATTGCAAGAATGTTTTCACCAATATCATAGCTGTTATCAATGATCTATCAAAACCAAATGCATGATGGGAAAGATGGAGCCTTGTGTTATGGATATGTATAACACATGGATATTGACATAAGAACATTGATAATTATTACATGCTGAACATGACATGTTTTCTATAGATTTTTCACTGTACCATTAGTCCCATAATTCAATGCGTATCAAGATTCAAAATGGCGGCTATGCAACTCCCCTATTGTATTGAATGAACTTGGCTATTGTCAGACAGTATGTTACCGGTTATTGCAAGTATTGGAGTCTGAGGTATTGCCCCCCCCCCCCCCCTATGATGACAAGAGTCAGGGTATTGCGCCAGATCTGCTCCTCCCGTATATAGAGTGCATTGCACATTTTAAGGCTAGGACCTACCCCCCCGCCTCGACAAGACATGTGCTGCACCACCCCATGTAATCATTGCCCTCTATATGTTTAATCTATGTTATCAGGGCGACACCCTCCTTTAATCTTGTATTTATGGACGACTTTTTGTCTCTCACGGGTTAGAGTTCGCTAACTCTCATTTCAACTCCACCTCCACCATAATACAATCAAACTATCTGTGTCATCAATCACAGTGTTATAGGGCATTTGTATAATGGGTCAGATTTTCAGAAAATGTACAATTGGCAGCTCTACACATTTAGGACATTCAGCTAAATTTGGTTGAAAAATGATGAGTACCAGGTCTATTTGAATATATTTGGTATCGCATTGATTTAAAGTATCAGTTCTGTTATGTTAAACTGCATTTTGAAGCTCATTTCTGTCCTAAATGTGGGTTATTTGAGAGGATTGGTGAAGGTGAATTGTACATTTTCTGACAAACTGACCCTTATACCATTTTAGAACAAGGGGGTGTCAGGTTTGGGATTTTGTAGTAGCAGACATTCATCAAATTATCGAATATAACAAAGTATACACACCATAGTAGTGGCGGAAATTTACCTTTGAAAAATTGTGTTTGAACGTCGCAAAAATAGGAGGCTTTGAATAATTTTACATGAAGGAATGGCAATTGCGATGGAAAATTAATAATTTCTTTCTTATTGTTCTTTTTATTTTGGTCCACTTTTCAGCGAGGATACCAGTAAAAGAATGTACATTGTTTCAAAATCTCAAAATTTGAGAGAAATTCATTAGTAATCAAAATCACTACTGAGTCACCTTAAGGGCCTAGTCCACTAAAAATGCATAAGAATGGACTTACTAGACTACACTCTATACTCATGCTGTGGGCAGTAGCACCGCATAGGGTTACCCATAGCAAGCTTTGATGTTTACTGCCAACAGGACGAGTATAGAGTGTATACCCTTAATTGTTGTTTTTTGATCCACGTTTTGGCGAGGACAAAAATAAAGCGAATACCAGTCAAAGAATGTACATTGTTTCAAAATCTCGCATCCAAGACATGCGTAGCAGCTAAGGCAAATCCCCTATAACATCTCATTACTACGTCAGGCCATGGTTACCACACTGACGTCATTGCCATGGTAACCACCCTGACACTAGTACCACCCATAAGGTGACAGATCTAATACCAGTGTATGTATATATATAATACCAGTGTATATATAAGTACAAACATTATCAATGTACAACTATATTTCTATGGTAGCATCAAGTAAATGGACGTTTGTACAGTGATGTATAGTAAGTGTGACACCTGTCAATCAAGTGTCAATCATACTCGCTGGACACTATGTTAATAGGCAGCTATTGAATATCACACAGTGGATCATAGTCTTTATACAAGTGAGCGCAGGCCCTAGTTTATAAAGAATTTATAAGGGTTAGGGGGAGAGAGAGAGTGAGAGAGAGAGTGGGGGAGAGAGGAATAGAGGGAGGAGAGAGAGGGGGAGAGGGAGAGAGAGAAGGGGGTAGAGAGGAGAGAGAGTGAGACACAGAGAAAGAGTCTGAGAGAGAGGCATAAATAGAGAGAGAAGGAGAGAGAGAGAGAAAGAGAGAGTAAAGAAAGGGAGAGAGAGCGAGATGGAGGGAGAGAGAGGGAAGAAAGAGAGGGAGAGAGATGGAGAGAGAAAAAGGAAAGAAAGAGGGGAGAGAGACATGGAGGGAGAGAGAGGAGAGGGAGAGAGAGAGGGAGAGAGGAAGAAAGAGAGGAGAGGGAGGGAGAGAGAGATGGAGAGAGAGGAAAGAAAGAGGAGAGGGAGAGATGGAGAAAGAAAGAAAGAAAGAAAGAAAGAAAGAAAGAAAGAAAGAAAGAAAGGAGAGAGGAGAGCTTATATAGTATGGTAAGTTTGCAACGTCCATGTGACGTTTTGGAATATTCCTGAAGGATCTGGGTCTATCATGTGGATCTTTCTAGTTGGAAAGATCCATGTGATAGATGATGCAATGTACATGAATGTTCTGGATCCTTGATGATGCAATGTTCTAGAGGGTTCTAGACAGTGCCAATATGTAGGTTACCTTAGGCTCACATGTTATGTTTACATTATGGAATTAATTAACTATTATCATTCTCATTAACATTATAATCATAAATCATCATATTCATAAACATACTAATTAGGTTATGCCTTATTACATAATATTATAAGGCCGGATATGACAAGAGATGCAGAGAGGAAAGAAAGAGAGGAGAGGGAGAGAGAGAGGAAAGACAGAAAGGAGAGGGAGAGAGGAAGAGAGATAGATAGAGAGATTGATGGATAAATTGATTTTCTTTTTATCAAACACTCAAGAACGGGGATTCGGGCGCTAGAGTGCTGTAAAGCACTGGCTTCAGAACCAAACGCATGAGAATGTTGTAGGATAGCTTAGGATTACACCCTGATGAGATGTGGTCACTAATGGCACCATCTTCCCACCTAAATCACGAGTTCATGACGACCAATAACAAACGTCACATGATGTTGAAATATGCATTAGTTCTATACTTCCCATTCTACCATACTCGCTTATCTCTCTATACACCAGTGGTCCCCACAGAATCAGGTTTCTCTATCTATTGTTATTGCTAAATCCATAGAAAGTAACTTTTTAATAATATGTCCAACTTACATGCGTGAGCGAGTCTCCCCGCAGCCTCTGTATACGGTCCATTGTATTTACTCCGGAGTGATAATGTGTAACCTCATCATTATTAATTGTTATCATTATCATTATTTACTTAGAACTTGTCCGATGTCTCGGCCCAGTGGGTCGTTCTTCAGGCGGCACTACTAAGTTACAAGAAGTGCTCTAGCAGAATTAGACCCCACACACATAGGCCATAGTGCAAAAGTTATTTGAGAAGGAAACCACAGCCCTTCTGGTAGCATCGTACCATCATTCTATCTATAGATAATATTGTTATTCTCCTTCTGCCACATATAATCACTCAATGATCCATTGTAATCCTCTAAAGTTAGTCGATCCAGAAAGAATCCAGTAGAATCCAGAAACTAAATGTCTTAAAATATTAATCGAATATTTCCCATGGTATCCGGTTGTTTCATCAACACTACACTTCACAGAACTAATTACGTTTTCTCTTCAGGAATACATGATAATCCGTGGGTGAATATCTATGCAACTTATTGCACACACGTTGCACACACATGATGATGCATCATCTCCATCTCCCCTCCTCCTCCTCCTAAACCACGCCAACAGTTTATCACGGAGATAAGAACAATAAGGACAACATGTGGATGAGGGAATCAGCCAAACAATTCTTCCACAGATTAGGTTTTAGTTAGGCAGTTAGATCCTTCGGTTATGATCCTATGGTTATGGTTTTGTCTAAGGCTCCCGGAACCAAGCCTTGGCTTTTTTCTGGGAGCCTTAGACAAAACAAGGACCATAACCGAAGGATCTAATGGCTTTAGTCCCCTTTTGTTGGTCTGTTACTCTCATTAACAACAATTAACGCTCCAGGAAGATGATTTGGAAGTTTATAGGGAATGCTGGTGATAAAGCAATTAACGTAGTTTCAGTTCATAGGGTGTATTGGGAGATTAAACAAAACAAAGAAATAAGATCATTCAATTCCTAAATATACACTGTAAATGTGAATAAAATAATTGTGTTGTTTTGTGTATATGGACCGGTATGTATCAAACTTGTAGTCTTCATAGCGAGCGTCTTCAAAATGAATTGCTATAGAAAGTTTAAGTTACAAATTATTAATGAAAATATATTGTGAAGAGCTGCTCAGATGGTAAGCCTTGGTTTGACATGTTCCCTTACTGGCCTAAATGAGCAGTCAGTCGGGTACTATTATAGGGGCACAAACAGTAGCACCACCTATTGACAGTGCGACAAACAATAGTTGCCATAATTACAGCTCCCACGCCAGGAATGTAGGGGTGTTCATTATTTATACCAGGGAGGTATATGATATATTTGTACACATCATTGTTTATACACAAGTATCGGGATTCTTTTCAAGAACATTTCCACGACTTTACAGGGACCATATACATAGATTTCACTGACGTCACGGCCCTGGCCATGTTTGGGGTCAAGTTAGATGGCTATGTATGCTGCGATACTTGAAAATATCGTTTTCTGGCTGTTTTAACCTTTACCAGTTTTAATCTGCCACAATAATACCTTCATGATCATCTGCCTTTAGTGTAGAATTACCCAAGTATCTACTCTTGTGAGGTTTATCAACTTTGTTTTGATACCCCCGCCATAGACGGCAAGCGTAGCAGTGACCCCAGACATGGTAGCCACTGTGATACCCCAGCCTACTGGGTGACGTCATGTGAAATCTATGTATTCCCAATTTTTAGCCCTCTTAGGTATGTTGGCATAGATAGAAAAAGACACCTTTTCAACAAAGTTAATACATTTCCAGGACTTTCCAGGGACCATATACCATGAGACTATAGGGTAAAATCGTAGGTGTGGGCATGATATACAAAAAGACTCGTTTTCACCTAATTTAACACCCAACGACCTTCAAAGCTAAGACCTGGGTAAGACCATAAAGTGCATTCCTGTCTCTTTTTTCTGTCTCTCTGTCCCTATCTCTATTTCCTGGGTATGATCCTAAACTGTCTCCCTCTTAACTCTCCCACCCTTGATATAACCATAGTAAATGTGTTGATAAGGGCGTAAAGCAACCAATCTCGCTCACTCACTCAAAGCTAAGACAAAAGAAATAAGTGAAAGCCAACCCCCTCAACATACATAATGAAGGGCCTGAATAAGTCCATATTGATGTGCATACAAGTGTATACTAGGACACCCTACCATTACTCCCCCCCCCCGCCCCCCACCCACCACTGAGTCATGTAACCATCAACAGCAACCAATACGTTCTTTTTACAGCGAAAAACTCTAACTGTCCATTTAAACAGTAAACAGTATTAAGTTTTTTTTTATAAGCCAATAAAATACGTTTCCGTATATGAACGATGCTTCATAAGATTATTTGATATGTAAAAGTATACTATCTAACTGCTAATATAATATATTTGGACATTCGGATTGGTTTGTAATAAAATGGGTTAGTTTGTCAGAAAATGTACAATCGTCAGCTCTACACATTTAGTAAATTCTGCTGGAAAATGACAAATAATAGGTATATCTGTGTATATTTGGTGCTGGGGCGATTCATACAATCTGTTGGTTAAGTTGAATGAACTGTATTTTGAATCTCATTTCTGTCTTAAATTTGTGTTATTTGAGAAATTTGGTAAAAGTAAATTGTACATTTTCTGACGACTTCCCCCAGATACAGGTCCGAAATAAGAAGCTTCATCCCGTACAAGGATTCAAGAGGACACCAGCGAAAATTGCTGATTAATCATGGTATAACTTAATTTTATTTATTGATTATACATTTAATTGAATTTTGATTACTCTTCACATGCTAGGGTGTGAATGAAATGAATCAATAGGTATCACATTACCCAACCCTCTCGTGGTTTAGGTACCGCATTGATACTCTCTCATGCTTTAGGTACAACCACATTGAGCGGTAATAGAAGCCCATTACACATTTTATATCAATACCCGAAGGATCGAGACCCACGTGCATGCAAACATTGTCCAATAGGGGATTTGCATGCCCGCCGTCATGAATGGTTATCAATATGGAATTATGGGAGTTGTATGTCAGTGTAAAAGCTAGGAAAAGCATGTTATGTTGAGCATGGAATATTTAACAGTGATCTCATGTATAGCCATAGTTTTACATGTTTCTATGAAACAAGACTTTATCTTTCCCATCATGCATTTGGTTTTATAGATCATTTACACAAGCTGTGATATTGGTGAAAGGATCATTGCATTGGGATTTGAACTGAATTATTCCCAGCATGCACTCTAATAGGCATGTGCAGTGTCACGTGCAAATCCCCTATTGGGTGTTTCCAAAAAGAGGATTTGCATGTCCGCCATCTTGAATCTTGATTTGTATGGAATTATAGTAGTTGTATGTCAGTAAACAAAATGTTATGTTCAGCATGGAATAATTAACACCAATCTCATGTAAATAGCCATGTGTTTTACATGTTTCTATGAAACAAGACTTCATCTTTCCCATCATACATTTGTTCTTTTGCATAGATCATTTACACAAGCTATGATATTAGCGAAAAAATCATTGCATATCTTTTTGTAAAAATGTTGTTAAATATTTGTATGTCAAATTTGAACTGAATTATTCCCAGCATGCACTGTAATAGACTTGCCCAGTGTGACATGCAAATCCCCTATTGGGTGTTTCCAAAATGCGAGGCTGTTATACCGTAACATTGCCTGACACCGTCACACGTCATAGTTAATCAAGGAAATTATTAGGGAGGTTCCGCAAGCAAACCTATCTCAATAAGGTAACCGTATCCGTATCTTTTTTTGTCAATTACGTCTCATTTCTATGTATGAAAAATAAATTGTGAGATGAAACTTGTCGTTGATATGTTACGTAACGTTGTCCCCGCCAAGTTTTGCTGAACCCCTTGCTTCTTTTCACGTATGTTTGTATATCAGAGATACGGATACGTTTACGTATAGGTTAGACTTGCTGAACCTCTCTAATATAAAGGGGCTTATGTTTGCCCCATCGACAGTGCTGACCGGCAATGAAAAGATATGAACAGATTAGGTTCTTTATAATCGGGACCAACGATGTACAAATATTGCCATTGAACTGAGAAACTTACAATAGAAACGCTCTCAACTGTTGTTCATACTTCATGCAGCACGAATAGGGAAGAAATCCACTGCACTTTTGAATCACTTAAAACCAATAAATAACATTCATTCTGAAGAACGTTACAGTAAAACACTACCTGCTGACACCTCTCCAATCTAGATATCTCACCAGTAATTTTACTAACACAAAATAATGGGTTTAATAGCCCTCTTTCATAAAAATGTTAATGGGAAATGATCGGGGCACTTTTTATTGTACCACATAATATTAATTAATATTAACTAATTCTACATATCCATGTAAACAATCCCCTCAGTTGACGTTCTCGCATCATTTCAATGATAAGCTTATACTATATACTATCCATTGAAGAACATGACAAAAAGTAAAACAAATTATGTTGTCACATGGCCCAGGGGGTCACATTTCAAACTGGTTTTTGTTCAGTTGGTTGGTTGATGTGAATTGTAGAGCATATGGGCCTTGTTCGTTTTATTCGGTTTGATGGTATAAGGCCCTAGGTTTGGTCCTTCTTCAGGGGTTCCTATACATAAGCTAGGCCAAAAAAAATAGGTGTGTTTCCGATTTAACCCCCCTCCCCCCTACCTAGAAAAACCTTACCCTACCTAAACATTTTTTTACCATACCTGATTTTTTAAAAATCATATCTTACCTTTTTTTTATTTTTTGACAAAAAAAGCTTATGAAAGCAGGTAAACGGGTTTTCCTAACCCGGAACTGTCAAAAAGCACATTTCCCATGTTTAAAACAACTATTGTTATGAAATAGACATTTTTTTCAGTTCCTGGGAGGTGGTTTCCAAAAAAAAAATAATAAAAAAAAAATGTTACCCCCCCTACCTAGCTTTCAGCCAGATAAATCGGAAACACACCTAATTTTTTGGGGGGCCCTATGGAATAAGTAATGAAGAGATAAATCAAGTTCTAAACTCACGGTTTCGTCCCGCTGTTCCTGGCTCTGGTCCTGTTGTGCGGAGAGGAACCTGAGGTAGTCGAGTTGTCCCGTCACGTTAGGTAAGGCATAGTCCTGCTTGCCTCGCATCACACTCGCTCGCAACTACAACACGCAAAGTAGGCAATTATTAAAGATTAAATTATTTAAAAAAAATATATAATTCTAACATCTAGGAGGGTCTAATTGACATAGACGTTGATAAACAAGTACTTCAAAAACGTGATCGGAGTAATATTTACTGGGGTTTCTATACCTTAAGTCATAATTATTTATTCATTTGTTTTTCGTTTTATCTATTCATTTTTTACCAGGACTAGATCACCGCAATGGTGAAATTGTAGCCACACCCGGGTTCAAAGCCACAACATGTTCATGCCACTGGGCCGACCCAGTGCTTTAGACCACTCGGCCACCCCACATTTGATATACTACTTGTAATAAAACGTTCCTAGAACAAGGAAGGTAAATAAAATACAGCAAAATGTGAACTAATTAACTTCATAAAACCAGCTCCATTAAAACAATCATTTAAACCACAGCTTAGCTTGTTTCCTACGGGTCTTAATAGTTTAGTATGCCTACAAAAATGACAAAAGGAATATTCGCTCTTACCTGTTCAGCAACTTTCTGACGAATGCTTCCACGTAAGGTTTTCCAAGGTTTTTGAACACCACCAGATAAAGACCTCCTCATTTTCTTCATACTCGAGGGTCGCATTAGGGGACCTAGAGTTAGGAAATATTGGTTGAAAATAGAAAGATGAACATTGATCAATTCCCACACTGTTTATTGAGCAAATACTTATTGAGAACTTTATTAGAGAATATATCTTTCTACCAATCAAAGTTACAGTGCAAACTATATTAATCATGATACATTTACAGCTTTATTGAAATACTCCAAACTCCAATGAATTAATTAATGGAAACAGAGCAAGGAAAGTAAGTACATGTTTATATTTGGGATGAATACCAAACTAGTGTTTGCAAAAATATCCACTGGCAAGGGATGTTGTAATTTATCTTATTTGATATCAAATAACAAACATTTATAAATTATTGGGGGCCAATATTGGAAGAACATGCAGCAGATCTACACTCTACACGCATCCTGTAGGCAGTAAACATCAAAGCCCGCTATGGTTAACCCTATGGCACGCCGCTGCCTACAGGACCAGCATAGAGTGTATACAGTCATACCTTTCTTCTAGTAATAAAATAAAATTTTAATGATGATCAAAAAAATAAATAAAACTCACCGCCAATGCAGCTAGTTGGAGGTGTGTTGAGTTTACTGGGAGAAATCTCCTCTAGTTTGGGCAGAGGTCTTCTAGGGGGCGACACTGTATTGGCGGGCTTGGGCCCTGCACCACCAGCGCCACCACCGGCAGCCATGGGCTTGAGTGGGAGAGACAGACGCCGGAGGTTGCGCAGTGAGCGGGGTACAGAGGACTTCTCTACCATGTGGAACCCTGGAGGATGGGGGTGGGGCTTGTTTAGTGTAGCCTGCAGGTTACTGGAGGAGAGGTCATGGACGGCGCGGAGAGGCTGGAGGCGTGACATGCTCACTCTACTGCTACTGTGGTTCCGGGGACTTCTGCGCAGCTGCAAGGGCAACAAAGAAAAATAATTTTAATAAAACATGTTTATTTGACAGAAATTTCGCTGATGCGATACTTCTGCGTAGCTGCAAGGGCAACAGAGAAAAATATCTCTAAAATGAACAATATTAATAATAGTTATGTTTAAATAACAAAAAACAGCATATATGACCGAAAAAGAGTAGCTCTGGATCAAGAACTTAGTGAAGAAACTAAAATATGGCTGCAATAGTTTAAAATGTTCTTAGAAATAAAACAATGTCTCTAATTAATTATGATTAAATAACATTAAAAAAACAGCAAATAACACACAAAATCAGTTGCTTCTGGATCAAGAATTTAGTGAAGAAACTATGCAAATATGGCAACAGTCTAGTTATAGTCATCATAAATATAAGTGGGCATTAAAGAAATTATCCATAGGATGATTTGAAAAAGACTTTTGATTCCCCCACCCCCTAAAATATGGAACATTTGTAGGCAGCCTTGAAAGTAGATCTATTATCCCATGACTGAATCAATCACACACTCGTGAAGTACAGCCATCTATGATAAATCCTAATAATGATCAATCACAAATACAAGATCAGAATATCACAAAGACAAAATTTCCAGATTATTATGAAATATTAACAAAACTGTGTAAATGATAAGTTTTGATTATATAAATTATGGAAATATAGTATAGCCATAGGGAGAATACTTGAAGGGTGGAGCATGGAATATTCTAGCCGAACCATCAACCCTATACCTTGGTATTATGTATGTGTTGAATGGGCCCAGTCACTTGGATGGGTTGTATTGTACAGCGAGGAATATTCATAATTACCGACTAGCACCTACATGAGTCTACTAACATGGGCTAATAAAAGCAGGAAAACAGGTTTTCCTAACCAGGAACTGTCAAAAGGCACATTTCCCTTGTTTATAACAGCTATTGTTATACTAAAGACATTTTTTTACAGTTCCTGGGAGATGGTTTCCTATAAAAAAAAAAGATATAAAAAATTAACCCCCCCACCCCTACCTAGTTTTCAGCCAGATAAATCGAAAACACACCTATTCTTTCCCCCTGAATCTATAAGTTAGTGAGAGAGGAAAGGCATCTTCGTGTCCACACCTACATGAGTCTACACACATGGGTGCTGAGATATAAGTACTTCAAGTACAACAACTACCGCAGCACAGTTAACTACAAAGTGGACAATGGCGAATACTGAGAAAGGCACGTTACATTTCCCTTTCTCACAGTTGGGCGTCAAGTGTTGGACACACAGCCGCTAACAGCGGGTCACACGTACACCACAGATTAGCTCCAGTCAGTTATGGGTAAGATCTTCAGAAAATGTACAATTCAACTTCGCCAATCTTCTCAAATAACCCAAATTTCAGACGAAAATAAAGTTCAAAATGCAGTTCAGTATAACTAAACAGATTGCTAGAATCAATGCAATGCCAAATATACTCGAATTTATTTATTGATCAAATTGCAGTCTAATTTAGCAGAATTTACTAAATGTGTAGAGCTGCCAATTGTACATTTACTGAAGATCTGACCCATATAATAACTACAATAGCAGCATTAGTACAGTTAGTTCAGTGACAGCTTGCCCTCCCGACATGACACTTCTGTTTGTACAAGGATAAGTGCGACTAAACTGAGAAAGGGTGCCACGAGAGAAGGGTTCAAAGGTCATTTTGGGCATTTAAAATGGCGTAGATGGGAAATGACTGATGGGTTAAGATGACAAAAGGTTCAAAATAACTGAAGGGCAGGAACTGAACACGTAATTGTTCTCGCGAGAACAAAGGCTACGAGGAAATTTCACGATTCGTTACTTAAGCTATTAAAATTTTCCCTTCAGGAAGCATACCACCACTCATAGTCATATTATCCAATTTCTCTCCACTATCTACTCGCCTAAAGTTTTTTTTCCATTTTTTGTTCATATTGATTTGATAGACGTTTATTGCAATAATCTAAGTCGTATACAATTCAATATACTCGCCTAAAGCTTTAATTAATTTTGAATACATCACTTTCAATACATATGACATATTCATGCAAAAAACACCAAAAAAAAACCCCGTCAACTACCACAAATTAATCACGTCAAAATACCCCAAAGCAAAAATCTGAGTTTTCAATTTGATGCGAAAATACCAATATTTGATTTTCCCGTTTCGTTCTGTTCTGATAAATCCACAAATAAAAGAAAATCACCTCGTATAACCCCCCGCCCCTGCTGTTACAATTAATGGGTTAAACACCCCCTATTATAACATAATCCCTGTATCTAAGCATGGATCGGTGGAGGAGACGTTCAAAGTAAAGATTCCCCAGATTCCTCAGTAAGTGGGCAGGTGCAGTATCTGAGGTGAATGTCTTGGATTGTGCTCACTGTGGGACCCCGACAGGTGCACAGGTAAGCGGGGCAGATGGCGGATGGGGGAGGGGTTAGTGTACATTGTAAATATAATAGGCGGAGAAAGAGGGTCAGTTTCAGAAGATGTACAATCGGTAGTTCTACATGTTTGGTAACTTTTGTTAAATTAAACAGAAAAATTATAAATAATGAGTATATCAGAGTATCTTTGGCATTGTGTTGATTAAAAATATATCTTTTATTGTGTTAAACTGCACTTTGAACGTCACTTTTCACTTAAATTTGGGTTGTTTGAAAGGATTGGTGAAGGTGAATCGTACATTTTCTGACGATCTGACCCAAGAGATAGTGAATGGGGCGGTTGGACACTATAACAGAGGCAAGTTTGTACTTAAACCAGGGGGTAAGATACCCCCCTCTGGACATAGATATGTACAGGGGCTATCTATAGGATTATCCCCCAATGAAGTGCGACCTGAGAATGTCTAAGTGTTGGGTGAAGTGGGTGAGAAAATATTGAAAAGCCTGAGGAAGTAGACTGAATAGGTTCTGATAGACGAGATCACTGGTCCGATCCCTTACAAGTAAACAAAATGTTTATTTTGTTTATTTTTTTATTAAAATTTGAGTGCTATTTTTGTTTAAAAGGAATAGAAAGAATAATGCCGAATAATACATTGTTTATGTTGCGCGATTTTTTCAAATTCTCCAATAATGGCCATTTGCTCTCAACATAAATACAGATGGGTAATAACACTTATCTATATGATACCATCTTATCAGCAGATATGCATAATTTTATAGGCAGCCCATAGATAGTACAATATATCCTGTTTATAAGCAGCAGGTCGGTTGAACCTGTATGTAATATAGGAAAGTATGGGAGATATAAGTACGTGAGATATAAGGGTGATTTAGTACATGAGATATAAGTACGTGAGATACATAAGGGTGATTTAATAGCCCGGGCAGAAGGCAGCGAGCAGAGGGGAAAGGTCAGCTGTATTTGTTCAACCTGTCACACAGGAAGACCCAGGGTTGGAATGTCGATACGTTGGGTTTAAATTGACACAAAGTGCTTCAGATGTCCGACAACATTCAAAGGACGATTCAAGTCTAAAAGAGTACAGCAAATACACCCTGCTATGAGTTTAGGTTTTCTTTCAACAATCTGTACCGGCCTGGACTGTGTGGAAATCATGCACAACGTTGTCTGGTTAACCGTTTTAGTAGGGTGGGAAAATTAGATTCAATATTTTGATTTTTTTTTTTTTTTTTTTCGTTTTTGTTCCTGCAAAAATAAAGTTTGATTTGGGGCAATATTAGCCCACTTTCCTGGTGAAAGAAAATAAAGATGTGTGGACGATCGAAATAAGAGAGAGAGAGAGAGAGAGAGAGAGAGAGAGAGAGAGAGAGAGAGAGAGAGAGAGAGAGAGAGGAGAGAGAGAGAGGAGAGAGAGAGAGCCAGCTTTGCCTTCTTGTGTCTCCTTATTATATTAATATTATTCCTTCTGGTTATATCTTATGGGAAAATTAGATTCAATATTTTTAATATATTTCCTTCTGTTATACCTTATGGTTACATAAGCATACCTACATTAAAACTTTCATTAATTACATGTTACGTGCATGTTGGCTCACGCCAGACTGATTGTTCATTAACCTTGATTGGAGGGCTTCACCGTCCAATTTGAGATTACATCTACAATACTCTACGATATTTCTTCCTCATCCTTTGTGTTACACAACGTATAACACTTCGTTTTTTTGTTTAATTCGTAAAATAGACTTTTCTTTGTGTTTGATTTCAAATCCACCTTTTAAGTAAGTCTTCCGATGTTTTTATGAGACAATACAAATTCGCGTGACGGCATTTATAATACCCCGGGCGAACAATGACGTCATTATAGGACAAACGCCGAGCAAACGCCGGATAATGACGTGGATGAAGAGCTTGTTAGTGGCGGGTGTCACACGAGATGTCACTTCCAGACGAGAACACTGAACAAACAAACACCTTATTAGGCCTGTAATCCACTAGTAAGTATTAGTGATGGAGGTTAGATGGTCTGAGCTGGAATTAAATGTGAGGATTAACTAAGCTCCTATAACTAACCACTGTTCAGCCTCGGGTGATGAAACGGTGCATATCAGTGCTTATGGGTTAGATCGCCAGAAAATGAACAATCGGCAGGTCTACACATTTAGTAAAATCTGCTAAACCACATTTCTGTCTTAATTTGGGTTATTTGAGAGGATTGGTGAAGGTGAATTGTACATTTTCTGACGATCTGACCCCGGATCTGACCCTTATACCACCGTGATTATGGTTATGAATGAAATATCTTGAAATTTAAAATAATCTAAATAATAAAGCATCCACAATTGGCACAAACTAAACATTAAAATTGGGCTTTAAATTATAGAGTTGGATTTCAACTATAACCAATGTTTATAAGGCGGGTTTTTAATTGCTTCTTTGACTTAAATTATTATTATGTAATTCTGCCAACCTCGTATCAGTGATTGTTAACATTGAGAACTATCAACTAAGATTATCCTGATACCACTGGGCTTCCATGATAGTTCTCATGATGTCATAACATTTATCAATATATAAAGCTATATAACAAATAATTTTCAATAATGAACTCCACAAATGATAAATATTCGGAGACAGACAATGATCATGGAGGGTAACGGCTAACGCCGGACGACAGGGTCATGATGTTTGATCTTTGATTAGGCGGGAATCAAGTAGGTTGTCTAAACATTCGATCAACTCCACACCCAGGCTCTGGACCAGAGGCTGGGGCTAATGTAAACATCCCAGTGATAACCACCTCCCCTTGCTCCAACGGCAACATTCCTTCAGACTCAAGAGTGACGAACCTCGCACCAACCATTAGAACATATAGAATACTTCAAGCCATGTGGGCTCCTGAAGTAATTACCAAAACGAATGGAACAATTATAGAAAGTATGTCCTTATCGAGACCATCCTCTTGAGACAGTCACGCTTGGGCGAGCCCCAGCCGTTACCTGAGCGCAGGTGTTCCTGAGTTTTAAACCCTTCATTGACTTTACTCTCTTCGGTTCACACTCACCGACAGTCCCGACTCCCATCTTTCGAAGGAGATCGAACATGTAAAACCCTATTTTAGCCTTAACTTACCTCGGTGCACATGGTTTCTCGGCGCTTTTGCAATACCTGGCGTCTCATCTGATCTCCCTGACGTCGCAAGTAATCAAAATTATTCCTGACCGGTCTGTTTTCATCTTGAATTTCCCGCTGTCGTTTACGCTGTGCTCCCGGGACCGCCATGTTGATGATCTTTACTGGTGACGTCAGCACACCGAGGGAACCCCCAGGTATTGACCTATTTATCTCTATCTAGGTCAGGGATGCCCCTGATGTCACCGCTATCTTATTTCCGTTCACGTTGTTGGTTGGAGCTCGCGACTGATAACTCGGCAAACAATGGGTATTTGACATGTTATACTGCGCTATAAACAACATCGCTCAAGTGCAGTGGTGCGTAAGGTAGGTGACTTTGTGATAATTAGTTTGCCTTGCCTAGTTTTCAATTCCAAATAACTTATTTTCTTCGTGTTAGGGTAGGTCAACTTCAACGCTATGGCCATGCCCTCTTCCTCTGCTCTCTGTCTCTGACAAGATCACTGTCACCACACTGGATGTCCGTTTCGCGCTGCGCGTACATCAAAACGATAGCAGATGCTAAGCTCCATTGGTAACTTATTTCACTGTTTCTCCAGATTTCGAGCATGGTAGTCCTTCCCAACTCTAGGAGACATATTGAATGACCTAAGCTTAGTACTGGTGTATAATATATGCTGTAAATCTACGTTATGTTGTCACAATGCCTTCCAAAACAAAAATCATCTATGTCCGTTCTACAATTTTTGTAGCACGGACATCCTCTAAAACCTGCACGGACATACCACTACAATTTTATACAGGAGTTTTCCCTAACTTGACACACAGCTATCAGTATATTATGTTGTAATCAACATGATATATTGGGGAGCTAAAGGTGTGTGGGATCGTGCACTGTAATGGGTGGTGTAGACAGAGATATCAAAGGAAACGTTTCGGCAGCATTGATTGGCCTATTCCAAAAGTATGTACGTGCAGCGCGAAACGGACATCCAGTGTGGTGACAGTGAAGATGCTTCAACTCCAGGCAAAAACTGATTTCCTCTGTTCTATTCTAGAACAACTTTGCAGTTAAACGATTATCTTGCTGCATGTCCTTTATTATTAGTCAAAACACGGCCAATCAGCCTCAAACAAAATAGTTAATGTCTGTGGTGGCAGAGCGCCAGAGGCAGAGAGGTAAAATAAAAAGAATTAGGGCTAAAAAAGTTTAATGTAATGCCTAGCGGTGTGTATAACTATATCCATAGAGTCTATGCCCGATTAAGGCTATGTGTATTGAGGCTATGAGTATGAGTGTACCCCAGCTAAAAGCATAAAGGCATAATTATATAATCAAACGCTTAAAGTTAATGACCTTACTTTGACCTTTTGAACAATAGACCCATGTAGGCTACACATTCAAACAGGTCAAGCCCCAGTCTGGGATCATGCATGCATGAGTAAAACCTGGGTTAGCCTGGGAGGTAACCTAATATTCACATTCGTGACATGGCATTATGATGGGGCTTCAACCGCCTAAAGGATTCTCCTATAAATGCTTAGCCTTAGGTGGAATATTATACTATGAATCTGTTATGAACTGTGAGGCATGCAGTAGGGTTTACAATAAGCTAGCTGGCTATTAAGGAGTTGCTCTTGAGCATATTAAAAATCTGGACTGCTTTGTAAAGTAAATAAAATTACCATAAATGTAGGGTTGACACGTCAAAAAGGTACTTGTAATATGAAAATCGATGTTAGAAATAAGCTTTCCTAAATCTTCCATCTAGATAAAGATTTTGTCCAGTAATAGTTCTGATGAAAATCTCATTGTATAAATGTGTAGGATAACATGGTCCGATCTTAACTCTTCATGTAGGCCTACTGTTAGTCAGTTGAATGACACTCTGAAGGTAATAATGATTAAAATGTTTGTTATGTAATTAATGTCAGTGACGGACTAGGGCCAGATGGAAGATCTAAAATTAGCATGTCTAAACTTAGAATAACATGTTCTTTTCTTGTATCTGGCAAACTTGAATAAAAATTCTATAATAATAATGATAATATTACAATATCCAGAAATTAATGATTATCCAAGCTTCTGCATCTATCTGTTCTGGTCGTCCAACGTAGATACCCGATCGTTGAACATGTGTGTGTTATAATATAGTTCATATTCTCTTGTCTTTCTGTATTGTATATATTTTGTTCTGAATTACGGTACATTGCAGATTGAGAAATGGTTGCTGCTGCTATGGACCTCACAATCCTGCCATATAAATGCCCCCGATGTGACAAAAATGCTGATTTCCCGACGTTGGATGGATTGCGAGAGCATCTTGTCACAAAACATTCTCACGGGTTAGTAACTAATAACACAATACTATTAATAGGTTCTCATAAATCTTTATTGAAATAAAAATTATAGAATTTCAACATAATGGGTTAGATATAGATCAGAAAATGTACACCTTCACCAATCCTTTCAAATAACCCAAATTTAAATGAAAAGTGACGTAAAATGCAGTTTAACACAATGATAGAGATATTTTTAATCAACACATGCCAAAGATACTCTGATATACCCAATATTTATAATATCTAGAGCTGCCGATTGTGCATTTTCTGAAAATCTGACCTAGATCCTGGCATTGCATTAACATAAACCTTCCCCATCTTTTATCCCCTTATTTCAATATGCTATTAAAGAACTCCCTTTTGCATCTACACAACAAGCGTCTGTTTATCACTTGTTCCAGCTCCACTAAAACCCAAAGGAAATCAAGCTCAGGTCGTAAATCGCCATTGACTGAGAGTTTTATCAGACAGCGGGAACTACTCGAGAAACAACTCAGAGAAGCTCAATCTCAGGAAACTTTAAATCGCTTAACAAGATCATCCTACTCCAGCCTCAATGAATCAGTCAGAGACGCACCATCCACACCAGCTCCCAAATGGTCCACACCTAAAACATCACAACACGGACAATATCTGTTCAAATCTAGCAGAAATTTGGAACCAGACTTAGAGACAAAAAGAACCGACAGGGATCAATGTGAAAGTCCTTTCCATGATCTGTCTGAAATAAAAAAGGACGAGACACGCGACCTCCATTCGCGTTCAAGGTCAAGAGAAAAACTTGGGGATGGTTCCACAGTTTTCCACGATGGACGTCGGGTGTCTTTTGAACACATGGATTATAATAGCAGACACAGAGAGCAAGTGCATGACACGTATGGCTCCCAAAGCCTGTCCTTAAATGACCTAACGGGAGAAGGTACTTCTCAAGACAGACTAGAAGGTGATGATCCACCGAGGGTCATATTTACGCAAGCGCTCTCAAAGGCTCGCGGCCATATTGATTCATTGAAGCGATCAGCAGACGATGTTGTCCAGCGACAAAACGATCTGGTCCAAATGCTTCGCGGCGAACTGAAGAAAAAGGACAACCACATGGACCGTATTAAAGGGCAGGTGGAAATCTTGCGATCAGAACGGAGGAAACTGCTGGGAAAGGTCACTCAGCTTCATCGTGATAATGACAACCAGGCCATAGCCATGGCTACATTGAATGAGCGGGTGATGGAGAAGGATCAATTTCTTAAAAAGAAGGAAAGGTGAGTATGTATCTTTTATTCTAACTCCAGCCTGTGCTATTAAATTAGTAATCCTTATTTTTAGTTCTTTTCTCCTTCTAGTATGGCCTGGAGAAGAGCTAACTATGTTATATATTAGCCTGGCCCTTGGCATATACATGTAGTTGGTTTGTCATAACTCCAGTCTGTGCTATTTCATGGGTACTTGTTGATGATTTATTAATCCTTATTTTTGCTGTTGAAAGAAATCATCAGCCTGGTTAGTCTTCTCTGTAACATTGTGGGAAATCCACATTATAAAGGTTTATATAACTAAGCCTATATTATATTACCCACCTTGATACTACTGTCAGATATTTAGAAGTCTTTGGGGAGAGGGGAGGGGGGCGGTGAGTCAACTATGCTTTGTTTGAATAAATGTTTGATGGATTTCTACCAACTACTTATGGATTTCACTTTTTTCGATTGGGCTCTTCTTAGTGGTTTGACGAATAGAGTACATCAATAGATTTTGTTTTGACTTTCTTTATTTTCTACAAATTCCTGTATTGTTTGAATAAAATATTGGCCTTAAATGAATTTTTAAAAAAAACTTTAAAAAAAACTATTCCAATTTAATTAGAATAAAAATCCTTTCGTTACTTAATCAGAGAAATGTTATTATGACTGTGGCATGTTGAGGTATACATGTAAAATACAATAAAGTCGTTCCTTGCAGGGAAGTTCTTGAACTATCAAATTTCCTGGAGGAGGCATCTCGCCAGGAAGGTGAGGCTAAGGCTAAGCTCAGTGCCTACATCTCAGGTCTAGCTCTGCGGGCTGAACAGGCGGAGAACGCACTTCAACGACTGAGCCTGGATAGAGAAGCAGAGGCCCATGGAAGCCCTGAACTCCAACCCCAAACATTGTTTCAGGTTGGTCAGCCCTTAATATTCTTAATGCATATTAAATCTCCCCGCTTTTATGTTTTACTTGTATAATATGCAAACTAATTTCTGTCGAAATGCTGTTAATTACTTATCGAGACGTTAAAAGCAATCTGTATATTCTAGAAACCGTCATTGTCACGTGGAAACTATTTATTTTTCTACTGTTACCATATATTGTACCATTATTTATTTATCATCATCATGTTTATTCTTATTTCGGGGCTTACCAGAAGACCTACTATATAGAGGCAAATGTCCGCTTTCTGTACCTTTCTAACGAAATAAACATTAAATATATATACAAGCATTAACGTCTGATGGTACCTGTATTGATGACCTTCATTTTTCTATTAATAAAAACTATTAAAAAAAGCCTTTACGTAATATTTAAATGAACTTTAAAATAAATAATTGTCTTTTTTGTCCTGCGCCCCGCAGTCTTACTCCCCAACGACAAGCCCAGTTCATAGAAAGTAAGTAGTCATCTCCTATAGCTAATGACGTGGGTTCGATTAATTCCTTCAATATTATCCGCATAATTACCGGTGTATTTCGCAGCTCCATTCTCTATACATGTATAACTGATAGGGGAACCCTTTTTTCGGTTCGTCAGCTGGATTCAATTTTCATAATATGTTCATGTACATAGATCAGATAGTATTGATTCTAGCTGGTAAATATGTTAAGCAAAGATGTTGGCTAATTAAAAAGATGCTACTTAGGGAGTCTATCTCCTCAGATCAACTTACTAAGTCCGCTTGACAAATATTAACTAGAACTACTATCTAGCTCGCATGGCAGGCTAGGTAACAAAGATCGAAGGCTGGTGGTAACTTTGTGCAAAGTTTATTGTATGTGATCATGTGCTATAGAAAAATGAGTCACAAGTCGCAAATTGGATATTTTGGCAAATTAGATATTTATGTATTATTTATATATGGGTCAGATTTTCAGAAAATGTACAATTGGCAGCTGTACACATTGAGTAAATTTTGCAAAATTAAGCTGCAATTTGGCCAATACTAGGTAAATTCGAGTATATTCAGCATTGCATTGATTCTAGCAATCTGTTTGGTTAGGTTCAACTGTATTTTGAACTTTATTTTCGTCTGAAATTCGGTTTGTTTGAGAGAATTGGTGAAGCTGAATTGTACATTTTCTGAAAATCTGACCCTTATAAGTAATTTACGTATGAATATGATATCTCAAAATCTCTTTTCTCCGACTTGTGATCTATTTTCCCGAAACATATCACATATCCACTCATATATACGATGGTGATGTCTACAATAAAACTCACAATTACTGCTGTATTTGTACCCCTTTAAAGGCAAATGAAATACATCTTATCTTATCGTATCTTACCCTACAATTGTGTATGTAATCGTGTAAGATATGAATCCAACCTGTGGGTTTCCCTACTGTTGTAGTTGCCGCTGCCCAACCATCAAGTTCTGCTCAGAAGGCAAGCATGATCCTAGCTTCGCTTTGTTTCTAACGCTACATAGTTTCTCACTCACATCATGGAGGTGTTTTTACACCTCCCTGCTCACATCATTTTGAAGATAAATGTGAAAACCTAGTGGTCACAGAGGGCTGAGGGGTGCTTGGTCGACTCGAGTGTACACTTCTGTTCTAATGTGTTGTCTTCTAATATGTGTTTCCAAATAAGTAGCAATCAAAAGAAATATGTGGGTTTAGGAATCATTCCTAAGTCCTGTGGCACCCCCACACCAAATATTCTAGGGAAAGATCCTCTAAAACGTTGTTTTAGTTAGGGATATATGGCAGGAAAATACATTCCTGATCGTATTGTGAGAGCAGTTAATCATAACGATTTTAAACCAGTAACACTAGAAATTAATGAACACTAATATCAACATTCACTTTGAAATAACTTCCTAACATCTGGCCGAACCATCAACCCTATACCTTGCTACTGTGTACGCGTGAATAGGTCACTTGAATGGGTTGTAAATTATACAGCTATCTAACATCTTCTAATCTTAACTTCTACTTGTACTCACACAGTATTAATGACTTACGTAATGTAACACTGCCAATATGTCTGAAAGTCAATGCCATTAATTACATTTTATTCATAGATATTTTGTATTTTTCTATCAAATTGGGCTAGAGCATTCTTCGAATGTTTCCTAACAATGTGTATGCAGTTTTGGTTGAAATTAACCTGAACAGGCATTTGTGTGGATTGAAAGGTTTGTTTAGTCATGTCACTAATACGTTGGTTTCTAGGAATGAAAATTATAAGACAGTATTCAATCTAAGCAGACTATTTGAACATCCCTTGCTAAGTATGTGCCCTCATTTGAGCAAAATTGCATTAATCAACATTCCTGATAACCGCATTACCTCCCATTGGCTGGAGAGTCCTCTTACATGGCAACCTTTTTGCAATAAAGGTTTTTTCAAATTCATTAATTCAGCTATACTCATTCAATTTTGTATTGTCTTTTTTTTTATAAATCCAGAAAATACATATATTATATATGTTATATAAGGTTCCTATGTCATTTCCCTTGTATTATGGGCAGATCTTCTTGAGCATGTTTTTGTATGGCCTTGTAAATACCTGTACTGATTAAATGTAAAGTTGTTCTTTGACGTTTCATCTCTATTTACTTTTTTTCCTGCCGTCCATAGGAGCTCTTTACGCCGGAAGGAGGCGCCACCAGCTCAGGTTAACCATTCAAGCGGTTCATTAGTGTCTCTTTATGCCACGCCCCCTCTCCAACCGCTCTCTATAACCACGCCCCCTGCGACTCCACCCACGGTCAGAGATGCTCACAGATTCTCAGACCCTTCTGGAACGCCATCTGCGTCTTCCGGTGGGCCCAGTCCTGGTGCTACATCCGGGTTCCACTCATTAAGTACACCTAGAACTGCCACAAACCCTCCATCAGTTTCTCAATCACCAGAAAGGAATGATTCAAGTTCCCAAAGTGATCAAGTTTCTGATAGTTCATCCAATCCTATACCAATAAATCTCTCCTATGTCAAACCACAACCATTTGATAGTCCACTGTCCCCGGGTGAAATCATAGTCGAGCATCTTGATTGGCCAGTGGGAGAGGATAGTACAGGAAGTGGGCGGAGCAATGTGGATGAGGGGGTGGAGACTAGTATCATGAGTGACAGCAAGGGTTCATTGTCTGCACAGAACTCACCTAGCACTTTATGTCCTGATGTAGTGAGTATTTGCCTTGAATATTGTCCGTAATCTCTGGGAGACTTCCATTGAAATGTGATATGCTTCAGGAAAATGAGTCACAAGTCGCAAAATTGATATTTTTTAAAGTGTTTTATTTGTAAGATGTCTTTGTGGGAATGTGTTCATCTTTGAGGTGCTTAACGCTAATCGTAGCATAAATACATTCCCCAAACTTCAGGACAGTGTATTAAATATATCCATGGATTTCTAAAGTCATCTTATATAATATATTTAGCTAATTTACTAGTAAATGTCCACCCAGAAATTTTTTCAAACAGAAACTTGTTTTTTTTTTTCCAAAAATAAAAATATCAAACTTAAAATATAGAAGTATGTTGTAGATGTCCTGATATTTACCATCATTAGAATCAGCTTTATTTAATCTTTTCAAATATGATAATATCTCAAAATTCATTTTTTGTGACGTGTGAGTCATTTTCCTGTAACACATAAAAAATATACTCTTTGATCAACCGAGTGCAAAATGACCAGAACAGATTTTCTAATATTAAAATGGTTTCTGCTCATCCTATCAAATGATATTCAGATCGAAATCCTACCATGTGAAATATACTATGACACTTTTGGCGGTAGAAAGAAATAATTATTAATTTAATTTATCAATTTCATGAGTAATAAGGTATTTTGATTTAATTTGGAGTCTCCCCATTAGTTCCTATACGTTTCTATCGATATCGTCGCTCTATACCGTATTGAATGTTGTGTCTATATAATATTGAATTCCTATAAATATATCGTCCATATATCTGTTACCTGCTTCTTGTAAATCACAATTCATTATACCTTTCACCACTGCATGCTTTTACACATTTTCACTTTCATTTTATGTCGTTTTTCTTACATAAAAAAATTCGTATTCTGCTCAAAATGTCTAAATATCATGTATAAAATGTCCATTCTCATTAAATGATTTTTACTTAAGATTGTATTATTAGTATTAGTAATCAGAATTGGTTGTCCTTATAGGAGGAGTCCGGCAACCCATATGTAACAAGGTCAAACCCGGTCTTATCTCCGTCCAGCCCCAATAATTACTTCACACGACAGAATAGGAAAACCCACGCTCAGGTAAGCTACTCGTTAGAACATGGCTGTTGGCAGAGCTCGAAAAAAAAACTACCAACTTCACTTGCCCATTGGCAGCCAAGATTTACTTGCCCAACATCATTTTTCACTTGCCCAAATTTATTTGTAGGATTATAAACGAAATCACGCTATCTGTATGTATCTTGTTTCACTGTAATTAGACATCACAACAGGGGTTTGAAATTGGTGCTGTAGAGATTTTCACTTGCCCAGAGACATGTTTTCGTTGCCCCGGGAAACTAAACATTGAGAAGCCAGTTCTTTTGGACGCATTTACACAATTCATTATGTACGATCTAGGTATAGATATCCTGATACATTATTTATATATGAATGATCTGTATTGAACTACGATTCAGGATTGATGATGACTGTTTATTGATTTAACAAGGGTGCCTTCTATGGAGGCAACATTATGTATACATCCTTGTAGCCTTATATGTTTGTCTCACACTTGTCCATTTTTATTTTTTAGTTCCACTAAAGCTGTGACAATAATCTGTGGTTGGGAATCACCTTAAGGCGGGAATCCACGTTAAAAACGCCCAGAGATCGCCAACGTAGTTGGACGCTACAGCCGGGAATCCACGAGGCGATTTAAAAGCCCTATCGCCGTTAGAAACGCCCCAAAATCGCCAAAGTAGTTGGACGCTAAAGAAGACGCCCAGATGGGACGCCCAGTGGATTACGACGGGGGCGTTACTCTGGCGTCTGTAACCAGTGATCTTATGGGCGTCCAGATGGACGCTCAAATTAAACATGTTCATATTATGTTCATATTAAGCGTCCAGAAGCCAAGCATTTCCATTTGGTATAGACGCCCATGTCAATTTCAAACGCCAGATCAGTGATTGGAATCGCCAGAATATTACTCAACAGAACGCCCAACGCCCTGTATTTTGCTTGCTACGTGGATTATTGGCTTTAGGCTGAATTCATCTGGAAATTGTTGATCGATTCTAAATCTACGCGCGGACCCGGCCCAAAAGCCAGCACAGACAGTTTAGTAGATGTCAATCATGTTGACAACCTGTAGTGTAGTATGCTTAATGCAAACAAGGTCTGAAATGTACCACTTCTTGGCCAAAATCCAACAATATTGTATGCCAAATCATAATCATATTCATATGAATTCGTTACCATCCATTTTTTATCTGTTCTGTGTATTTAACAGGATTGATCGTATTTTGATACAATTCCCATTTTCGAACTTTAATGTGGTGGTTTACACGATCATATGTAAAACTCATAGTTTGTTAGAATATATGATGTGTGTCTTTCTGTATGATGCTTGTAGTGCAATACCAGTAAATGGTTGTTGTCGTTGGCGGCGTATTTGAATATGATCCGTTGTATTTCACCAATTTGCCCGTATAATAATAGTCGCAGTGCGCCATTTCATGTTTACATATTCATCGTCATGTTGAACATGGTTTCAGAATTTTCAAAATAAAACTGACAAGCCAAAAATAAATCCTGTCTTATTTTCTGGTACATGCACGCGTGTCATGGTGTAAGTGTTAACTGAACTCTGGTGCAAAGTGCATATATGGGTCAGATTTTCAGAAAATGCACAATTTACAGTTCTACACATCTCTCAAATTCTGCTAAATTAGAGTGGAAAATGATAAATACTAGGTATATCTGAGAGTATTCTGTATTGTATTCATTCAATTAATCTGTGGTTATGTTGAACTGTATTTTGAACCCGATTTTCGTCTTAGATTTGGGTTATTTGAGAGGATTGGTGAAGGCCCCAATTGTACATTTTCTGAAAATCTGACCCATATATGTGATATGCGTCACTAGTCGCAACAAATAGATTTTGAAATATCATCATATTTAAGAAGATGAGATCAAGCCGATTCCAATGATAGTAAACAGTAGGAAATCTATTTTTGGGTGGACAATTAGTAATAATGTAGTTGAATATGGCCTTAGCAATGCAACGATATATTTACTACACAGTCTGTAGTGTGGTACATGTATTCATACTACTACCAGTACTTGGAGCCGTAGATACCCCAAAGTTAGTCGCCCGAGCGAGCAGCCTTAACTACAAATATAAACACTAGGTGGCAGGACTGTACGAATAGCCGCGCGTGAGGCAGTTATTCTCTCGTGTAAATTTACAGTAGTCGTCCCGAAAGTAACTTAAATATACCTCCCCTTATGAACTGTTCTACTACATTATTCACATTAGGAGGCTAGCTCAAATTTAGGTTAAGCGAAACGTAGTGAATTAGGTGGCGGGATATAAGAGGTAGGTGTAAGGTAATGCCTAGCTGTGACCAACAATTCGCACCTCTATCAGCGCTTTATCCTTCTCTGCTGCTATATTATACTGACGCCATGTACCACGACTACCATTCTATTTCCCAAGACTAGCCTCTGGTCTTTCAAGCCTATGACACGATGCTGCACGACAAAATGTAATAAAGGTTTATAAAATAATAAAAACTCATTAACTGCACCCAGACACATATGAGTAGCCTACACAAACGATCCGAGCAATACAATTCAGAATGAAAATCCATACACAAAGGTCATGGCCATATCACAAGTATCATGCTGACTTTACCTAGTTTTAGCACTGTTGCAGACAAAAAAGAGCAATCAAATAAATGTTATTATACAAAATATATATAAAACATGCGAGTCCATGGCGCCCTAAGCACACTAAGTGGTTGTTCATTGGCTCAAAATTCAAAAAGTGGTATGTCAGAATCCGGATATTTCATGTAATATCGTTGAAATAGTTTAATTGGAATTATTGATATACCGGTACATCATAAAATACATTTGAATCGGATATGATCAAGTCAGCAGCACTAATTGCTGAACGTATAATTATTGTGAAGGTGTTACTGGGTAGACCCTGAAGTGTATATATGTCTAATGGGCCTCACTGACCCTCATTCACAAGCCTGTTGTACTGTACTGATTGGCACGAATAAACAAAAGGTGACATAAACATATCGCTAATAGTTATTGCGATATAATTCCCTTCGAAAGCTCTCTACATGTAGCTATATGTCATCTGCTCTGGGAAACGGGTCTTATGATTCCCCACTATTTTCCTTTTAGTATTGTGAAGTATACAGTCTAGGCCCACAGTTGAGAGAGTCCCTTCAAACGGAGGGAAAGCCTCTCACCTCAAACCGCAAAGTACCACCATAATTCCATTAAGACAGCAAAATGTCATCATATATAAAACTGCTGAGTCCTAGGCCAGGAAACCGATTAGCGAAGTAGGCGTCTAATCACCGAGAATAATATTGGTGACAATAGAACCTAATTAGGCTAAGGGAAAGGATTCTCAGATCGCGAGTCAATTTAAATTCCTATATGAGGATCATTTCACTTTCTGCCCAAGGAGTGACATGGGGATGTTGAGACATAGTATAATGTCTCATAGTATAATGTTGAGACATGGGTATAATTAAAACCAACCATCGTTTAAAAAATATATTTTTGAAGAAAAGTCGTGAAAACTAATGACATATCATTAATTAATTGCTACAATGCCAAAACCCAATAAAGAAATATAATGTGAGTTTCAGGGGTTTGACTACCCACATCAGTGGCCATGAATGGAAAATATAAACTGTTTGCGAATAGTCATATTCATCGGCATAAACTCGATTGATTCCTCACGCAACAATAAAGTATTATGTAAATCTACCCCGAGAAAGATTGTAAGATTAAAATTTAATAAACATATTTCTTTGTATATCTGCGCGTAGTTACCTTTCAAGCTATCAATGCCTTTGTGCAATATATTTGTTCATGGTCGTATAAAAGCCTATTTTTTATTCCATAGTTTCTGATAGAAATAAATCCACAGTAGTGTTCTCTAACTCATTAATTTGTACATAATGTAACTGACACAATGCAAACGTAAACATTAATACCGGAATACAGCCACTTCTTTTGCCCACATCACTCACAGAAAAGACTCGAGCCTCTGATATTTCATTATTTCATGTAAAGTAAATTTAAATGTTATGAAGAAAGTGGAGACAACTCAATTGAAAACATCTCGCAGTAAATTTTGTTTAGAAGTTTTATTTCAACGACCCCAAGACGTTTCGCCTTAGTTTGGCTTCACCCAGGGGTAAATGGATTCCGCCAATAAACTTTTCAACAACATCCCCCCCCCCCCCTCCCCCGACCCCTAACATGATTCCACAAATCTATGTACATGCATTGATGGTGACTTCACGCGGCGCGACGTTTACCTTGTCGCGCGCGGTGCGCGGCAATATTTTAAGCGTCGCTTTATTCCAGCCTCCGTCCGTGAAGATCAGAGGCGATACCCGCGCGCGGGGCGGGCGAGCGGAGAGCGAAACGTCGCGTCGTGCCTTCTGTAAGGACTTCCTGATGCCACTTCTATCAGTTGTGCCGCATCCCTGACCAGTTTAATGGTTCCAGGCGCGGAGAAAGTGACTTCAGACTGTATCGTATATATACCCAGCCCGTCCGTGGTCATGTCATATCCACCAGACCTTCACAGCAGACACACCTCAGCTCCAGCCTCCTGCAAGACAAGATTCTTGTCTCTAGCTCCTGAACACTTAGACTGCTGCACCACACTCCAGAACTGGGTGCTAAACTGCTGCTGCATACCGACCACGACGAGATAGCTGTAAGAATTGTTATACGATTTGGGGAGAGTTTTTTCCTTGCCCGTTTAGTTCGGTATCATAACAACATCATAACAACATCATAGCTATAGTAATTTTATATCAAACAGTATCAATTAACAGGCTTTAAACAACTACTGAATACTTCTAGTGAGCTTGTCCCTATATTTTCTTGAATTTTCTTCTAATACTAACATAAGTAAATTAGAGTGACTATTGACTTCTATTCTACTCCAGGCATTTTCTCAACATTACAAATTATTCTGTTTTTACTACAGGCATTTTCCATGAACTATAGTGCCAGGTATAACTTGCTCAATGGGTTCTTCAGTCTCTCCATAGAAGTTTCCTCCATTATACATCTGTTGTTTGTATTTTGCCTATATATATTTACAAAAACATAAAATATTTTGGTTTCTTGTGTTGCAGACAGCTCGAACCCTCCACCACAACCATGGCCTGTATGGAAGTACTCATGCAAACCGTCCACAGCTCCATCTTGTGGTCACCAGGCGCATGGAACCTGGGCAACGTCATCGCCCGACTCCACACCCTAGCAGACGACAATCGTCCGGCCACACCAGCGTTCCTCCACTCTCCAGGAGGCCCCACGCTTCCCGCCATGAAGCCAGCCGAAGGAGAAGGTGTTTCTCCGGCGGTGTACACCGTGCTTCAGCCGGTCTCAGGGAGCGGGTGGACAACCATAGCGGATAACTTGTACAAGCCGACTAGCCCGCCACCTACCGGCGAGCTGTTTGACTACCTGAAGGAATGTACTCCGCGTTCCACGACCATGTTTCCCTTCCCGCTCCTTTCTCCAAGGCCTGGTCATGACGAGACGCTGCCTGTCCATGACGAGCCGATGTCTGCCAAGAGCGTCGCAGCTAGCGTCAGCAGTTGTTACTCGGGAACCTGTCTGTCGCCTGATGGTGAGTTATTTATTATCTCTGTAGTGACCCTCTATCGCTTAATTGAGGAGGAGAATAGACGAATAGTCAACACAAGACAATAGCCTTAATATTATTACTCAGAAGCCTCGAAGGGATGTAGTCCTTTTTGCTACATATAAGATAATAAACAGTGAGTACATGAATATAACAGTAACATGGAATAGACTTGGCGGGGATTGTAACGGTAGTACTAGGCCTCCATAAAATATGGCTCCCTCCGGTGGTAAAGTTGGTACAGGTGTGAGCGCTGGAAATCGTCTTGATGTGAGTAGGATATAGAAATAGTCGGCGTTCTCTGGCCTTATACTGTATACTCCTACACTAGGCGTACATTTCCTACCATTAAAATGTGGTGTGTTCAAGTAGCAACATTCAATCTCTTTTTGTTTCTTTAGCGCTTTAGGCCGTATGAATTTATGTACGCCTACCAAAAATGTGTATCAAATATTAAATATTTTATTATTTATTTTTCGTTTAAAAAAAAAGAAAAAAAGTAAGCGTTTTTATGGGTTATCTGCAAATGTTTCTTTTCATATTTCTATATAATTTACGAAAAAATGGTTTAAATTCTCTCTCGAATATAATCCTAATCTTATCTTATACCATCTATTTCCAGTATTCAGTGGTGGTGACAAGTCGACCAGTGAGTCCTCCATTGATTCGTCAACCAGTGAGTCTTCTGCCTATTCAACCAGTGGGTCCTCCAGTGGGTCCTCCAGTGGGTCGTGCAGTGAGTCCTCCGTTGAGTTGTCCGCCTATTCCATGGAGACCTACTCCTCGTGTGAGACCTGTCACGTATCTGTCAATCTCTCATCATCCAGTATAGGCCACGCCTCCTGCCACGCCCACTCCTGCCTCTCCCCCATGCTAGACTACACCTCCTCACTTTCCTTCCAGGACTCCACCCGCCGCCGTCTCTTCCTAAGCTCCTCCTACTTGTCCTGCAGCACTCCTAGCGACAGCTTCCTCAACCACTCCACAGAGTTCGAGCTCATCTGGAGCCCCAGGTTCAACGACATGTCCACCCCGATTTTGTCTGACAGCCTTCCATCATTCGGTAGCTCCGCCTCCTCTGGTCTAGCCACGCCTACTCTGATCACGCACATGCACAAGCTCCTCCCCCCGCCCATTGCGTCTCCGGACACGCCCCAGATACGTCCAGACACGCCCACCGATATGTTATCTGCAGTGGGTCAGATCTACATGGCCGGTTCTCCGCTACCGGTAGAGACTGACCAACTACTAGAGACTGACCAGCTGCTGTCTCCACCCCTGACGTCCAGTTCGACAGAGTACTCGGAGGGGGAGGGTACAGGTGCGAGTGGAGGGGGCGTGTCCGTGGGTGTGTCCTCCACACCCGGGTCGGCTGTCACTCAGCTTGAGCGACAGGAGACGGAGCTGTATGTAGTGTTCAACAAGCGGGCTTACCTCAGTGCGGCAGAGAAACAGAAGCTGGCCACTAAACTGGGCACCACTGTAGAATCGGTCCAGGTAAATTTATTTCTTTATTTTCTGTACCTGCCGCCTGGGCTCTTACAATTCTAAATATTGTAACATTTTGTATTTGTAAAACAAATGATGGTAACAATCTTTTGAAGTAAACATCTTTACTTTTCATAAATTCTTTGAATAAATGAGCTTTGACCTCAGCTATTCCCAAGTTTTTAAACATTTCTCTGTATCTTTTTGCTTTTGTTCGCATATAACCGTTATCGTTCAGGTATTTTCTTACCTCGCGTATAGCCTCTATAAATTCTATTCTGCCTTTTCTATAAAGCTAACTAATTGAAATTGAATTCCAGGTACATTAAAAACTCTTTTAACTATCAGGAACCGAACATCGATACACATAAAATAAAAACTATAAAATGCGACAAGGTATAGTTCATGGTATTTATGGCTTTTATGGCTGTGTTCTGGGTATAATGACATTACCTGGTCCGATTCCCTATGGTCTAATCCAGCATTGAATAATTCTAACAAACATGTTTTTTTCTTCGCCACAGAAATGGTTCAAGAACGCGCGCCGGCGACGCAACAGGGAACAACAGCGCCGCCTCTCGGGACACAAGGATCCCCGCACCATGGAACTAGCGTCTCTCTCCTAGAACTAGGCTTCTCTCTCGTGAACCTGTCCTGGAACTAGTTCACTGTCCACTAACTGGGACAATAGATATATTTGGACATATGTGATATGTATGGTTGACCCATTGACTGGGTGATGTACTGAACCCTGACCAGCCAGCTGGTACTGTGTAGTGCTTTTTCACCCTATTCTTGTATATAGACAGTTCTGACTCAGATATACTTGTATATATTGTAAATAAAGTTTTGAAACGAAGTGCGTGTGTCAGTGTTTGTCATGTTCCCCAGTTATGCAAGATAGAATATGCAGGGTGTCGGCGAAACATGGAAAGCCATGAAAATCGATGTGAGGACTATACAACAGTTAAACATCCCCACCAAGTCTAGAAAATGTGACCTCCTGACTAAAATGGGAACATTTAGTTCCTTAATTGAACCAGCTAATTATCTAACATCTAACATCTAACATCTAGTTCAGATAGTGGCCTTCAAAATCTGCTGGAATTGACCTGGAAAACTTCCCATCATTAGATTCTCTGCTTTAAAAACACCAACATTCAGACATCTTTGTACATAGCTTTATTTTCTTTTCGCCTTTATCACAATCAATTCAGTTTCTCACAGAAACAGCTGTGGAAGAAAAAATACTGCAAGTTGTCCGACTGTATCCACTCTACAACTCACTAGTTGATACAATACTGGCATAGAATAGGTTACACAAATATCTCATGGGATCATAAAAAAGAAAAATCAACGATTTCCTTCATACTAGCGCTCCGACGTACGTCTGAGAAAGGCCCTCGTGGCCTTTCAGATTGAAGATCTTGGTAATAATCATTATCTCATTCGGTATATAATAATAACAGGACACTTTCATTTTTCAAAGAAATAATTTGGATCTTGGATCCAATTCCCAAAATCTAAAGACAATCATTTCATGATAAGTTATCGAGTAACAACAATAGACGCGATGCCTAAGTTAGAACTACTGTAATGTGTACAACAGGAATAGCACCACTTGCCCATTTACAATAGATACGGGTCAAATCGCCAGAAAATGTACAATTCGCCTTCAGCAAATCTCTCAAATTTCCCACATTTAAGACAGAAATTAGGTTTGAAATAGAATTAAACTTAACCAAAACATTGTTTAAATCGCCCCAATTTCAGATATACCTAGTATTGACCCATTTTTCAGTCGAATTTAGCAGAATTTATTGAATGTGTAGATTTGACGATTGTATATTTTCTGACGATCTGACCCATATGCACACACCTTCAATCTCCCCATTACATGGCAACAACACAAGTGTCTACGTTACAGTAGGGAGGTATATAGCCGACGGAGCATCAAGCCATTCAATAATTTACATGGTTAGGTCAGCACGAAAAGTACAATTGGATTTTTCCAACCAAATAATAGTAAACATCAAGATGAAAGTGATGGTACATTGTGGATTTTTTATATTAAAATATACTTTTTTTGGTGGTATGCAATATATACAGGTTAACTAACGGGTTGGTTTCAGTCGCGACTGAATCCTATGAGTTAGTTAACATATTTATTATACATGCTTTCAATCATGAAAATAGAAACAAATCGAGTCATGAATTTGAATTTTACCGGTAATCTTAGTAAAAAAAAACAGATTGCCATGACAACCCCACGTAAATCACAAGTGAAATACGCACTATGCGTAAATCAGTCTAGATACGTTGTTTTCAGAGCAATGCGTGTATGATTAATCGCAATATTCCCAATGTGTTACCCAAATATAATGGCATCACGGAGCTAGCTATAATAATGATAGGGAGACAAATGGTAGTAAACATTAAAGCGACGCAATTTGAATTATCTATACTTCAATTCAGGAAATAAAATGTTCTAATAAGACAATTCTTTATTTTGTATCTTTTAAAGAGTACAAAATAGAGACAAATAAAGACATATTGCTCTGCAATAAACAACATTACAAGACTACATCTTCTCCTTTATGTCACCTTCATTATAAGGGTCAGATTTTCAGAAAAATGTACGATTCAAATATTGGCAGCTCCACACATTTAGGAAATTCAGATAAATTAGGCTGAAAAATGATGAGTACTGAGTATATTTGGTATCGCATTGATTTAAAGTATCAGTTCTGTTATGTTAAACAGCATTTTGAAGCTTGTTTTTGTCTTAAATGTGGGTTATTTGAGAGGATTGGTGAAGGAGAATTGTACATTTTCTGACTGTCTGTCCCATAACAGTGTGTAGAAGATCAACAATATGAACCCATTGTTAATCTAAATTACCCTTTTACTCATAACAGTAATAGTAACAGGATTTGAGAGATTCAATACAGACAGGAAAATGTACTGTAAACTTATTAATGTTCGCGCAGTATTTATCTTCGCTATTTTAGCACACCCATCTTTGTGGGTGAAAATAAATCTTGCGTGGAAGGTATAATTATTGCATAAACAAGGTGTGAGACTTCCTTGCTGGGCGAATTTAAATCTGCGCGGAAAGGTGTCAAAGTACTTATTGTGCGAAAATAAATGTTTACAGTATCTATGTTTCTAACAACAACAAATTCCCCCAATACCACCCCGCCATTCTATACCTCCCTAATAGGGGATTTGCATATGCCACTGCGCATGTCTATTACAGTGCATCATGGGTTGGATTCTGATGAAATTTGAAAAACAAATATTTAGCAAAATTTTTATCGAAAATTTTTATCGAAAATTGTTGGAATGTTTTCATCAATGCCACAGCTTGTGTAAATGATCTATGAAAATCAAATGCATGATGGGAAAAATAAAATCTTGTTTTATGGGAACATGTAAACACATTGACATTAGAGCATTGATAAATAGTCCATGCTGAATATAACATGTTTTCTATAGATTTTTTACTGTACCATTAATCCCATAAATCCATGCGAATTAAGATTAAAAATGGCGGCTATGCAAATCCCCTATTGCATTAAATGGAAACTACAAGATATCACAGCTGATATATAATATATAATATTCAGTGAAATATGATGAGATGAAACTGAAAAATAAACATGATGGTGGTATGGATTTCTTCGTTATGTAACTAGTAGAATATCATACAGCACAGGATTAAGGGACTGTTCAGAATTAACCACGGGGGGAGAGAGGGGGAGAATTTGCGAAAAATTCGTGCAAAATTGTATCGAAAATAGGGAAAGTTTGTGCAAAATTTCATGACACCCCCCTCCCCGCCTACATCATTTCAGTTTCAAGTCTGCGCAAAAAAGATGCCCCCACACTTTATATATAGCTATATAATAAATAGCTATAATATAACACTTTTAGAGTCTGCACAAAAAAGTGGCCCCCATAAAATTCTCCTCTCCCCCCCCCAGTGGTTAAAAATAAACAATCCTGTATCTAACTAGTAGCATATCATACAGCACAGGAATAAGGCAAGTCCCCGATCCCGTCTTCACAGAACATCTTAAGGGGTCCCAGGGGCAGAAGTCGCAGGGACATCGCAAGCAGTTGCAACCTCATCTAATGTTTGTCGCAAGGAGAGGCATCTGTGTGTGATATCTGCATCAGGGAGACAGGCCTGCTTCTTTATCACCGCCGCATACACGGCCCTGTATGTGTCCAGGTGGGTCGAGCTAGATTTACTGCAAACATAGAGAAACCATTAAATATATTTTTTTTTATTAAAAAAGTCGATTTACTGGAAACAATGAGAAGTCATTAAATATATAGATATTTTTTATTAAAAAAAGATGATTTACTGGAAACAAAGAGAAATCATTAAATATATATATTTTTTTCTATTAAAAAAAGGATTTACTGGAAACAAATGTCAAATTACATAGTTCACACACTTACCTTTTCTTAGGGGGAGCTGCGTTCCTGACCATATTCAATAGTGTAAATTTGAGCCGCTCATCCAGCAGGGAGAGCAGTTTGTTTAGCTCGTCCTGGTACATCTGTACCACCTCCATACCATCCTCCTTAGGATCAGTCAGCTGGGAGTAGACGAACCTAAAGCAAATAAACCACAAAACATGAGCAATTAAAATTTGAAACTGAATCGAATATCCTACATAGATTCCACTGACGTCACAGCCGTCGCCATAACTGGGGGCTCGTTAGATGGCTATGTATGCTGTAATACTTGAAAATACCGTTTTCTGGATTTTAACCTTTACCAGTTTTAATGTGCTTCAACAATACCTTCTTGATAGGTTAGATAATCACAAGGGTAGTGCTGACCCCGGTAATGGCAGCCAGTAGGATTCCCCAGCCCCCCCCCCCCCCCGGGTGACGTCATGTGAAATCTATATATACACTGCCCCCAACAAACATACAAGTAGCACTCTATAAGTCTACTGTTATTATTATTAAGAAGTTATGCTGTGTACCTCTTTCATCCATGACAAAAGATGACTTGTTTACAGCCCATGATCTCATGTAAATGATTAAAGAGGACTTAAAACCTCCCACTGTCGCAGAAATGTCCCCTTATTGTGATCCCGATAGAAAATAAACCTTTACAAATACAAGACCAACCTGAGAGGCTGACTACAGAAGAGCAGGTGGGAGAGAGAACACTGGAGAGTCTTGAGCTTCTTGGCTGGTGAGATCTGTCTAGCGAGCTGATACTCGCACATGGCTACTCGCTCTAACTGTACTCGCAACATCTCACATGGCGAGTCACACAGACTGAAGTAATGGATGGCTTTCTCATAGTGCAGGTCAGCTAGACTTCTCTGGTGCTTCTTCTTCTGGTCATTCAACTGCAGAAGCAAAATATGAAGGAGTTAAAGATGTAAAGAACTTTGGAATGAAACAACCTCACCTCACAGCCAATTTATTTACATAATAAATTTAACAATTTTCCATCTCTATGTATTAGAATACTACGTTGAGATACGTGCAGCTCATACTGAGAAGAGTGTAGAATATGTTACATAATCATGTATGTAGCTGAATAAAACTCTTCAAATACAAAAGTTGTTATTGTGACAAGTTACTCCGCTGCAATATTGTCTTGAATGAGTAACACGGGTGTATGTATACCTGGTTGCGGTAGGCGTTGTGGTAGAGGGAGGCGAGGCGGTGGTGAATGGTGGCCGCCCTATACTGGCACGTCCCCAGGCGGGCAGACTCAGAGTTACAGTCACAATACTTGAGTGCTTTAGTCATTAACTCTGTCACATCCTTCTCCACCTGTCAACATTAACATGAGTATAACATAAAGACTCAGAGTTACAGTCACAATACTTGAGTGCTTTAGTCACTAACTCTGTCACATCCTTCTCCACCTGTCAACATTAACATGAGTATAACATAAAGAGTTACAGTCACAATACTTGAGTGCTTTAGTCACTAACTCTGTCACATCCTTCTCCACCTGTCAACATTAACATGAGTATAACATACAGACTCTACAGTCACAATACTTGAGTGCTTTAGTCATTAACTCTGTCACATCCTTCTCCACCTGTCAACATTAACATGAGTATAACATAAAGAGTTACAGTCACAATACTTGAGTGCCTTAGTCACTAACTCTGTCACATCCTTCTCCACCTGTCAACATTAACATGAGTATAACATACAGACTCAGAGTTACAGTCACAATACTTGAGTGCTTTAGTCATTAACTCTGTCACATCCTTCTCCACCTGTCAACATTAACATGAGTATAACATAAAGACTCAGAGTTACAGTCACAATACTTGAGTGCTTTAGTCATTAGTTCTGTCACATCCTTCTCCACCTGTCAACATTAACATGAGTATAACATAAAGACTCTACAGTCACAATACTTGAGTGTGTTAGTCACTAACTCTGTCACATCCTTCTCCACCTGTCAACATTAACATGAGTATAACATAAAGACTCTACAGTCACAATACTTGAGTGTGTTAGTCACTAACTCTGTCACATCCTTCTCCACCTGTCAACATTAACATGAGTATAACATAAAGACTCTACAGTCACAATACTTGAGTGTGTTAGTCACTAACTCTGTCACATCCTTCTCCACCTGTCAACATTAACATGAGTATAACATAAAGACTCAGAGTTACAGTCACAATACTTGAGTGTGTTAGTCATTAACTCTGTCACATCCTTCTCCACCTGTCAACATTAACATGAGTATAACATAAAGACTCAGAGTTACAGTCACAATACTTGAGTGTGTTAGTCATTAACTCTGTCACATCCTTCTCCACCTGTCAACATTAACATGAGTATAACATAAAGACTCAGAGTTACAGTCACAATACTTGAATGCAATAAGCAGGGTTAATATTGGTACTGACTGGATCTGATCAGGGAGGTATATACAGAGGGAGTAGCCATGGCACACTGCTTCAAGCAGGATATGTGTGTCCACTATATGGTCTAGCCACTGCATGCCAGGTGACGCTGCAGTGCTGTCGGCACTAGTACTATCTATAACCCAAGGTAGCTTTGATTCCCCTTTTCCAGCAACAGCATACTAGTGATGTACTTATAAATAGTTGGCGCTAGTAGTAGTAGTGGCAGTACTCCCAACTATTGGGTGGACACACATCATCTCCAAGACCACTCCCTCTGTATATACCTCCCTGATCTAAGGATATAATTAATTGTCGATTTTTTGAAAAATATTTCTACTATTATCTCGATGTAAGCTGAAAATATTGTAATTTGTAAAATAGTCTATGAATAAATAACAAACAAACAAAACAAGTCTCCAAGGCAAACTTGTCCATGAAAGTGTTGAGTTATCCTACCTGTTCCTGTGATGTGGATGAGAGTGGTGCATGGTCCTGTAGAGTGGTAGCCCAGGTGAAGTACGTGGAGGACAGCTCCCACGTTACTGAATGAGTGATCTCTGCAGCCTGACTCGGCTGCTTCAGTAGTGACAGCGTCTTCAGGTACTCGTCTGCTGCCTGCGTACCACAGTAAAATATCATTATTCACATATTAATCATAATCAGGGAGGTATAGTAGAGATATATACCGCCCTGTCATATTTGGAGGCGTTAGGTATAATAGGTAACTGTATGGCTGTTGGATTGTGTCTTCGAAACTAGAAAATATTTTCTTAGATAAATTCCAAACATTAAATCAGTGAAAAACGTTGCAATCAATGTACTACATTGATATATTCTTAATATTATTCATTATAATTATAGGATCATTATTGGTTATTTTAAAAATATTTATTCGTTTCAATTAAGATTGTAAACCTCGAAGCTTTGCTTTGTCTCTTCATGACCTTAGTTATGAGGGTTCAATTAACAATACAGTTGATTGGAAAGGAAGACAGGTGATTTAATCTTTTCAATTCTGCCTGCACAGTTGGAAACAAAGGTTGTGGGTCGGGACGGCACAGCAGTCTAAGTGCTCCAGACGA
Organism: Sthenelais limicola; assembly: GCA_942159475.1. Taxonomy (NCBI): domain Eukaryota; kingdom Metazoa; phylum Annelida; class Polychaeta; order Phyllodocida; family Sigalionidae; genus Sthenelais; species Sthenelais limicola. Next base: position 6,954,068 of record OW804094.1, on the reverse strand, counting down.
AAACATGATATAATCCTAGATTAAATATTATAGAATCATAAAACCTTTCCAAACCAAATCACAAAGCTGGCTTTGCGATCGAGGAGCATGAGTGTACTGGGTTTGAATTCGGCCAAGGCAAGGAAACCTCCAGGTAAGTGAGTGCGTGAGATTGGTTGTATTACGCCCTTATCAACACATTTAATATGGTTATATCAAGGGCGGGAGAACTGAGAGGGAGGCAGTTTATGGTCATACCCAGGAAATAGAGATAGAGAAGAGGACAGAGAAAAGAGATAGAAAGGCACTTTATGGTCATACCCAGGACCACGAAACCTCCAGGTAAAGAAGGTATTACTGCCCAAGAAGCTTACTTTAGAATAGTAGTGTTTCTCCTGCACCACCATCTCCATGTGTTGTCCCGTATCATCATATGAAGCATACGCGCGGGCACACAGTCTCATCAGCCTGCCACAGTTAGAGTGTAAGAGCGCCATGTTGATCTTGTCCTCTAACGTCTCAAACGCCTGAATGCCCGACACAAAGCACGTGTAGCTCTTCTTCCACAGGTCTTGCACAACCTCTGAAGGGCTCTGGCAGCCTGCAAAATACATACGGTACATGTATGGGTCAGATTTTCAGAAGATGTACAATTCAACTTCGCCAATCTTCTCCAATAATCCAAATTTCAGACGAAAATAAAGTTCAAAACCCTATTTCCTCCTACAAAATACATGTAACACGAATACATAGGAATTTGAAATAAAAGGTTTGCAATGTTTCTGGATGGGTAACTACCAGTATAGTAACTAAATATACTCCATACAAAGGCCTTCAAAACGCAAGGATAGGCCTATATTTAATACAATATCCTGAAATTTGTTACATGGATTCATATGCCTATAAGTGCTGAACCCCCTAAAGATAAAAACATTTCAATAAAGAAATCTCTGAAAAAAAAAACACTTTGAAAAATATCAATTTTGCGACTTGTGACTCATTTTCCTGGAACACATCACATATTGTTATATGAAGAACAATAAAAGCTATTTGGTAATCAACCTACCTGCTTCAGAGATGAGGTTTGCGGCCTGGTTCATGAAGTGGACGCCCAGTTCGTTACGTACGTTACCCAGACGTTTGGTGTAGGGTTCATGGGAGAGGTTGAGGGCCACGTTCTTATTGACGTATACGGCCTCAATACAAGCCTCGTAACACAGGACGCTACGCTGGAGATTGTGAATAACAGCAGACGTGAACTGGTTCATCCACGAGTACTCTACCATACGGAGAAAAAGATGAAAATTAGTTCATAAATGGGTCAGATTTCCAGAAAATGTACAATTGGCAACTGTACAATGAATTCTGCTAAATTAGACTGAAATTTGGTCAATGCTAGGTAAATTCGAGTATATTCGGGATTGCATCGATTCTAGCAATCTGTTTGGTTAGGTTGAACTGTATTTTGAAAGTGGTTTTTGTTTTAAATTTGCGTTATTTGATAGGATTGGTGAAGACGAATTGTACATTTTCTGGCGATTTCTGGCAAATAGACATTCAAATTGTTCTTAGATCGCAATAAAAAACTTAAACGATTACGGATATAAAATTAAAAATTGATTTCAATCTGGAAGAAGTGATATCACATGTCCTCGCTTATTCATGGTACATTAACTTTTTAAAATGAGAAATCTTGCATCAAAATCAGTGGATTTTTCCACCTTCCATGTTTACATTTAAAAAACCCAAACAATTTGATTTATTTAGCAGTGACAGTTCCTTATCCCTGACGCTTGACGCTTGACAATATCCATGATGGACACCGCGTTTTTTCTATATATATTTATTTAAATAGTGTATTGGCCTCTAATGATTTCATGAATGATACCAGGGACCAGATCAGTGATCTAGGATTCTTTTGTACTGTACATAAGAAAGTTTTTATTTTTTAAGACTTTTAATGTCATTCTCTGTCAGCTGGAGAATAATTACGGTGAGATACCTAGTTTTTGAAAGGGAGGAGGGGCATCGCCTCGTACTACTAATATTTTATTTCTTTTAAACATGTTTTATTCAGGATTTAATTACAATATCTGACACTCTCACCCCTGGGGTGGTTTTCATTGTGCCCAGTTACTCATCATAGCTAGTTACATCGTGGTATTTGTTTCTGGAGCTTTATCTTACAATATATGTATGCAACCGACACATATAGAAATAGAAAAATAGAAAGAAAAGTTATTTTACATCCCACATAGCATATGTTGGTGATTAGATGGGTGAAAATGAGATGAGATGGGTGGTGACCTATTGAGTTAATGCAGAGTTATACATATACTCTGGTTAACGTTACAATGAGAAAAGTTCTATTCCGGTCTTGTACAATTATATGACAGTTCCGAGAGGTGAGATGGTTGAATCACTAATATTATATTAGACAAGATATAAATATTAAAGACAAGGTAGTTACCAAAGTCTGCGATATCGCGCTCGACACTCTCCTGGATGGCAGTATCATACGCCTGGATGTTGTTCGCCTGGTTCTCATAGAGGTCGCCCTTGTCCTGGTTATGGGCCACCATAAGATGGACGTCCCCAGCCACGCCCAGTAAGGCCACGAGAATGTGACAGTTCTCTGTTTGTTTACTGGGCATCAGTTGCTGCATTCCAGCTGGTAACACAAACATACACATACTCAAACACTAAAGGAATATAAATTGTGAAAATCTTTTTTTTTTAATCCATGTACCCCCGGCAAATATTTACATAGCTTTTTTTTCAGGACACAGCGAAAACCACATGTACTTGTGAGCGTGTGTAGGCTAACTGTTTTACCAACCGGAATGAATATATTTGAACAAAAATAACACATCATCAGTTACCGTACTGCTGCATTCTACCTTATGACATACATGACGTAGGGATTATCAGTATCAGATCTATTGTCAGAGCTATTACCTATACCACATGGTATATTTCAGACATAGGGAGTGTAAATGCTCAATTTTAAGGACTCTAGAATGGCAGGTTTAAGATATTTTTATTGATACATTGGAACTGAATTATGAAGCCGATGGGGAAATTATCAGGTCACTAGTACACTTCTTAAGGACTTTTAAGGACACAAAACAAAATTAAATGACTTTCAAGGGCCTTACAAAAATTATTTTCATTTTAATGACTTTTTAATAAAGTGTGGGAACCCTGGAATCTGAAAGAAGTAATTTATCCCCGGTGTACCATTATCATTGTTATTGTATAGAAAGTCAAGTAATGCTGAGACAAAAAAAAATAAAAAAATGCTGAGACATAGCCTAGTTGTAGCATAAATTAAATATGTTGAACAACTTACAGAAACATAGCAGAGCCAGTCTAATATTGCGTAGAGCTTGTCCATACGTGCCCTTAGCGGCCGCCTTCTCTGCCAGGGCCAGGTACACCACTGCAGCCTTCTTTAGTAATAGAGTCTTAGACAGGACATGCCACGTGCCCTTGGGCAGGCTTGAACGCTTGATAACAGAGACCTGGTTAGGTGAAGCGGGGTCCTGGGAGGACTGGGAGTTGTTGATGTTAGGCATCCAGGTAGGGTCGAGCGAGGCGTAGTGGAGGGGGATAGCTGTGTTAGGATCTGCAGACTCCTGGGTTTCTACTTTATGCTTTTGGCGAACTTCTTCATCTTTTATAATGACGTTTCTATCGAGGCATTGAAGACCCTGGAAGGAGATGTAAAATATATCAGTGAATTTCAAGAAATGTATAAAGAATCTAATGAAGTTTGCATAAAGATTATCACCTTGCATAATATATACTACATATATTTTCTAGTACGGTACCGGTACCATGTCCATGATGTAGAATACTCTTATATTTTAGGCCTATAGCTTGTATAAATAGGCCTAGCAATAGTAGGCCTATTAACAAACATTCCCTAATATAAAATAACTTTTCGTCCATAAATTTCTGCCCCCCCCCCCCCCACACACACACACTTCGTTGTAGAATGTAGTTCTAAGTCTGTGCCCCTCCCCACACACTCTTAGAGCCTGCGCAAAAAAAAGATACCCCCTTCAGAGACTACACAAAAAAGGTGCCCCCCCCTCCGTGAAAATCAGCCCCACACCCCACCCAGTGGTTAAATATGGCTTTGATTCCCAGCGGTACCGTAGGCCTAACGTTACTATCTGTGCAAGTTATCTATTAAAACAATGTCATGCGCTTTAAACGGAGTTATCTTGAAGAATATTAGCTGGACTATAAGATGGAAATTTAAGATTTTGATAAGAGAGGTTTTATTGAAGGCAAATGACATCGTTTAGGTCAGATCTATCGTCGCACCTAATGAACTCAGTGAGCGACGTGCGTCATCACCGACCCGACGCGTCATAAATTTGACGTTACGTCGTGGTGAAAAATTACGTCATGAACAAGAGGTAAAATAGTTCTCAGCAGAAACTCATATTTAATGATTAATATTTGAACAGACCCGTACCCCCGCCAAAGTTTGCATCATTCTTGTACAAACTCTATTCTATAACCACTGGATCAAGTTAAAAATTCGTTCATTTTTGTTTTATTTCAAGTGCAGCGGAAGGCGTAGAAATACATGGCGGAGCTATACGCAGTTTAAAGTGACGTTCTACGTCATTTCATAGCGACGCAAGTAAACACAAAGATGGCTACGACACATACCGCGTTATCTTGTGTACCAGATATTAAATCCTTGGATTATACCGTTCCACGTAATCCTACACTTGTACCCATGGCCCCTGCAATGGCAGTAAGTGTCCCTTCCAATATTTATGGCCCAATTAACTGATGAAATCCATGAAAAACATCTTGTTATGTGTTGATTTGCCAACAACCTCCGATTTCCCCCCGAATCCGACCTAGGCTAGGGCCTGATATCATATGGGTCATGTGAACACTCGCAAAAATTATCAGTCACCGGTACTTTATTTTAATTCTCAAGTAAGACATAATTGCCAGGGGTCTCCGCTGGGCCGGGAAAAGCCTTGCATTTGGAAAAATGTATTCAATGGCTGGAAAATGGGCATTTCTCACTGTACACTTTCCCCTGACTGGCCCATCTCATGCATTAGCCATTACAGTAGGCCTACATTTCGCAGAGTAAAAGTTGAAAAAAGTTATTGATATAAAATCTTATCTGAATACCTCCCCCCCTCCCCCGTCATTTAGGGCTCTGTAAAATCACTAAAATGGGCCTGGAAAAGCATTGAACTTCTTGGAGACTCTGATTGCGCACAAAGAATAAATTCTACTGATATCTAAGAGGAGTAAGATTGATAGTTAATTTATTATATTTCATCTTTTACAGCAATCTCCATCCTTGCTGGTGGAAACATTGCTCGGCCAAATCAACAATTTGATGGATGTAGCACATGGCTCCACGCCTAATGCTAAGGTTTCATCAAATAATGTAACCCGTCAGAGGGACATGGTAAGTTAATTCATCCATTAATCCATGTATTAAAACCAACCTTTCTTTTAATTCGATCTAGCTGTTCTATTAAAATGGGTAAACGGACACAAAACCTCGAATCTGTTGTTGCTTCCTACCCTACGTTTTTTTTCACAAACGTTTAATTTACCGTAACTTCCTACGTTTATTTTACAAACGTTTCATTTACCGTAATTCCCCGTTTGATGTTTTAACAGAAGCCCTAGAGGAGCGGAGTTTTACTTTTATTTATTTTGTGCTTCTTTCCTGTTAATTCAACATTTGTTTATTTTTCCCCAACCCCCGCCCATCCCTGCAGACCACACAGTTTTCTGGCTGTGAGTGTGACACAAAGTAAGTTCCCTCCCCTTCCCTCAACCTCCCAAGTTGAACACATGTATTATATCCCCTTTCATGGTTGAAACCACTCAAAATGGATAGATATTGCAAATACTGCAGCAGATATAAATAACAACTAATGGTTAACCTATTCCTCAAATCCCCATGCTACTTAATTTGATTTAAATATCGTTCAGTGCTGAACAAATATAAAATGTTATATCATAAACAAAACAAATACAGAAATACCTCATCTATGATGTATACCGGTACCGTATATTTGCTTTTGTTTATATACAAATGAGCTAGTTTCAGTGGGTCAATTAATGTCTTTCATATTATCAAATGTATTAGGTCTTGATTTATGAAAAAAACTATAACATGTCCATGATATTTTTCAGAAACTCCAGTGGAAAACCAGTGATGGTGTCCTGCTCTACCCAGACCTCTGATGACCTGGAGACGAGTGCTATTGCCTCCATGAAGGAGGAGGTATTCAAGTCTCGTTTGGAGCTTGATACTCTCAGAGATCACTTTCGTGAAGTGGAGCGAGGATTCCGACAGTATGTACAGCTCCTTCATTACTAGTTTAACTGTCTGGCACTCATTGTCTTGCTTTTTGTTATTGTAAGGCATCCTTAACTTTAAGTCAAGAAAAAATTAATTAATTTTCAATTCCACAAAATTATTTCATTGTAAATTTTCCATCAAATAGTAATAGATTATTATTTCAAAATCCAATCCACAACAATTGGGGGAACTATATTAACGTCATGAACCCCTTAAAAAATGACTGTTTTCCTTTAAACAATTAATGAATTATTCAAAAATAAATCAAATCAATTATTCTATTACAGTGAAGTTGGTCGTCGGTTCCAAGCTTATGAGGAAGCAAAGAGAATGCTTTCAAAGACACAAGAGGAACTGTCCCAGCTGCAGAAAAAGTAAGTATTCTTAACCTAAACATGCAGTCTAGGCCCAAAGTTGAGAGTCCCTTCAAATGGAGGGAAAGCCTTTCACCTCAAACCGCAAAGTGCCATTATAATTCCATTAAGACCACAAGATGTCATTATATTCCCATTAAAACGCCGAGTCCTAGGCCAGGAAACCGATTAGCGAAGTAGGCGTCTAATCACTGACATACCATTCTTATCTGATCTGAGGGTTTGGACCTAGACTGTAAACACGTTTTTTTTTAAACTGAACACTGAAGTAAATTGAGTTGATTACCATTAAGAATTAAGATATTAAGAGTAATAGTAAATGTATTGGGATTTTTTATCAAAATATTATCAACACTGAATAAAAATATCACCCTTTGAGAGACACAATTATTTACACAGAGATTAATAAATTATTGTGATTAATCAATCATTTCCTTATTATTTTCTAGGGTGGCCTCATACGAAACCAAATCGCCTGCTAATCACCACCAATATGGCGATGGCAACACCTTTTCTCCAGCATACCCAAGCAAAGACTTGGAAATGGGATTATGTCACCGCTGTGAGGCATACAAGATGGCTTGTCAACAAAGACAGCCATTGCCACACTTCCATGGGGACAGATTACCACCTCCTCCTCCACCTAGGGATATATTTAGACCACCCTACATGTGCCCACCACCACCACCTCACAGAGCATCAGGGCCGTCCACCACGTTCTACTGTGGTCCCGACACCGTGCCACGAAGGCCAGCAGTGGGGAGGATGTCAGAGAACTCTGTGGTGAAACACAAACCAGGCGACAAGGAATTTGTTCCTGTTGTCAAGAACTATGAGCATGACTACGCCACTCAACATACACACAGGCGTGTTAGATTTGGAATGGAGGAAATTCTGTACATCTAAACCTGTGAAGATCAATAACATCTGACAAGATCTGTGATACTGAACAAATGTGATATCTCTATAATGTAACATCCCTAATAAATATACATTCCATAACAATAGCTCACTCAAACTCCACCGCCTTGTTTCCTTTTTTCCTTTCCCCCGTCTTCAACGGTATTTATTTCACATAATAATCTGCATTTGTTGGGAGAATATCAGGAAAACAGAAGCCTGATACATAGTTCGAAATTAAACTATAAAAAATATTAAATCGAAATTAAACTATAAAGAAGCGCCTAATCTTTCTAGAGGTAGATCAAAATCTTGGAATCACATTTTCCCCAAGACTTCAAGAGTTGACATGTAGTTGATGATTAATGGCGAGGATTATTTGCTCAGGTATGGACGGCAATGCATTCAATGCTAATGTGAGTTGATACTAATACTAACCATGCGTAAGGGCGCTATTTATATTTATCTAGGATTCTCTCCTGGCCAATGGTCAGAGCCTTTAACCCCACCCCCATACCCCAAATGAATATTATATGTAGACATCTAATAAATTTGGATGAGCCAGATTCATGAAGTTAATGCTTTTGTATCATCAAAAACACTAACAAATAATACATGGCTAGTAACCTGTTTACAGTTATCAGTCAATTAATTATTATAAGAATATGAAAGATCATTTTGTAATTTCTACTAGACGTCCCCCCTTCATTATTTATTCGTTAATTATTGGGTACCAAAGTACCAGGGAAATATTGAGAATAGTGCCCAGAACACACAGATAGCATTCCAAGGAAGACAGGTAAAGAAATACTCCAGGAACGCTGCTTCTTGAACTTGTGCATTTTATGTAGCATGTTAGTGCAAGACCTGTAAAAGGCTGTTGGAGATTTGATCAAGCCCGAACCATGTTTACCGGTCAGCACTCCCTCCCTCCCTCATTCAGTCTTTTTCTCCCTCCCTCCTTCAGTCCTTCTCTCTCTCCCTCCTTCTCTCATTCAGTCGTTCTCTCCCTCCTTCCCTTCGTCCTTTTCTCCTTCAGTCTCTCTCCCCCCTCCCCCTCAGTCCTCTCCCCCCCCCTCCCACCCTCTGCCTCACTCATGACCTACCTCAGCAATATGTTGGAGGGCGATGACACTGCATCCCCCCCCCCCCCCCCCGCCCACCTGCCTCACTCATGACCTACCTCAGCAATATGTTGGAGGGCGATGACACTGCATCCCCCCCCCCCCCCCCGCCCACCTGCCTCACTCATGGCCTACCTCAGCAATATGTTGGAGGGCGATGACACTGCATCCCCCCCCCCCCCCGCCCACCTGCCTCACTCATGACCTACCTCAGCAATATGTTGGAGGGCGATGACACTGCATCCCCCCCCCCCCGCCCACCTGCCTCACTCATGACCTACCTCAGCAATATGTTGGAGGGCGATGACACTGCATCCCCCCCCCCCCCCCCGCCCACCTGCCTCACTCATGGCCTACCTCAGCAATATGTTGGAGGGCGATGACACTGCATCCCCCCCCCCCCCCCCCGCCCACCTGCCTCACTCATGACCTACCTCAGCAATATGTTGGAGGGCGATGATACTGTGTTCCCCCCCCCCCCCCCCCCCGCCTACCTGCCTCACTCATGACCTACCTCAGCAATATGTTGGAGGGCGATGATACTGTGTTCCCCCCCCCCCCCCCGCCCACCTGCCTCACTCATGGCCTACCTCAGCAATATGTTGGAGGGCGATGACACTGCATCCCCCCCCCCCCCCACCCACCTGCCTCACTCATGGCCTACCTCAGCAATATGTTGGAGGGCGATGACACTGCATCCCCCCCCCCCCCCGCCCACCTGCCTCACTCATGGCCTACCTCAGCAATATGTTGGAGGGCGATGACACTGCATCCCCCCCCCCCCCCGCCCACCTGCCTCACTCATGGCCTACCTCAGCAATATGTTGGAGGGCGATGACACTGCATCCCCCCCCCCCCCCCCGCCCACCTGCCTCACTCATGACCTACCTCAGCAATATGTTGGAGGGCGATGACACTGCATCCCCCCCCCCCCCCCGCCCACCTGCCTCACTCATGACCTACCTCAGCAATATGTTGGAGGGCGATGACACTGCGTCCCCCTCCCCCCTCCCCTGCCTCACTCATGACCTACCTCAGCAATATGTTGGAGGGCTATGACACTGCATCCCCCCCCCCCCCCCGCCCCCCTGCCTCACTCATGACCTACCTCAGCAATATGTTGGAGGGCGATGACACTGCGTCCCCCCTCCCCCCACACACACCCTGCCTCACTCATGACCTACCTCAGCAATATGTTGGAGGGCGATGACACTGCATCCCCCCCCCCCCCCCCCCCGCCCACCTGCCTCACTCATGACCTACCTCAGCAATATGTTGGAGGGCGATGACACTGCGTCCCCCTCCCCCCTCCCCTGCCTCACTCATGACCTACCTCAGCAATATGTTGGAGGGCGATGACACTGCATCCCCCCCCCCCCCCCGCCCACCTGCCTCACTCATGACCTACCTCAGCAATATGTTGGAGGGCGATGACACTGCATCCCCCCCCCCCCTGCCTCACTCATGACCTACCTCAGCAATATGTTGGAGTGCGATGACACTGCATCCCCCCCCCCCTGCCTCACTCATGACCTACCTCAGCAATATGTTGGAGGGCTATGACACTGCATCCCCCCCCGCCCACCTGCCTCACTCATGACCTACCTCAGCAATATGTTGGAGGGCTATGACACTGCATCCCCCCCCCCCCGCCCACCTGCCTCACTCATGACCTACCTCAGCAATATGTTGGAGGGCGATGACACTGCGTCCCCCTCCCCCCTCCCCTGCCTCACTCATGACCTACCTCAGCAATATGTTGGAGGGCGATGACACTGCGTCCCCCTCCCCCCTCCCCTGCCTCACTCATGACCTACCTCAGCAATATGTTGGAGTGCGATGACACTGCGTCCCCCCTCCCCCCACACACACCCTGCCTCACTCATGACCTACCTCAGCAATATGTTGGAGTGCGATGACACTGCGTCCCCCCTCCCCCCACACACACCCTGCCTCACTCATGACCTACCTCAGCAATATGTTGGAGGGCGATGATACTGCATCCCCCCCCCCCCCCCGCCCACCTGCCTCACTCATGACCTACCTCAGCAATATGTTGGAGGGCGATGACACTGCGTCCCCCTCCCCCCTCCCCTGCCTCACTCATGACCTACCTCAGCAATATGTTGGAGTGCGATGACACTGCGTCCCCCCTCCCCCCACACACCCTGCCTCACTCATGACCTACCTCAGCAATATGTTGGAGGGCGATGACACTGCGTCCCCCCTCCCCCCACACACACCCTGCCTCACTCATGACCTACCTCAGCAATATGTTGGAGGGCGATGACACTGCGTCCCCCCTCCCCCCACACACACCCTGCCTCACTCATGACCTACCTCAGCAATATGTTGGAGGGCGATGACACTGCATCCCCCCCCCCCCCCCCCCCCCCCGCCCACCTGCCTCACTCATGACCTACCTCAGCAATATGTTGGAGGGCGATGACACTGCGTCCCCCTCCCCCCTCCCCTGCCTCACTCATGACCTACCTCAGCAATATGTTGGAGGGCGATGACACTGCGTCCCCCTCCCCCCTCCCCTGCCTCACTCATGACCTACCTCAGCAATATGTTGGAGGGCGATGACACTGCATCCCCCCCCCCCCCCTGCCTCACTCATGACCTACCTCAGCAATATGTTGGAGGGCTATGACACTGCATCCCCCTCCCCTGCCTCACTCATGACCTACCTCAGCAATATGTTGGAGGGCTATGACACTGCATCCCCCCCCCCTGCCTCACTCATGACCTACCTCAGCAATATGTTGGAGGGCTATGACACTGCATCCCCCCCCCCCCCCCCTGCCTCACTCATGACCTACCTCAGCAATATGTTGGAGGGCGATGACACTGCGTCCCCCTCCCCCCTCCCCTGCCTCACTCATGACCTACCTCAGCAATATGTTGGAGGGCTATGACACTGCGTCCCCCTCCCCCCTCCCCTGCCTCACTCATGACCTACCTCAGCAATATGTTGGAGGGCGATGACACTGCGTCCCCCTCCCCCCTCCCCTGCCTCACTCATGACCTACCTCAGCAATATGTTGGAGTGCGATGACACTGCGTCCCCCCTCCCCCCACACACACCCTGCCTCACTCATGACCTACCTCAGCAATATGTTGGAGGGCGATGACACTGCGTCCCCCCTCCCCCCACACACACCCTGCCTCACTCATGACCTACCTCAGCAATATGTTGGAGGGCGATGACACTGCGTCCCCCCTCCCCCCACACACACCCTGCCTCACTCATGACCTACCTCAGCAATATGTTGGAGGGCGATGACACTGCATCCCCCCCCCCCCCCCCGCCCACCTGCCTCACTCATGACCTACCTCAGCAATATGTTGGAGGGCGATGACACTGCGTCCCCCTCCCCCCTCCCCTGCCTCACTCATGACCTACCTCAGCAATATGTTGGAGGGCGATGACACTGCGTCCCCCTCCCCCCTCCCCTGCCTCACTCATGACCTACCTCAGCAATATGTTGGAGGGCGATGACACTGCATCCCCCCCCCCCCCCTGCCTCACTCATGACCTACCTCAGCAATATGTTGGAGGGCTATGACACTGCATCCCCCTCCCCTGCCTCACTCATGACCTACCTCAGCAATATGTTGGAGGGCTATGACACTGCATCCCCCCCCCCTGCCTCACTCATGACCTACCTCAGCAATATGTTGGAGGGCTATGACACTGCATCCCCCCCCCCCCCCCCTGCCTCACTCATGACCTACCTCAGCAATATGTTGGAGGGCGATGACACTGCGTCCCCCTCCCCCCTCCCCTGCCTCACTCATGACCTACCTCAGCAATATGTTGGAGTGCGATGACACTGCGTCCCCCCTCCCCCCACACACACCCTGCCTCACTCATGACCTACCTCAGCAATATGTTGGAGGGCGATGACACTGCGTCCCCCCTCCCCCCACACACACCCTGCCTCACTCATGACCTACCTCAGCAATATGTTGGAGTGCGATGACACTGCGTTCCTCCACAGGACCAGTGATGGGCAGACGTACGGGCTGGCGCAGGTTCTTCTCTGTCTGCGGGTCACGTAACGCCTCCACGTCCATTGAGACTGAGGGCACGCGGTCCACATCCTTCTCCTCCTCACCAGCCTCCTCCTCCTCGTCCTCCTCCATGTCACAGGTCTGAAAGTAAAGCTCCTTTTTAAATATGTGATGTGTTACAGAGGAATGAGTCACAAGTCACCAAAAAAATGGATTTTGAGATATCGTCATATTTGAAAAGATGAGATCAAGCGGATTCCAATAATGGTAAACAACAAGGACATTTAAGTAGTGTTTCTATAATTTATGTTTGATATACTGTATTTATGTTTGGAAAAAAGTTTGCAATATTCCTGGGTGGGCAATTACCAGTAAAGTAACTAAATGATGATCTAAATAAAAATATCATAAACTTAAATAAATTGACTGACCGGAGTAGGTTCATCGTCCATATCCGACTCTGACTCATCATCATCTGGAGGCGGTAGATTCTGGTCGTAGATGTTGTCTGACATGTACAGGTCTGACAGCAGGTAATGTGCTGATGTCACCACCTACAATATTACCATTAAAATATCCATTACTCATTATTACATGTACAGGTCTGACAGCAGGTAATGTGCTGATGTTACCACCTACAATATAACCATTAAAATATCCATTACTTATTATTACATGTACAGGTCTGACAGTAGGTAATGTGCTGATGTTACCACCTACAATATAACCATTAAAATATCCATTACATGTACAGGTCTGACAGCAGGTAATGTGCTGATGTCACCACCTACAATATTACCATTAAAATATCCATTACTCATTATTACATGTACAGGTCTGACAGCAGGTAATGTGCTGATGTCACCACCTACAATATTACCATTAAAATATCCATTACTTATTATTACATGTACAGGTCTGACAGCAGGTAATGTGCTGATGTCACCACCTACAATATAACCATTAAAATATCCATTACATGTACAGGTCTGACAGCAGGTAATGTGCTGATGTTACCACCTACAATATAACCATTAAAATATCCATTACATGTACAGGTCTGACAGCAGGTAATGTGCTGATGTCACCACCTACAATATTACCATTAAAATATCCATTACTCATTATTACATGTACAGGTCTGACAGCAGGTAATGTGCTGATGTCACCACCTACAATATTACCATTAAAATATCCATTACATGTACAGGTCTGACAGCAGGTAATGTGCTGATGTCACCACCTACAATATTACCATTAAAATATCCATTACATGTACAGGTCTGACAGTAGGTAATGCGCTGATGTTACCACCTACAATATTACCATTAAAATATCCATTATTACATGTACAGGTCTGACAGCAGGTAATGTGCTGATGTTACCACCTACAATATTACCATTAAAATATCCATTACTTATTATTACATGTACAGGTCTGACAGTAGGTAATGCGCTGATGTTACCACCTACAATATTACCATTAAATTATCCATTATTACATGTACAGGTCTGACAGCAGGTAATGTGCTGATGTTACCACCTACAATATAACCATTAAAATATCCATTACATGTACAGGTCTGACAGCAGGTAATGTGCTGATGTCACCACCTACAATATTACCATTAAAATATCCATTACTCATTATTACATGTACAGGTCTGACAGCAGGTAATGTGCTGATGTCACCACCTACAATATTACCATTAAAATATCCATTACATGTACAGGTCTGACAGCAGGTAATGTGCTGATGTCACCACCTACAATATTACCATTAAAATATCCATTACTCATTATTACATGTACAGGTCTGACAGCAGGTAATGTGCTGATGTTACCACCTACAATATTACCATTAAAATATCCATTACTTATTATTACATGTACAGGTCTGACAGTAGGTAATGTGCTGATGTTACCACCTACAATATAACCATTAAAATATCCATTACTTATTATTACATGTACAGGTCTGACAGTAGGTAATGTGCTGATGTTACCACCTACAATATAACCATTAAAATATCCATTACTTATTATTACATGTACAGGTCTGACAGTAGGTAATGTGCTGATGTTACCACCTACAATATAACCATTAAAATATCCATTACATGTACAGGTCTGACAGCAGGTAATGTGCTGATGTCACCACCTACAATATTACCATTAAAATATCCATTACTCATTATTACATGTACAGGTCTGACAGCAGGTAATGTGCTGATGTAACCACCTACAATATAACCATTAAAATATCCATTACATGTACAGGTCTGACAGCAGGTAATGTGCTGATGTCACCACCTACAATATTACCATTAAAATATCCATTACTCATTATTACATGTACAGGTCTGACAGCAGGTAATGTGCTGATGTTACCACCTACAATATTACCATTAAAATATCCATTACTTATTATTACATGTACAGGTCTGACAGCAGGTAATGTGCTGATGTTACCACCTACAATATAACCATTAAAATATCCATTACATGTACAGGTCTGACAGCAGGTAATGTGCTGATGTTACCACCTACAATATTACCATTAAAATATCCATTATTACATGTACAGGTCTGACAGCAGGTAATGTGCTGATGTTACCACCTACAATATTACCATTAAAATATCCATTATTACATGTACAGGTCTGACAGCAGGTAATGCGCTGATGTTACCACCTACAATATTACCATTAAAATATCCATTATTACATGTACAGGTCTGACAGCAGGTAATGCGCTGATGTTACCACCTACAATATTACCATTAACATATCCATTACTCATTATGACATGTACAGGTCTGACAGCAGGTAATGTGCTGATGTCACCACCTACAATATTACCATTAGAATATCCATTACATCAGAAAACACTTAAATGACAAGAGGCTATACGTAATAAAAATCAAAAAGTATGAGGAATCCTTCAAAACATGGGAATAAATCTGGGATTACTTAAAGGGTCAGTTAACGGGTTCATGGTCACTTTTAGGACAATAAACTTCATGGAGCCATAAATACACCACCCAAGTCTCGATTTTTTTACTTCCATTTATGTCTAACTTATAGTCACTTACAGGCATAAATTGAGAAATCCTAGTTGAAAAAGTCTGTTTAGCACAAGAGGGCACTGAGAGTGCTGTGTGACATCATAAAGGTGCGCCAGAAATGAACATAATATCTCTACCTTCCCCCTCCAATCTCCCAGCAATTGAAACAGTTTGTTTTGTTATGCACACCTGTGATGTTCAATATCCTTCTGCCCACCCCACCCTCCTTCTTTCTAGCAGCAATTATGAGAGTTGTTTATTATGTTCATTGCATGTACATTTCAAGATTGGTGCACCTTTATGACATAGGCAAACAGTGGCGCCTTGAATGGTTACTTTTTCACTCCTTTAAATGGGTAAAACTCACTAAATAATAAGTTGAATTAAGTAAAACCGGGGTGGTTACATTTCAATAATAGCAAGGAAATGGACTTGCTCATAATATTTTGGGGTTTACTGACACTTTAAGCTAAAAAGAAACCAATGTCAAAGGATTAATAGCTTGTTAACTCAAAGATTTAAATTTGTCACATCTTTATTCATGTTTTAGAATTGTAAAAGCCCAAACGGACGCCTACTTCGCTAATCGGTTTCCTGGCCTAGGACTAGGCGTCCTAATGGGTTTATAACGACATTTTGCGGTCTTACTGGAATTATAATGGCACTTGGCAGTTTGGGGCGTGTGGCTTCCCTCCATTTGAAGGGACTCTCTCATCTTTGGGCCTAGACCGACCGGCGTCACTGGCATATTCATATGCCTCAAGCATTACCGACGATTTGACCCACGCCATCTTACTTATCAACACTACAAATAGATATCCCGATGGTCCGCCGATCCGCCGAAAATCATATTTCCCGACTTCCAAGCCACCAAAACAATGTACCCACGCCTAGAGAAATAATATAGACTGCGATTACCTCCAATACATCAAGGTATATCTGGTATAATAAGTGAGAAATAACCGATTCCCCGACCCCTATATGCTAAAGCATGAACGGACGTTTTACCCTGCGTAGGGCCACGTGGCATCTTCGGTAACACTTGGCATATGACTCATAGAATGAAGCCCCACTCTCCCGTCTACAGCAGTTAGCTCAGTGGCAACCCTTGCCTCCAGACCTGAGGGTTTGGAGTTCAAGGCTTGCCGGGGCCTCACATCTTTTTTTTTTCATCCTCTACTTGTTGGGCCGTGTAGAGCTGTTAGCCTACACGGCTGGGACGGGACGGGACGGTGGATGGGTTATGGTGTTGTTGAACGCTTTTTAAATAGCCTATAAAGGTTTCATTATCCGCCAAACACTATAATATCCTAGTTAATTTAAGAGTTGTTGTGACGATAGTGTACCCTGGGGCCAGTCACCCTCTAGACTGTATAGCAGATAATAGGAACAGCAATTACCTGAGAGTGTGATTCTTGGTCCAGAAGGAGAAGACAGTTTTCCAGTAATATCTTGATGGTGCCTGACTTCTGCCTGCCTGAGTTCTGCCTCATGTTGCGAGCTACTCTATAGAGCAGGACGCCCACGGGAACCTTGAACGGGTTCTGCTCCGACGTGTCGTAGTCCTCCATCAGTGTGGTCAGGTCATACAGCTTGACTACGTCATCCCCGTGCCCTGAAGAGCAAGGTGGTGTTTGTCATACTATATCATGTTATATTCTATTTATTTTATTTTTTTATAATAAGTATTGTTTAATAGTTCAATAAACATAATGGGGAAAGATTTCTGAAAATAAGTTGAAGGAAATTTATGAAATAAAAGATCAACCAAACCAACCGACCAGAACACACCATATTTCAGAGATAGCTTTGTATTTTTCTCTGTCTTTATTGGATCTACATTTATATGTTCTTGCTAAATTGTCTGTCATGTAAATGGACACACGCCCGCGGGAATAGTTTTTATACTGTCAATTCTTATTTTTCCTATGCCGTTTATTATCAGGCAACGTATGAAAACATCCTGCGTTTTTCCATGTGAACTATTATGTAATTAATGACTTGGCCTCTAAATGAAAGAAAAAAAAGGTCAATTTACAAAATGTCTAGCCGAATACAAATATTAAACATACCTTTGTAGAGCCAATAAGTGTGTCCCTCTCGGGTGGCGTTCGCCTTCAGGAAGGAGAGAATATTCTGGGCGATGTCTTTGACAACTTTAGGCGCAAATTTGGAGTCCTCCAGATTAGGAATGTCTTCCGTTTTCAGCAGCTCGTAGCTCTGAAATTCGAATTATAAACGCTAGAGGCGTGTTGCTTTTGCGAAGGAAAAAAATCGCCGGCGAAAACATGATGTGTTATCATAATTCTTTAAGTATTATCTCAAGGATATATATAGGACGATGTGAACTCGTCACTCACTTGCTACCATGTGACGGGGATCGGGATCCCTGAGGCATTGTCGTTCTATTATCTCTAAGGGTGGTAGATTAATTCACCTAAAATCACAGATAGGGCTAATGAAGCATTGTGCATTAGCCCACATATAAGGGATTGCCTCACCATTGTTTAGTTAGTCACCTGCTGTACATCATGTAGGTTACACCATATCATACATGTACCAGGAAAAAACATCTATCTACAACTCTACATACCTCGTTTACCTTTTGTGTTACACCACTTGTAACAAAAATAAATAGAGCGTGGATTGGTGGAGGAAAGCTTACCTGGACAATACCATCTAGATGGTAGCACATGGCAAGTTCTGGTACGTTACACATCAGGTTATCCAGCCAGTAGTCGATCCCAGTCAGCACATTGATAGGCTTACGCATATCTCTGTAACAACAAACAGTCAACGTAACAACATGAACAAGCGTTATTCAGGCAATACTACTTCATAAGTAATTATTACTCTAAATGTATTTATTTTCGCGCGTATTTATTTACTTTGACACCTTTTCGCACGGATTTAAATTTGTGCTGCAAGGAAGTCTCACACCTTGTTTATGCAATGATTATACCTCTTGTGCAGGATTTATTTTCACGCACCAAGGTGGGCGCGCTAAAATAAATACTGCGCAAACATTTATACATTTACAGTAATCTATACGTGATGTGTTACAGGGAAATGAGGCACAAGTCGCAAAAATAGATTTTGAGATATTGTCATATTTGAAAAGATCAGATCAAACGAATTCTAATGGTATTAAACAGTAGGATATCTAAAAAGTATTTCTAGATTTTAGTTTGATATTTTTATTTTTGAAAAAAAAAAAGAAGTTTGCAATATCACCAAGAGATCTTGTGAATAAAACACTTAAAAAAAATGTTCGCGACTTGTGACTCATTTCCCTGGAACACATCACATATTATTTCTATTATCATATTTAAGCCATTTCCTCAGTACTTTGGAGAAGAGCAAGTAATCCATTTAATTAATTATCAACGTCGTCTTCGTGTTTTTACATAAAAGAACTGATTCATTATATTATTTAAAGTTATTAAATTAATAAAATAAAAATAAATGAAAATATTGAGTTTCTCACCTGAGCCTTAGACTAACACAAGGATGACTGGAGCCTCCAAATATAGGGAGATCAGTGCCAATGAGCATGCGCAGATCCTCAAACGTCCACATGACTGTACGCTGGTGATCTGATTGGTCCAATCTGGGCTGCAATAATAATCATCTCGTTATGGGTCAGATCGTCAGAAAATGAACAATTGGCAGCTATACACATTCATTAAATTCAGTTAAATTAAGCTGAAAAATAAGCAATACTAGGTATATTTGAATATAATTAGTATTGTGTTGATTTGAATGATGTGTTTGCTAATGAACTCTATTGTGAACCTCATTTTCGTCTTAAATTGACGATATTTGAGGGGATTGGTGAAAGTGAATTGTGCATTTTCTGACGACCCATATAATCAAAGGATGACATAACACGGCAGTCTTATGCCATTAAGTATTTTCTACCCGAATCTGATATTTATAAATTGAGAGTAGGAGGTGTTTTAGCTCGTAAGAATTAATGACTTGGCTATTTTACGAGTTCGTAATAATACATGATATTTCCAGGAAATATTATGATCATTGGTTATCTTTATTTTACGTCATAACAGACTACAGTTACATCAGTTTTTAGTGTCCTACAGGTGTAAATAGGTGGTAGGCTCTGCCGTGGTAGTTCCTCCGCCTGCCCCTGTTTCTCTAGGTCTAGATCTACAGTAACATGTACATAGTAATAGGTGTGGGTCAGATTTTCAGAAAATGTACAACTGACCTTCACCAATCCTCTCATATAACCCAAATCTAAGACGAAAATCATGTTCAAAATACAGTTCAACATAACCAGACAGATTTATTGAAAGAATACAATACAGAATTCACTCAGGTATACTCAGTATTTATCATTTTTCACTCTAATTTAGCAGGATTTGAGAGATGTGTAGAACTGTAGATTGTGCATTTTCTGAAAATCTGACCCATATATATGAGACTAGTAAGGATTTTTACTAGGTATACAGTATACAGTTAAATCTTGCTGTGTAGTAAAATGAAGCCATTGATTCAACCTACATCAATTACCGTACAAACTGTATTGATTTACTTGAAGTTGAACTATACTAAGTGAAGAAGCAGAGGCCTGTATCTATCACATACGTATACAGACCAAATTTTCAGAAAATGTACAATTGTCAGCTCCACACATTTAGGAAATTCTGCCAAATTTGGCTAAAAAATTATGAATACTGAGTATATCTGGGTATAGTTGGTATCGCATTGCTTTAAAGTATCAGTTCTGTGATGTTAAACTGCATTTTGAAGCTCATTTTTGTCTTAAATGTGGGTTATTTGAGAGGATTGGTGAAGGCGAATTGTACATTTTCTGAAAGTCTGACCCATACATGGACAGGTAAGGGGATATAATAAAGACCTACCTGACTGAGCGGGTCTGGTATGGTTTGGTTTTCTAATGTCTCAACCCTTGCGTCCTCGGGTAAAATCCCTGGGAATGCACTGGCATCGAATCCTTCGTGTTCATTTTCTTGCCCTATTACACTGTTAATGATAATAAATATTACACTGTTAATGATAATAAAATATGACAAAATATTCAGAATATATTATATTAACTCCATCTAAGTAGTTTTACCCAATTCCGTTACGTTTTCTGTATTATCTAATGATCTTTGTACATGTGCCGGGTCTCTATATCTCATTCATAAATAAAATCTTTAAAAAAAATCAGAAAAAAAAATCAAATAGAATGGTATGTTCACGTCAATATGACAAATAAGAATGAACCTCTTCACTTACCTTCGATAGAGGAATTTTGAGAACATGTCCCTGTTTTGAAGGCTCTCGCGGCTCTTATTCTTCTTCACCAGCAACTTATCCTAAGAAGCGTGTAAAATATTTAAAATGTGACCAGATGTTCAATCAAATAGATATAAATGGATGCATTAGTGTGATACAATAAGACATAACATCAATTAGTATAACATTAGAATTACAGATTCAAATAAATTCTATTACAGAAAAAAACCTGGTAACAATACTATATTGTATGTCTTTGCTGAATAACAAGAAAAGAAAGTCTTTGCTGAATACAATAACAAACATAAAATAATGTTATTATGGGTGAAACTGTACGCCAAGTTCATAACCTCAATAGGCGAGGTATACATCCTCCCAACCTGGATCTTGTCTTGGCACAGTGATGTATTATTCATTTGAGGCCTATACTATATTTGTATGAAAAGAAACGCAGTATTCTTCAAGAATGTTTTCCCGCGTTGTCCTAATTACAATGATTATAATCTTATTTAAACTGTTTGTGAGGAATGCTACCAACTGTTCAATATACTCGTACTTCTGGGTTGCGTTAATTGATTTGAATGATAGACAATCGAGAAAATTCGATTTCTATGTATTTATTTAAATTCATAGATTCTTTATTTGCAGATCTTGATTTTACAAAGGTTATTCGATGTCTGATTATAGAAATTAATTCTGATAATCAGTTCTTCCAACGAGCGCCTGAATCTTGATTTTTCTTTTTAAGGTAGTTTCAACGTTAACAACAATGGATGGAGAATTAAATTAAGATATGTAACAGTACATGAATCATAATGTAGTGAGATGGGAGATGAGTTGACATATTGTTATTGACCTTCCTGCCTACAGTTTAGGAATCAGTTGTTCCTTGATCAGGGCTGGTCTAAGTGTGACTTCTTGTTTAAGGATGAAATCTGCAATTTTACAGTCGACAAACACAACTAGTTTACCTTCATGGCCTGCTCCATACTGTGTAGTATGAAGTTCTGGTAGAATTCCCTGAGCCACGACCAGTCGCTCTGCTGTTGTCTCAGCAAGTGTTTATGAATATCGAAGTCATCTAACAGTAAGGTCGACCCAACACGATGGACGATCATTGACACTTGGCCCTTGCTGTATGGCATCTTCAGTAACTTCTTTATATTCTGATGAGAGAAGTCAAGACAGTATTATTAACATGGTATCTTAGTCATTCGGGTAAACGTGGACTCAAAAGTGAACTTTAAGAATGGTTAGTGCATGTATGACTTTGTACTTCAAAGATGATAAAAATATTTTTTTGGGTAGGAGTAATTTAACCATATCGAGAATTTTTTATAATAAAACTTGTTATATTTGTAGGAACTTGGATTGGAAATTGCTCAATACAAGGAGAGGAGCGTTCGACGAAATAGCTCCCATGAGACTGGCAGGAAACATACCTGATAAAGTAAAGATTCTTATTTATTTTTAAAAAATCAAACAAATTCTGGGCCCATAAAATGTTGTAAGGTACATTTAATAAAGGAAACAATGAAATGCACCTACCTCACCATCCGAAATGACATCCACATCTGCAGCTTGCTCGGGAAAACAGTGAGCTATCTTGAAACTGAAATTAATTTAATGTGACAAAGTTTTAATACATTGATATGCAAGAATTCACAGGTCGGCACACATAAGAATATACATATCAATATTTTCAATCATTTAAAGGATATGGTAAATAAAAACTGGTGCTCTCGTGAAAACTTTATTCATTATATTTGAAAGGCAAGAAACTTTAAGTCTGAAGAGTAGATATCGCGTTTTTCATGAATTGTAATTTTTGAATTTTATCTTATTTGTACTAGAAAATTTATACACCAGTATCTCATTTTGGCTGTCAACATAGCTTATTACTCTAAATAATACCAAGAGATTTTTTAAACAAACGTAAAACACATACATATGCCAACAAGGTAATGACTCAAACGTTTACCTGGAGAAAGATTTGTCCCTAGTCAAGGATAAATCTCTCAGGTAGCTTTCCAGTTTGGATTCACCGTGCAGCCAGTTTGCTGGAGCTTCATTCAGGTTTGTGTTTGGCTGTAACTCGTGGTATAAAGCTGGTATCTCCAGGTTGGAATACTTCACTACTGCTGTGGATTTAACAAGATTATCCTGTCGGACAGCCAGTTGATTGTTCTGCCATCAGAAAGCAAGGGGAGTTAATTGTATAAGAATAATATTTTATATCATGAATGGGACTTGTAGTATAGGCCTGCATGTCAGAGATATATCGATTCAGTAAGGAATGCAGGTTTAACATGATAGTAATGTCCCACTTTAATTATAATACAGCAACATAATGACAGATAGTGGGCTTCTATATACCTTAACCAATCAAAAGGTGTCGTTCAGGCAAGAGATAAGATTGGGAACTGAGGGGAGACCACAATGTTATTAGAGCATCACAGTGACTAAAAATTGGCAAATATTGTAGTGGACTCAAAAGTAGAAATAAGGACAAACCATTGTTGCACAAAACAAGTTCCTAGCTAGTTACAAATTGAGTAAAATATCATTGCTATTGTATTAAATACCCCCCCCCCCCCCCCCCCGCCCTCGATCTCCCCATATATTCCCAGATCTATCAGAAACCCACTGGGTTTCACTAACAAATTAATTAAGGTCATGTCTATAGTCTATAGCCCTACTAAATACAGTTTGACCACTACCTTACTGACTTTAGGCCTTACCCCGTAGTCAGAGAGATACAGTATGTCTGTCCTTGTTTAGGCCTAATCAAATGTTTATCAAATTTTATGCACAACAGTCTGAAAAGAAGAATTGCCTAGAATAAAATAAGACGAAAAGCAGTCCAAATGGTCCAATATTTTATAGACCAGTTATTACTAGGTGCCAGATCATGCATATGTTGCACTATCCTCAGGTCTTACTAATTACTAGTAATACGTATAGACAGGCTTATGCAGTCATGGCTGGCTAGGGCGAATTTAAAATGTTTTTAGCCAGATTTTAAATTGGTTTAAAATTAAACTTACCACATTCTCGCTGGTCTCGTCCCCAGACTCAGAATCTCTACTTGTGTCCTCCTCCATGTTGTGTGTATATGAATCCAGTAACTAGAGTAGGTTATCAGCGTTCAATTATTGTAATCTCTCATACGCAAAAACACACAGCACTCTAACTTGCAACATGTCAACACGTGAGCGATAATATGTTTCTTGGAGAATGGACCGGAAGCTTCTGGAAATTACTAGAAAAGTGCTGCCCTCTTGTGGGCAATCTGATTGTGGTTTTGGCTTGGGCTGGTCCAACGTCAAAATGAAGCCGAACGAGATATTATTGACGATAACATTATTACTTCTTGGTTTACAAGTTATAGCGCTCGCAGGTAAGTTGAGATAGGTTTAAAGAATGTGTTGAGTCTGTTGTCTGCTGATGTTTATATTGTGGTAGATCGTCAAAATCAGCAAGAATCTTGAGGCGTTGGAGCGAGCGATAAAAGGGCGTTTCCACGTATACACAAGTCACACAATCTGGTGAAATGTCTCTCATAACTGATTTCGGGAGTTGATTATGTGGTTTTTGTATTACAAAAGAGGAATTTAATTAATCAGGGAATTAGATATCTCTGTATACTTCCCTGAAACAATGTCATAAACACTGATTAATATCATGTTAACATATTAAAGTTAGGGCTCAGGCTATTAAAAACTTGAATGAATGTGTATTCTATTGTGTATTCTATTATTAGTATTAACAATGTATATACAGTGTATATTGAGTCAACAGACTACTACCAATACACAAGAGGGTCGTCGGGAAGGCTACTACCGTATATAATACAGGGTAGAGTAATGAGGGTAGCAATCGAATACACATCCCATGTGTAAATGAAAATATGAAAAAGAAATCCCCCTCTCCTCCCCCCCCCCCCCCTACACCCACTCCCCCCCCACACACACACACATGAATGATAGAATACACAAACAAAATGTAAAATGCGGGGTTTTTCGTGTAAGATGCGTCTTATAGTGCAACCGATCAAATGTCATGGGTAGACTTTTGTTTTTCCTGATTTTGGCATCAACCCCTGGCATCAATCACTGAATCAGCCAGGTCAGGGAGGTAGACAGTATCACCAATTCTCGACCTATAAGCGAGGGACAAACGAAAATCAAGTGGTATTTTGAAGTACAAGTTTTTCGTGTAAACACAGCGCATGGTTAAAAATATTTATTTAATAAGTTTTGATCCCAACTCATCATATACCAGTTTCCCACTTAAAAGAAAGAAGAAATTAATGTGGTCTAGACGTATTTTTGTATATTCCTCTAGACTGTACATGGAATAATAGTCTAGCAGGGAGGTTAGACTGGTAATGAGACTGACCCCTCGCAAAAAGGCCAGAATAGATTTACATTTAGCAAACTCTGGAACTGTTTTCATATTGTTTGTTTCATGTTTATCACTCATGTGAAACTTGTCCAATAAAATTTAAAAAAAAAAATATTTTATAAACTAAGCCTATATAATATATTTTACTCCCTGAAGTGTATGAGCTTGAATGAGTGGAAGAGTAAGCCAAGACAACTCCCTTTTACGCTTTTAGTAAATTGATACGCGCAACACAATAGTTGCTTGATCACTGTACACTTTCCCCTGACTGGCCCTTCTCACACCTTAAGGCTTACAGTAAATGACCCACAAAGTATAAGTTAAAAAACTTATTGTTATAAAATCTGAATATAAAACTTGTTAAATTATTTTGAATACATCATTGGTCTATTTACAACAATAATTAAACCCCCTGGTCCCATCATTAGGGCTATGAAAAATCACTGAAATGGGCCTGGAAAATCCTGGAATATCTTCTGACCAAAAGCCCGAAGACCCTGTCCTGTCTGAGGTTAATTGCATGTGTACATGATAGGGAGGTATAGCATAGAGTACGATACCTTGAGCACCGATATAGCAGTTCTATGTTCAGTTTACTCCAATAAGTAATGGATTTGGATACATCGTCGATGTGATTTTATCTATTACCGGCATCATGATTGTTGTGAATTGAACAGCTGGCCTCTGAACCATTCCACTCTTGTCTTGCAACCTTTTCATATATATATATAGTTTAGGTTTACGGTAATTTACCGTAAATAATGGTCCTTGATAAACTTCCATGATTCGTTATTAATGGTATCCACAATGCCTGCTTGGGCTTTATATATTTATACCAGCAAATTTTTATTTTTTTAAAAAATTTCATTTCAGTGCAATATGATATTTAAACAGTTAAAAAAGACGCATAAATCACCTTGATTCTTTTATAGCTTTGACATTTACATGTATTTTATACTACAGGTTATTAGTTAACTTACCCTAGATTTTATTTTAAACTTGTTTTTCTTTTATCGACAGATGTTGCCCTCATTACCAAACCTATCTACTTAGATGACAACTTGTACTTTGAAGTGGTCAGACCCGAGGAAATCGCTTACACCTTCAAGATTCGACCTGCCAAAGATTTCGGAACATTATTTGTAAGCAGATGTAAACATGTGTTGGTGGCTACTTAAAAAAGCCACATATGTTTCAACTAGGATCCCCTTACCATGTTTCTATTTCAAACCTGAGATTTAGAAGAATCACGGATGAAAGTCTTCAGTATTTCTACTGAATTCAGTATTTTAAAAAATATGCAAACAAAAGATCGAATTATATCAAATTTTCAACAAAAATCATGACAAAATATTTTTATACTTTAAAACGTTAAATTATGAGTCACTTATTTTGGGGGTATTTGGATGCACCTGTAGGTGTTTTTCCCTGTGCCTGAAATATTACAGTATTTGTGCCAAGACTCCACTTTCATCCCTGAAGTATTAATAGTGGGACATATTAATAAAGGTAAATGTGGGGGAGTCGCACTACTAACTGGTTTCCGAAAAATTCAGGGTTTAGTGAATATTTGTGGAGTCAGAGGAACACGACTGGAAATTGGAATTGTGTAATTTTATTTTCCAAACCTTTTGGAGTGCTTCTACAGGGAGTGTCCGATTTACAATAATAAAAGAAAAATTCTGAGCATGGAAACATTCTTTCAAAATTCAAGTTGTGCCACCTATCTTAACAAAAGGATATTTCAACAATTACCACTAGTATGTTACATTATGACCAACACTGTGATACCTCCATTGAACAATACGGTAACATGTAACAGCTATCGAGTTTTGCGATTGATTCTGTGCCATAAATTTACCACGATACGGTAATACCCCTATGTGCCAGATGTTCCAAATACATGTACAGTATTTGTGCATACTTTCTGTGTTATCCATCTTTAAACATTCCGATTTTACTCTACATGTAAGGCAGGGGTCTCCGCGGGCCTGAAAAAGCCTTGGAATTGGAAAAATAAATTCAATGCCTTGAAAATGGGCATAATTGGTCGAAGGGCCTGAAAAATCATTATATGGGCCTTGAATCATGTTGGAATCTTTTAAATGGCCTTGAAATTTTCGAAGATACTCAGTCTCTTGCTGTACACTTTTCCCTTACTTTCTCCTCTAACTGTATAAATAACTCACAGTAAAAGTTGAAGACGGTGGTTTATATAAAATCTGAATATAAAACTGGTTAAAAACATCATTGTCCTATGAAAACAAAAACTACACCCGCCAGGTCCCGTCAATAAGGCTCTGAAAAATTATTGATATCGACCTTGAAATTCACTCAAATGGGCCTAGAAAGGCCCTAAAATTCTTCAGTCCAAAAGCGCGGAGACCCTGTTAAACATTGCGATTTTACTCTACATGTAAAGGGGTGCGCTGGAAGACCTGGAACTAGAAGGGGCCTGGCCCTCGCCCCCTTGTCTTATTTTTTTTTAAAAAACAAAATTTGTTAGAAAATTTCACAGACGTTTCATTGGCAAAACAAACCCTTTATTTATATAAATCAAATTATTGTCTAAACAACATCGAGATACCTACCCCTTACGTTGATCATTTAAACCTTTTACATTCATACCATTTCATTATGCATATAATATTCTAGTACCACCTACAAAGTTGTACCTTTTTACTGCCATATTACTTCACTTTCCTCAGTGCCATGTTTCCGTCGGTCCTTAAAAAGTCATTAAAAGTCAGTCATTTTGATATTGTTTGGGCCGCGGAAACCATGCATATATTATTACCATACTTCACAATTTACAAAAGCAAATATAGCCATGGCCATGAAGAATCCAGTCATCGACTTATAACCCTCTCATTTGCAGAACCAGTCGTATACAAATATAGAACTCGTTCCAACAGAACCACTTCATGGATGCAGCACAATCACAAACACAATATACGTCAATGATAATATTGCCTTCATTGAGAGAGGGTACGTAATTATCAACCTTTCTTTCTACTCGTGTATGGGTCAGTTTGTCAGAAAATGTACAATTGGCAGCTCTACACATTTAGTAAATTCTGCTAAATAAGACTGACAGAAATATATATTCTATGTGTATCTGGTGTATTCGGTATTGCCTTGAACCAAGAAATCCGTTAGGTTTTGAACTGTAATTTTAACCTCATTTCTGTCCTAGATTTGGGTTATTTGATAAGATTGGAGAAGGCGAATTGTACGTTTTCTGGCGATTAGACCCATATATTTTTCTTCATTTTCTCAAATAATATTTTGTCTCTTCCGTATCCGATTTCAGTTACAAGGTTTCAAATTTAAAAAAAAAATATTCTAAGTAGGGAGAACATTTTCTTATTGCGTTTCCGAATTAGGAGATATTAAGTGACGAAGTTGGTGATCTAGTTTTAGCCCTGATGTCAGTATTCGACCTATATGCAGATTATATGATTATGATGGGATAGAAACGTATGTTCCTCCAGACTTTGAGTCGTGACCCATGTCTAAGATAAAGTAGCGATTGACCTCTAAAGATAATTGGTGACTGGCAAAAACATGCGTGACTGAATTAAAAATCTGGTGACTTGTTCATTTGATAAAGAAACGTTACGTCATTGTATAGAAGTCCATGTGTACAAGTATCCCGGAAGTAAAATTCATTTATTTTATGCGCATTCCATTTGGGAGGTGCGATACAAATTATCGTACAGATTTAATTGTTTTTTAAGCGTTTAGATTATCCAAAACCAAAATTGAAGTTTTGTATTTCAATCTTCTTCTATGCTAGGGGCATATATACAATGGTGAATGAACTCTGTACTAATATAAATAATTTAGTATTCATTGGCGCAATCGCGTCCAATATATATTCAATTACAAGCACCTAGTTCCATTATTTCTGTATCTTAGATGTGCGCATGAAAATGAAGACGGTGACATTACCATGTAATATTTGAAGCTATACATAGTAGTAATAATATAGAGGACTGTTGGAACTGCACCTGAAATTACTTTCTTTTTTCTCTCTGGCCCGTATACTGAAATTACTTCCTGATATTCATGACGTGTCCCGGTGTAGTACTAAAACTACTTTTGCTTTATCACATATCATGCATTTACCTCGTTTCACCAGAAAATTTCGATTTATTTTTGTTATCATTAAATACGATACTGGTTCTTAAAACGAACGGATGTATTTAGGAATCGTCGGAATCAATAAACAAAATAGATTCCAATATTAATTCTTGCATTTCATTGTAAATATTCCCAATAGCGATTCAGCTGTGAATGGACTGATTCCTATTTTAATTTATTAATCTAATGATTATTTTCAGGGGATGTTCATTTCTCACAAAAACAATAAACGCAGAGAAGGCTGGGGCGTTGGCAGTAGTGATAACAGATCACGAACAAGATAACGACAAAATGATAGACATGATACAAGATGAGACGGGCAGAACGGCAGATATTCCAGCTCTATTCTTATTGGGAAAAGATGGGTAGGTATCTCATATGTGATGTGTTACAGGAAAATGAGTCACAAGTCGCAAAAATGACTTTTGAGATATCATCATATTTGAATAGATGAGATCAAGCCGATTCCAATGATAGTAAACAGTAGGACATCTAATAAGTGCTTCTATATTTTAAGTTTGATATTTTTATTTTTGAAAAGAAAGTTTGCAATATTTCTGGGTGGACATTTACAAGTACAGTAGCTAAATATTCTTAATAGAATGTCCTTTAAAACGCAAAGATTCTGGTAGGATAGCAACACCTAGATATTGTCACGAACGATAAATGCCAATATCTCATTATATAACATTATGTAACATTACATAAGGATATGGCATAAATTAACATTAATTATTATATATGGTTATATCACATTACGAATATTATGAATAAACCTACAGACTAGTACAAGTCTAGGTAACTAGTTGAATAATATCTCACTAGGAGTCCACTGAGGACTTACCTGATTATTAAGCAGGTTGACCTAATTAGGTAACACCTGATTGGTAGGTTACATCATTGGCTAACGCTACAGTAGCCTGAGGTAGTATTTACATATCTCCCTCCTATTGGTTTAATATAAGCGACCCCCTGTGGTCAGCTCATGTATATTCATTATGATTGGATAATGTAAATGAAGGTAAATATATGCATGTTGATTGGTTATTAATTACGCATGCGCACGCATGCGCAATAACATGTATGATGATATATAAACCCATGTTTCTCCTAATAAAAGTTATGTCTAAACAGGACAAACCTCTGCTCTTATTATTACCTCATACTAGACTATACTTAGTCTAGACGATCATTAATTATCCATATACATCTCAGGGACTCTAGCTAGCTCTACCATCGACAACGGATCCCTTGGAGAATAGTGATTGTATCAAATGGTGGAAAACCTAAATATTTAAACCTGGCTACACATACCCTACGTAACAGGGTAGTTACCAAGGTTAGTCCAAAGAAGAGAAAATACAAGAGGAAGAATCCTGTGCCACGACTTCGTGAACCTGACGAATTCGAACAGATAGCTCTACAATTTCATGATATCAACATGGATGAGGCAGAAATCGCAGAAGCTAGAAGAGTTCTAGACCAGAGGATTAATGACAGACTTCGCGATCAGTTAGAAGAACGGGAACGAGGGATAAACCTGAGAATACAGCAGGGGATAGATGCGGCAATTTTAGCAGCACGGCCGGAGGCACCGGCAGGTCAACCGAACGCCCAACTTGCACAAGCCTTAGTAGCCATGCGAGCTCAGGACCCAAACCTGAGAAAACCGGACGTTTTTAAAGGTCCGACCCTCACAGTGAACACAACACAATTCCTGGAAACTTATCACCACTATATCACCCAAGCTTATTTCAATGACCAGCCTGCTTTAGCAAGATATCTATCAACATATCTAGATGGGAAAGCTAGGCAGTGGTACGAGCGATATATTCGCGTACCGGCCAATGATAGAAACAATTACGAAGCTATAGCAAATGCTATGGTATTATACTTTCGCCCGGACGAGCGAAACCTAAGAATTACCCAAGTGAGGAAACAGGGTAAAACAGAAACAGTAGAGGACTATTCTTTATACCTACGAGATATAATATCTGCAAGAGCTATCAACGAAGATGGAGCTATAGAAAAGCTCATAGAAGGGCTAAGACCAAGCCTTTCTCCCATTGTCCTGGCCCAGAATCCAGTCACATACGACGCGGCGGTTAAATCTGCAAAAACAGCAGAGGCCAGCGAGAAATCCAGGAAAGAACCAGCTCTCGATACCAGTGAATTATCAGCAATCCTCGCAAAAACTTGTGCAGATTTAACAAAATCACACAAGGAAGAGATAAAATCTTTGCATGACAAAATAGATAGGTTGTCCAAGCAGAAAGACGAGCCCAAGGTGGCGGCAACGGAGACGGTCCAAGCCATGGACCAGGACCAAGGCCAAGACCAAGGGCAAGGCGGCAACGGGCGCGGCCGAGGCAGAGGCCGGGGAAAAGGCCGATGGAACGGCAATAAGCGCGGACGAGGAGGTAATTGGAGAGGAAAAGGAAAGGGCAACTGGAATAATCAAGGAAATCAGAACAATCAGGACTGGAACAACCAAGGAAATCAGAGTAACCAAGGATGGAACGGCGGCTGGAACAACGGTTACCAGCAGCCGCAATATCAGAATCAACAGCAGAATTCTGGTATGAACGACCAACTGATGGCGGAATTCCAGCAATTCCTACAGTACAGGAACCAGGGAAACGCCAACCACCAGTCTTATTAGGGCCAATTAGACATGGTGTGGAACTCTCTGTCGGGCAGGAGACTTTACCAAAAGGTAAAATGAACTTTCCAATGGACTTTGATTTGAAAAACGACGATTGTGTGCCTATTAACAACAACACCGAGATGATATTCACGACCAATACAGGCAAAAAGATTGAAGACAATGCAACAATAACTCTCAAGAAAACCAGCGAGATAGGTAAGACAATTCCCATATCTGCTATTATTGAAAATGGTTGTCTAAGAATTATAGGGTACAAACTAGATATTCCAGCTCTTGTAGATACAGGAGCATCAATTTCAGCAATAAACGATCGTCTTTTAGTGCGATGTTCTCAAAGGGAATTTGTAAAAACTAAACGTATTACCTGGAAAATCTATGTAGCTGATGGAGGGGTTGTACACGTCAAAAGGTTAGCCACGCTAGAATTTAATATTCAAGGTAGCAAGTTCACTCACCATTTTGCGGTTATACCTAATCTTAATAGGCCAATTATACTCGGATGTGATTTCTTCAGAAAATACAAAGCACACATTAAATTTGAAATTGATCCGTCTCCCGAGCACATGCCGGTGAGAGCGGTAAGGGCGGTAACAATACCCCCACATTCTGAATATGCAGTCACAGGTGAAGTTACCTCAATTTATGATATCAATGAGGATGGTATCGTAGATAATATGCAAAGGAGGGTAACAGTACCATTTATTGTACAAAGAAGTATGGTGAGACCGTGTGAGAAAAATAGGCATCCTGTAGTCTTACTAAATACAGCCTCAAGCCCATACAAAATATACAAGGGCCAGATTTTAGGACTTTTTACTAAAGTAAAGGAGAATGAAATCTCCCAGGTCCCAGAGGCTTTAAAACACACTATTGATTCTATGAATAATGTCCAATCAAGCGGTGCTGATGGACAACAGTCAAGATTGGATGAGTCATTTTCAGATTCTGACGCCGATTCAGATATTGAAATAAATGAATTCTCCAACATTTCAATCGATTCCACCCCAAATGTATCCCCATCTTCTGTATTAGATAGCAAGGGAAGAGAACGACTGAATCAGATTCTTGACAAATATAACGACGTTTTTGTAGGTCCGGACAACAAGTTAGGGGTAACTAAACTATACGAACATTCATTACATATGAAGCCGGACACTACACCATGCCATATGTTACCCTTTAGAACAACACTTGAGAAAGCCCAAGCATTTGATGAAGTTTGTGATAAGTTAGAAGCTCAAGGGGTTATTGAAGAGACAAGGACGGGGCCTTGGTCAAGCCGATCATTTTTAGTTCAAAAATCGGACGGAGGCCAGAGACTTGTGACAGATTTTAGGTACGTCAACGCCCACTTGATAAATCAAGCCCTAATCTCACCCAGAGCAGACGAATCGTTAGAATACGTCGGCGATCTACGTCCTACCATTTTTAGCAAACTCGATGCTCAGCAAGGTTTTCATCAAATTTCACTAGAAGAAAAATCCCGTGATATCACAGCTTTTTGCTCCTATAGCAAGAAGTATAGATACAAAGTGCTTCCTATGGGTCTAAAAACTTCCCCGCAGGCTTTTTGCGCATTAGTAACGATGATTTTAAATAAACTTCAATACAAATGTGCAATTCCATACCTAGACGACCTTTTAATTCTATCTAAAACAAAGGAAGATCACTTTAGGGACTTGAGCAATGTTTTTCAAGCTTTAAGGGAAGGAGGACTTAAGCTCAAGCGCAAAAAATGCGAATTTTTCTTAGACAGGATCAATTTCCTGGGTATGGTAGTGACCCCACAAGGTATACAACCGTGCCCAGAGAAAATTGAAGCCTTACGTTCCTTTCCTAGACCTAAGACAGTCAGCCAAGTAAGATCATTCAATGGATTGTGTCAATTTTTCAAAAGATTCATAAAGGATTTCAGTACAATAATCAAGCCTCTATACGCACTCACAAAAGCAAATTCCAAATTCCAATGGGACAATGCATGTGAGAACGCCTTCAATTGTATGAAAAAATCAATCTGTGAGGACGCATTACTACATTATCCTAACTTTGACAAACAATTCATTCTGGCCTGTGATGCAAGTAATATATCGGTCGGGGCAGTCTTGTCCCAGATGGATGATCAGGGATTAATGAGACCCGTTGCTTTTGCTGGCAGATGTCTAAGAAAACACGAATCCAATTACAATACTACAGAAAAGGAACTACTAGCGGTGGTATACTCTGTCCTTCATTTTCGGCATTATTTGGAAGGCAGGGAATTCAAACTATATACAGACCACGCAGCCCTCATCCCCCTTCTTACCAACAAACAAAATAAAAATCGCATGGCCCGTTGGGCGCTGGAAATCCAGCAATTTTCCTTTCAAATACATCACATTAAAGGACAACTCAACATAGGGCCTGATGTTTTATCAAGAAGGGCATACTCAGAAGAAGAAGCCATGACTTCTCTCCCCCCCAAAGCAAAAAGAATAAGAGTGGCTACAAGAGTTAGTTTTGGAGGGACGCACACAGAGAAAGTTTTCTCACCTGACGATCCCCCAATATTCGTCAAAACCCTCAATAAAGCAAAAAGAGGTATTCTAAAACATGACTCGACCCACCACATTTATTGTGATTGCGAACTATCTTGGTGTCAAGAAAACCCTACAAATAACTACAACCCGATTTTGACGTCAAACCTGGACCTGAAGATTCCAAGGTGGTTATATCCAGCAAATCACCCGAATTTTTCAGAAAAACTACTGAATAAGACAAACTCAAACTATGAGAATGCTGGCATAACCAAATTACATCAAAGACCCTTCTTGACACCAGATATTATAGATAACATGCAAATCACAAAAGAAAACACTCTACGCAAGCTTAACCCTATGGCGCCCGAATTTGTCCCAATCTCAAAAAGTGACGCCATAGAACCCAGTGTTGTAGCACGGCGAGACAATTCGGACGCGGCGGTCGCCATAGACGCCAAGCATAAAGCCTATGCGTTAGAGCAAAAACAAAAAGCTGAAAAGGTATTAGCGGTCTCAAAGGCAGACTCAGACAAAGATCAGTCAAATAAAACAATGAAAGCTCAGGCAACTAGGGAATTTACAGATATATCAGAGATATTAACAAAAATGCCAGATAATTGTTTTTCCCTTAGTAACCTAAAACGCGAGCAAGCCAGGACCGAATACATTTCACATATGATTAGCTATTTGGAAACAGAAGAATTACCTGACGACAAAAAAATGGCAAGGTATATTCTTTCAAATAGCAAGAACTTTATTGTGATAGAACACATACTCATGCACCATTCGGTGGAGATGTGGAAGAAATATGGTCATCTAAGTTTACAGATTGTAATACCAGACGGATGGATCGACCATATACTCTACATATTTCATGATGATCCGCTAGCAGGACATGTGGGACAACTAAAAATGTTGTCGGCAATGCTCCCAAAAGTCTACTGGCGATACATGAATAGGGACATCAAGCATTATGTCAATTCATGTGACACATGCTTAAAAGCAAAAAAGCTAAAGAAAACGCAGAAATCACCCCTTACTCTAAGGAACCCAGCGACATACCCTTTTCAGCAGGTATGCATTGATGCCATCGGTCCTTTACCAGAAAGTAAGGAGGGATATAAATACGTACACGTAATTTTAGATTACTATTCTCGTTTCTGTATAGCTTTTCCCACAAAAACTATTGACTCATACAGTGCTATATCAGGATTGATAGAGAGTCTGATCTGCAAACATGGAGTTCCAGAAACCCTTCAGTCAGACAACGGCACATCGTATACAGGTCAAATTTTCAAAAATGGATGCTCTAAATATGGGATCAAACAGATCTTCTCATCGCCATTTAGACCCAAAAGTAATGGTTTAGTCGAACGTTACAATTCCAGCCTAAATACAGCTCTTAGAGCTTATTCTATGGAAAGTCAATCCGATTGGAGCACATACCTACAACATATAGTATTCTCCTTAAACGCGACAGCAAACCAAACCACAGGTTTCAGTCCTTACTATCTAATTCATGGCAGACATCCAAACTCAATACTCGACTCCTCATTAAAGCTAGATCCAGAATTAAAATCAACCATCAAGTCTATACAAGACAAGGTGATCGCTCAGCATCTAGCAAATGAAAAAGTGATAACTAGGCAAGCAAATCAGAAAGTTAAGATGAAAACTCAGCATGATAAAACGGCTGCACAAACGAAAATTCAACCAGGAGACCTCGTCTATGTTTTAGTCCCAAACTTGATTGAAAAACACTCATGTAAAAAACTACAGAGAACGTTTTCAGGACCATTTTTAGTATGTAAATTTGTATCCCCCACATCAGTTATACTAAGGGACATTCTAACAAACAAATTGACTAGAAGGCCCCACCACGTAGATCGTTTAAAGAGAGTACAAGACGTTTCCGAAAATCCTTTCGCAAGTCGATTGATTAAACCAGTACCCAAACATCTACAAAAGAATTGGAAAACAAAAGACGGGACTTTAATTCCCAAAGACAATCTCATGAAAACGGAACCAATTATATCGCCTAGACCCTCACATTCAAAACTTCAAAAACGACGGTAAATCCTCAAAACTAACATCAAAATGCCGTCTGTTTATTCACAATTGCCATTTGTTTTATTTTCTAAAGAGCCGGCAGCAATGCCAGACTCAATGTCTAGCCAATCTGTCGCACATTTCTTTGTAATAACATGCCACTAGACATTTTACCGAAGTCACAAGCATAAGCAGGCAAACAAGCGATTGTCAGATTAAAGCCAAGGTGTTAGATGTTGCCCTCACAAATAATTAATCCCAACCAGACACAAACTAAGCCCCCCTATACCCACAAATACAATAGCAGGTGTTACAGCCGACCATATGCTTTCGCGATACCATATGGATTAGGCGACTTGCGGGCCGAGAAACCTACTACCGGCATTAACGCCTCAATAGAAGCTAAAGACTGAATACACTCAAGAGCTTGAAACCTACGATGTCTAAGATAATAGACACAGGGGCATAGCCAACCCACTGGCCACGAATGACATGGCAGATAGGTATAAAGTCTCACGCATTCCCATCCCACCCCATTACAATAGTTACTATTGCAACACGAACACCAACAGCTTGACAACTCGCCGAGGATAGTTTGACCGTGCACTCATTGATTTGCAATGGCTAGGTAATTTGTCCTTTACTTTAACATATAAATATACGTACCAGTATATGGCAATGACTTGGCAGATATATATTACACTGTATTTTATTACATTATATTAGAATTTCACTTGGAATTTATTTTGAGATTCATGAAATTCGGTACCCAAGATTTTGGTACCATTTATTATGCAAGGTTCTTAAAAACTCCTTTGTTTATTTTTTTTAAGGATTATCCTCCTACTATGGGGAATAACATCCTACATTTCATGTCTGGAAGCATCAAACCCGACGCTACGACACAACATAGGTATACTGTTTGAACCATTGCCGGCACCAATTGTCAATGGACACGACATGACAGAGATGGTGTTGGCAGTCCCTTATGACATACCCGCCTTGCCAAAACCGGCAATATCATTCGCAAGGGAAATGTCATTTCTATCTTATCCTTCTCCATATCAGGAGGATTTATCGGAAACTCTAGTGAAACAGGCAACAATCATAGATAGAATGATTACAGATATCCACGATCAGACAAGACAGACTATGGATACTATAAAACTGTTTTTAGCAAACCCAATCTCTAAGAAAACTGATAGGAACAAGAGAGAGGCAATTTTCGGTTTTCTAGGAGACCTGTTCAAAGGAGTATTCGGTGTCGCAACAATGCAGGATATTGACAATATAGCAACCGCTTTAGCAAATATCGATTATGTTCTAGGCGCTTTTAAAAATCAAAATATAGATACGGCTGAACTATTGCAAAAAGTGGTTAAAGAACAAAACTCCTTCAGAAACACTTATATATCAGAACGTAGCATATTAAACGGAGCACTTACTGACATGGCTAGGAATATGGACTCATGGAATCTGAATTTTACATTGAGAATCGGAGCTATAGATGCCAATGCGGCGAACGAACGTTCCCAACTGGCACTATTAATAGAAGCAATTTCTACACTAAGCCACAGATCTCAATTCCTACAGTCACTAACATCAGTATCAAATTCACTACGACTTTTATCAACAGGAATATTAACGCCAGATCTAATTGACCCAGTTATACTAGAAAAATATATTAAACGTGTGGACATTCAGCTCAAAATTTCCGCCCCAGGATCAAAAGTTGCGGTTACCAACATTGAATACTACTTTTCACAAAAAGTATCGGTTTTCATGTACAGTAACAAACTTCTATATGTACATATTCCAATCATCATATCTTCTACAGAAGCATTATTCAACATATATCAGGTAATAGCAATTCCCATCCCTATAAACACAAATGCGACTCCAACTATGGGAACAACAACAATCAATAATAAGGTGGATTTCATAGCAGTCTCTACAGACGAAAGATTATTCATAGAATTAAACGCTATGGATCTCCAAGCATGTCATGGAGAGGCGATCAGGATATGCAAAAGGACAATACCAAGGATACATAGGACTTCACCGTCATGTGTTGTAGCAGCATATCTGAATATACCAGACATCATCTATGAAAAATGTAAGTTCTTTATAAATCCAGTCGCTATACCTGAAACAAACATTATCGCTATCTCCAAAGATGAATACTTTATAACAACTAACGAAAGATACTACAGCATGGTATGCCATGGGCTGCCAGCAAGCCAACATAGGGCAACTCCGACTATCATATTAGGAATACCCTGTTTTTGTACAGTCATAGTTGGAGATATCTCAATCCCCAACTCCAGGCTCCCATGTAATGCTAGTATATCATTTCACTATCATCTACACACGGCAAACCTTCCATTCATGAACGCCGTGCAAATCGACATGAGATCGTTCAGTGCTAGTAGCACACATAAAAAACCAATTCAATTTTCCCCGCCTAATATTACTAGATTCTTATCAAATCTCATCCATAAACCACTAATGGACGAGTCGACAAGAGTGGATTTATTACCATTTGCTAATGCCTTATTGAAGAACGCAACTGAGCTACCTATCCCACACATACAGGCAAAAACAGAAGAGAAATCTTGGATTTCAACACTCTTTAACAATCCAGCTTGGGATTATTTATCTCCAATATTCTCCTGTGTAGCGACCTTGCTCGCCTTATTCGCCTTATTTCGCACACACAGGGCTGCACCAATCATCGCATTTAGCAGAGCAGCAACAGGATATAAATTCTTATCTGAAGTAGAGGATATCATCTCAAGACAGCATAACTCCTCATACATTCAGAAACCCATCCCAACCCAAGCTCCGCAAATTATAGACCAAATAATGTCGCATAAAGACACCAAAAATTTACTGGCAGCATTTATGATCGTCATATTTATATATATAGCTGTCAAGATCATAAAGAAATGTAAACAATGCTTTGCAAAAAGGATTGGCCTAATTTCAAGAAAGACAAGGACAACTCCACACATAACTCTTAAAATGTACGGAAACCCTCATTACTCGATGCCATTACTGGAAATACCTCATGAAATAGATGTTATTTCACCAATATCAGCTCCACATATCGCAAATATTGAACTCTCATCCTGCTTGCATTCCAAAGTTAGCATAGAATGGTCTGGACCACTGAAGTTGATGATAAACGAAAAAGAACATGATTTCTATTTGCCAACTAATGTGAGAGTACCAAGGAAAGCGCACTTCTCCATGAAGAACATGTTACTTGACGAGACAGTGCCAAAACGTCTCATCATGATATCAAACTTTTCTCGGCCAATTACTATCCCACAAAACAACTCAGAAAACAAGGAAAACTGTGTGGTAAACGTGGAGGTAGAGGATCCAGAACCACCTATGAATAGTCTTATATATAACTTCACTCAAGCCCTAGTGTACAAACCCTCAGAGATATCAGCAGAGTAATTGGGGACATTATTATCTTCTCAAAAACAATGACAACCAGTTTTCGGTAATAAGGGAATTGTCTTACCTAAAAAGCATGTATTGTATGTATGTAGCCTGTCAAAAATGGTTTATATCTTTCAGAATATAAGAACGATCAACAGACTATGTTGATAAAGGAGGAACCGTCAAAATATGTTGTACTTACAATTGTATGATTTTTTTTTTCTCTCTCGCTATCGCTCGTATAAACAATTGATTTATGTACTGTACCCTTGATATATCGTGTTTACGTTTACCATTATTAATGCAGAGGCAAAACAGCTCGTATCACATATCACTCTACGATCAAGAAAAGGGAAATACCAAATGATTATCGCTCTACACAAAACTCTCACAAAAAGAGAAGTTAAAAAAATAACAAGATTGTTAAGGTGTAAGAAGCTTATCTTCTGTGCAAAGAACAGAAAGACTACATTATCAGGTATACCCACATTTCTATTACTGTAACCAAATAACACATGTCTCCAAGCCCGGCCCATAGGCAGACAGGTTCTAGGTACAATACGAAGAACGTATTTGAGTAATGAACGAGATTAAGAAGCATTATAGTTTGGGGTTATTAAAATCCAAACATAATTAAATGGTTCGTAACATGAAAAAGATTTTATACTTGTATGAATATGTGTCCACGAATTATATAGTTCGGGGTTATTAAAATCCAAACATATAACTAAATGGTTGGTAACATGATAAAATTTTATATTTTTGTATGTATATATGTTCACGAAACATTAGTTTAAGTTCATAGTGACTACGGAGAGCCACCTGATGAAGTTGGGGGCGTTATGTCACGAACGATAAATGCCAATATCTCATTATATAACATTATGTAACATTACATAAGGATATGGCATAAATTAACATTAATTATTATATATGGTTATATCACATTACGAATATTATGAATAAACCTACAGACTAGTACAAGTCTAGGTAACTAGTTGAATAATATCTCACTAGGAGTCCACTGAGGACTTACCTGATTATTAAGCAGGTTGACCTAATTAGGTAACACCTGATTGGTAGGTTACATCATTGGCTAACGCTACAGTAGCCTGAGGTAGTATTTACATATCTCCCTCCTATTGGTTTAATATAAGCGACCCCCTGTGGTCAGCTCATGTATATTCATTATGATTGGATAATGTAAATGAAGGTAAATATATGCATGTTGATTGGTTATTAATTACGCATGCGCACGCATGCGCAATAACATGTATGATGATATATAAACCCATGTTTCTCCTAATAAAAGTTATGTCTAAACAGGACAAACCTCTGCTCTTATTATTACCTCATACTAGACTATACTTAGTCTAGACGATCATTAATTATCCATATACATCTCAGGGACTCTAGCTAGCTCTACCATCGACAACGGATCCCTTGGAGAATAGTGATTGTATCAATATCGTGTCAGTCACGATACAATACAGAAATAATTTGTGAACATTAATTCTCCATGCGGTGTCTGATTTCACTCGTTTCTTTCTCTTTCCAGATTTATGATAAGAAATACCTTAAATCGACTAGAAATACAAAGCGCCATAGTAAACGTACCGGTTAATATGACAGGTGTTCCATTCACACACATAAAGCAACCACCCTGGACCTTATGGTAACCAGTCCCCGCCAAGATATTCATATATACGTCTAGATTCATGGTAACTGGCAGTCAGCTGTGTCACCCTCACCTTCAAGTCCCTCACACTCTTTATTTAAGCAATGATTTATTCTTGCCAAATCCGCTGTCAAATCAGGAGAAATGGAATTGAACACTGTTGCTCTATCGATTGTGTTAATTATGGGTCAAATCGTCTGAAAATGTACAATTCACCTTCACCAATCCTCTCAAATAACCCACATTTAAGATTGAAATGAGGGACAAATTAACGTTCAGCATAACGGAACGGATATTTTGAATAAACCTAACACCAAAATACAATCAATTATACCTAATATATATCATATTTATCTGCCTAATTTCGCAGAATATAATGCATGTGTAGAGCTGCTAATTGTACATTTTCTGATGATCTGGCCCTATAATATACATTTAGTGTAGTAGATGACTTAGCAAGATTTCGGTGTAAAAAACATTGAGCCAATAGTAAGATTTAATCTGTCAAGAGTTACTCCTGCCTAATTATTTCACCAACGACGTGCACAGTCACTACTATCAGCAGGTCTAGTAAATTGCGACTTCCACATCACGATCTTTCGAAAAGGGAAATTGACGATCTTTTACTTCTATGCAAATTGTGATGCGGGTTGAGACATTGATGGGTTTCTAAAGTATTATTCAAATAGTGCTGATCTTGGAAGTTCTCTTCAGGGAATTGCGATGTAAGTAATTGTTCTCGGTGCTGTTTAGTCATTTCCACTGCACCCTCATGTTATATTATGTAGATTTATTGTCAAACGCTGTACAGGATATTTTAATTTGTTTCCTCGCCTATATATA
Organism: Sthenelais limicola; assembly: GCA_942159475.1. Lineage (NCBI taxonomy): Eukaryota > Metazoa > Annelida > Polychaeta > Phyllodocida > Sigalionidae > Sthenelais > Sthenelais limicola. The sequence goes on along the minus strand of OW804094.1, from coordinate 6,911,212 downwards.
GAGTTATTGTCTGTACGAAAAGTAGTTGACACAGCACTCCTTCTTTCCTTTAAGCAAAGAAAAGGGGGGCGGGGGGGGGGGGGGGCGACTTTTGACTTCAAATCTTTGCCCTCTCGAGTCGCCGTTTGCGATCGGCCATGGCCAAATATACAGCTGTATTGTATTGCGCTGTCTCTGTTCCATGTGCAGCAGCTGTTGTTTTGCTTAGAAGGAAGGAAGAGCTGGTTATACTGGCCGTGGTTGATTGCAAAGAGCGGCTCGCTGGGCAAAGGGTTGACAGGTCCTTGGCATAAATAGAAGTAAAAAATCACCCACTTTTCACTCCTTAAACGGACGTAGGAATCCTGTGTTAACTACTTTTCGGACAGACTATAAGGCCATTATCCCTAAATAAGATAGATAGCTAGATGGCAGTGTTTTCGTAACTCTCTGAATGGTACATAATGGTCCCTTTTAAATGGTCCCAAATTGAATGTTCTCCTTAAAATTCCAATTCATTTAGATTCAAGGCCTGTCAGGGTAATGGTAACTTATGGTCATTTTCAAGTGCATGGTAGTGGGGGTAGGGGGTCTAGATGAAATAGCACAGTTAGAGTTATATATACAGAGATGAGGGCTATACTGACAAATGTGGAAATCCCTTTTATAAACCCAGGCCTTCTAAAGTCCCAATTCACTTTTTTTCATTTCTTGTCATTTCACCTTTCCACCGCATAGTTTTTTAGCTATGACCAGTAATGTGCACTATATGTATATAAAATTATGTATGTGATATCCTCCCACCGAATATGAATGCATCAAAGCAGTTCTACCCACCGTGGATATCTTTTGTTTAAAAATGTAATTCATCAATTTTAGTAATACATTTTACAATGTATAACCTGTTCTTATAATACAGCCATGGAATTTGTGTGAACAATTTGTGTACTGTAATTCATTTCCACTATATAACTCTTTCTTATTCCCAGGTTACCGATTATTTCAGTTTTGAATCCTAATGTATAAGCTTCGAATCAATTTTCTTAATTGCTTCAAATTCTGCCAGCTGTTTGGAAATCTTCGGACTTCGGGAAATCCATTACGCAACAATGACCTTTCGCTCATTAGCCAAAAAAGCTTCCATGTGCTTGTTATGAATCCATCAGTTGTTGGGCCGAGTAAATGTGCAGTGGACAACTTGGCTGCCTTTTCTAAGTTTGCTCTAAAATGATGCATTTGAATGGGCGGCGATTCAACCTCATATTTACAAATGTATTTTCCTACAAGTCTACCCTAAGAGTATTGGAGTCCCCAAGTCACTGTGATTAATATTAGCACAGAAAATACTATGTTCACTGGAAGTCATATATTCTTATTTTATCGATACAATTAGAGTCGATAAAACCAGCCTAGGGCATTTGGCCTTTTAAAAATCCATGTGCATTCAAAAGTCGAAAAAAAATGAATGTTTATATTGTCTATACTTGGTGTATACACGACCTTGAAGCATCGTGCTAAATCTGTCATGTTTGTGATCCGACGATTTTCATATATTAATCCTGAGAGACATGCCTGGCAATGTTTACTTCTAAATCAAACTATGGCTAATTACTCTACTGCTCTAAACTACTCCGATACCCAAGAATTCACGGTCTGTTTGGTTAATGGTTTGTAATCAATGTTCAGCGTTAATGCTAACTAGAAGTGTTTATCATATTTTCAAATTGTACACCAAAGTCGGAACCATGTTCGTTCATGAGCCTTCCACAATTTTGATGCCTAATGCATATGGGTCAGGTCACCAGAAAATGTACAATTAGCAGCTCCACATATAGAGTAAATTCTGCTAAATTCGACTGAAAAAATATAAAATACTGGGTATATCTGAGTATATTCGGCATCGAGTTGATTCAAAGGATCTGTTTGGTTATGTTGAATTGTGTTTTAAGTCTCATTTTTGCATCAAATGCGGGTTATTTGAGAGGGTTTCTGAATGTGAATTGTACATTTTCTGGAAATTTCACACATATACTAAGGTGGTTATTTATTGTAATATAGAGTCTCGATGTGGAAGCAAGGAATCAATTCTGTCTTTTTACTTACAACTTACATGCTTAAAGTTTTGTTTGACGGAAGAATTAATTCTTAAATGACCAGTTCTGAATTAAATTATTAAAGTACTGAATTCTGTGTGTATTCCAGTCCCCAATAGGGGATTTACAAGTCATTTATTCGTGTATTTAATAAGACCTTTGCTCAACCTTCGTTTAGTCACTAGGAAACCTGAAGCTCTTACCCATAGTTCCATATTATGTGAATCTTGCTGTGATGGGGGTGCATGCTCTTACACTTCAGTATCTTCAATTATAATTTATCTAACATGACATCAATAATGTATTAATTAGATGTGCGCTAAATGTGGAGACCCAATAGGGGGATTTGCATACCCCCATCTCGAATCTTAAATTGATTCGCATGGAATTATGGGAGTTGTATGGTAGTGTAAATTCTATAGAGAACATGTCAAGTTCCGCATGGAATGTTTAACAGGATCTTATATAAATAGCTATGTTTTCATAAAACAAGACTTCATCCTTCCCATCATGCATTTGGTTTTTATGAATCATTTACACAAGCTATGATATTGATGAAAATATCCATGAATTTTTCGATAAAAATGTTGCTAAACATTTGAGTGTTAGATTTAAATTGAATCATGCATTGGCTGTAATAGGCATGCGTGGAGAGACATGCAAACCCCGCTATTGCAGTCAATATCTGGAAACCTGCTCTATCTTCTCTTTTAACTAATAACCGGTGGTGAAAAGTGCAATTTCCCAAGACAATAAAAAATGGAAAAAAATAATATAATCCTGGTGTTTATCTATTATTATCCGATGAAGCGTCTTGATTTCTCTACTTTTTAAGGGTTATTAAGAAAATGTTACTATAATTCGGCCTAACTTCTTTATCGTGCATGTCAGAATTAAAATTTAGATTGTATTGATCAAAATATGACTTCGATCCGAACCAAACTTACTAAATAAAAATCGATGGGTTAAAAACCCCAGGACATTAGATTTAGAACAAAAATAGTGCATCATAATATAATTTTCGTGGCTACATATAAATAGCAATTCTTGATCATAAGAGATTTTAAGTTAGATTGCAAATAGAGTGTAAAGATAATTTTATAATAAGGCAGTAGCTTCCTATACATGCCCGACACCACATCGCGATCCAGTCATGCAGTCATGTAAGCCATGTGGCGGGAACCGAGGACTGGGTCTTTACGCATGCGCGCAACAACACTGACCCTTGCCTTCCGGCGCTCACAGCAAATGGAAAATGACGAAATGGCGGAGGAGAAATTAGATGATAGGCCAATAGAAAAGGGCTCGATCTTGCCCGCCACTATTGAAGAAGTACTTGCCGATGTTTTGGTCGTATGCTTGAATCATGGGGCTAAGATTTACCGTGGAATTCTTCTCGATTCGACCAAAAGGTAAGCTAGATCTTGCTCTCAAAGTTGGGCTTCAAACGCACCTGTGGCTAAGAAAACACGCCCATGCTCGCTTGTCATAGTTAAATATCCCTAAATAGGTCGTATGTTATTCTCAAGAGTTATCTCACAAGATTCTTTAATATCTCTACAAAGGTTACTACATCGATATTTCTCTCTCGTGTTACAGGGACATGCCGTATGGAGTAGGTTTTGACCGGTTCCGCTTGCAGCGTGACAATAAGATCTCGGAATGCCAAACGGCTTTTGTTGATCCAAACGCCAGTGACAGTACCGAGGTGGTGGGGGTGACTGTGGGGGACCCGTCTCGCCAAAATATTTCTTCTTCCAAAGCCGAAGTTACAGCTCTGAGCTGTAGGTATACATTCAACCAAGACCCCAATTCCACAGATCCTAAACTTCTGCCCCCGCCCAAACGAACTCTAGTAAAACCCATACGCGACGGGAAAAATGTAAGAAATATGAGGCTACGACCTCGAAAGGTTTTATGTAGTAATTGCAAGCAAGGGATACATGAGAACTCGGTCAAAGGAAACACTACTACCACAACGTCTGGGAAAGGGGACGAGAACACCAACAAAGTTAAGCTCAAGCCAATCCCACAACCAACTATTAAAATGACTCTAAGGGGCAAAAGAAAAGCTGAAGGTACTTCCATAGTGCCAACCCCCAAGAGACCAAGAAAACAGTATTTGCTCGCCAAGCCTCGAGTTAGTCCAGTGATAAAAATATCATTTACTTCCCCGCAGGGAGAAGTCCATACCTCCAAATTATTAACCTCCACAACGGATGAAAATGGTGAAAATGGCTGTGCTAGTCCAGGACCTCAGGTCGATTCAAAGAGCTTAGAAAGATACGATTATAAGAAAATGAAAAAGGCCTTGAAAAAGGCGAGGATACGGGAAAGAGCGCAGGAAGATGATAGTTCAAAAGGTACAGGCACTCCCATTAATTCCGACGATGAATCAGGAAGGCACCATAAAAAATCAAAACGAAATAAGCACAAAAAAAAGCATCGCCACAGAAGTTTATCTGTATGCATACCTCAAGAGGAAAAAATAGCTGCTACATATGCCTTGAACAATGGTGGGAGTGACTTCGAGAACGATTCATCTCGTATTTACCAGGAAACTCGAGATATTTCTGATAAAGGTATGAATGTGTTGAGTAGTTGGGATGGGTGTGATGTCATAGCTAGTCAACGTAAAGAAGAAAACACCAGATTCAAGCATCACATGCGACCAAACCAACGGATACCAATACTACATCGCCAAACCAACCCCGATGATCTAAACACAGTTGAAAGCTCTTCCTATGATGGGTCTGGAAGCATAGAATCCAATGATGACCCAGGTTGTATCTCAGATGCCAATATTAAAAGTGATGAAGATGAATTGCCACTAGTTGGCGACCAATTTCCTACAAGTGAATCAGAAGAACAACAAGAAGAGGCAAGAGTTCGACCTCTAATGATGAGAATCCAAACTAAAAACGTTTCCACTGGGACATTACCCGATGGGCGATTGATAAGAGTTGGTGAAGTTGTTTGGGGCAAGATTCATGGTTTCCCTTGGTGGCCCGGGAAGATCCTATGTATTACCGTCAGCCAAAGAGATAATGGAACTGTTATAACCCAAATGGCCCAGATAGCTTGGTGTGGTTCGTCCACAATGTCGCATATGCCCTGCTCAGAACTTTATCCATTCCTTGAAGACTTCAAATACCGCTATAACAAGAAAAAGAAAGGTAGTTATAAAAATGCCATCAAGGAAGCTACTCGAATCGCACAAGTGACATTGCATGCTGGTATCTGTGTTCGTGTCAGTCCAGAAAAGACTCCCACAAGTGATAAGGACCATCAATGTGAGTCAGTCGAACTCGAAGTATTGAAAGAATAAATACATGTATTGGTAAATATCTCTATTTTTTCTACCAGACAAATCCTTTATGTTGTAGGATATGGATATATCACTGTATGTATACATTATTATTATTATCATGAACATGTACATATTATACAGATGGTATAGTCTGTCTAGAAAGTAGTTGACACGTGATTCCTTAGGCCCTTTAAGGGGAGGGAAAAGTGGGGGAGTTTTGACTTCAAACCTTTGCTCCTTGAATCGCCATTTGCGACTGACCATGACCGTTTGCGACCGACCATGGCCAAATATCCAGCTGCATTGTATTGCACTGTCTCTGTTCTATGTGGAGCAGCTGTTGTTTTGCAGGTGGAAGGAAGAGCTGGTACTACTGGTCCTGTTTCCCCATGGTTGATTGCAATGGGCGACTCGCTGGGCAAAGGGTTGACAAGTCCTTGTCATAAATAGAAATACAAAATCTCCCACTTTTCCCTCCCCTTAAAGGGCCTAAGGAATCACGTGTCAACTACTTTCTAGACAGACTATAGTGTAATATCATATGGTTTGCAAACTTAGACAAGAAAATGCAGCTCAGTTCTCAGAGCTTTAAGTTTATATGTGCTCAAAGATATAACTTAGATTTAAAAGAAATATCATGTGGTGTGGTCCTCGATTTTCAAGTGTTGGTCAACCGTTTAAAATGACGTGGGCGTCTTCTATGTACTTAAAAAGACTTGTGTTTGTCCCAGATAATGTGAAAGTGATGTCATATATGTGATTAGTTACATTTGAACTGAGGGTTCTGCCGTATATATATTGTATTTGGTGCTGTATTATATTTATCCCATATATAAGACTAATCAACATTCTTGCCCTTCTGGCTCCTCTAGGGTTTTTAGTTCTACAACCGTCATTCATTCGTTCAGTCGACTGCTATTCATGGAAATTATATTGTTATTAATATTTTTCTTTATTAGAGTCGACTAATGTATTATATCGAATTTCTTTTTTATCCAATAATTTCTTTTCACTTTGTTCGTTGCCTTTATGTTTCTGGTCCCGGAACCTTATCGTTTCTTCCTCATTTTCCAATAGTTCTGTAGAGATCCGGTTAGATAAGACTTGATAAGCTCACGCTGGCTCGTTGATTAAGACAAAACAAAGCATGTTTCAGACAAGTTATTAATTTTTTAGATAGTTATTCACGTTTCTGTTTACTGTCCTGTTTCTAGATAAATATTGCTGGGATTGTCTGTCTCTACCGCTCCCTAACGCATAATACATGTAACAGTAGTCAACAATTGAGATCATCTTTCTATGTATGTTTTCTCATTTTAACTTGTTTATTTTCTTTGAGAGAATTCCTAGAAGTTATTCAGCTCTGGTCGATGTGTTGTATAGGATGCGCGTGTGATAGTGGTCATTCCTTGATTAAAATAATTAATTATTAAATCTCATTTTAGAACAATTGCTTTGGCAATTCCCCCTGGGCAATGGCAGCGGGGCTGTATGTACCGACATAGACTTATACTGCATCTATGATCATAATATATTATAGACGAGCTGAATTTAAGCGTCCCGTCCATTGGTGTTTAAAGGAAATATAGCAGATGTTCGCCACAGCGTACAACACCTTTTTCCTAAAGGAATCCTAAACTGCTTTGACCTCAATTTATAGCTCTCTTTATTATATCACGTCCTATTTTTATTACTCGTCATATACTAGCCGCATAACATTCCCACTGGTACGCCTGGCCCTTCATCACAAACTATCCCACATCCATCTATAAGTACTGCGACAATTGCAGCCATCAGAGATTATGTTTTCACTCTGCCCTTCGGATCATGTTCTATCAGATAGCTGGCGGAGAGACCGCCTTAGATGAGTGGATCCTCCCGGGACCAAGCCCCACCAGACCCCGCCCAACCAAGGCCACTTTGGCCGGTGTGGAAGATTCTGCCCGGGGAAGTAGGATAGCGAAGATTAACCCTCCGTGTACCGGAGTGGTTGCTTGCTGCTTGGCGTACATGAGCTAATGCGGTTGGACTTGTCTTAGTGTGGGAGCAGTGACTGATGATACATCCTCCTCCTAGTCCGCGTCTGCTACCCACTGCGAGCAGGGCCATGTGGTCTACAAGTCGTGATTCACAAATGACTTCAACTCCAGTGTTCTTCCTTATACGTGGGTCAGATTTTCAGAAAATGTACAATTCGCCTTCACCAGTCCTCTCAAATAACCCTAATTTAAGACAGAAATGAGCTTCAAAATACAGTTTAATACAGCAGAACAGATATTTTAAAACAACATGATACAAAATATATTCAGATATACCTCGTGTTTATCATTTTTCAGCCTAATTTAGCATATTTTACTAAATGTGTAGAGCTGCAAATTGTACATTTTCTGAAAATCTGACACACATAGGCAAGGCGAGACATTTCTATAATGGGTCAGATCGCCTAGAAATGTTCAATTGCCAGCTCTACACATTCATGAAATTCTGGTAAATGAGGCTGAGAAAGGACACATACTGGGTATATTTCTTATTGCCTTGACTCAGACAATTTGTTGGGTTATGTTGAAGTGTATTTTAAACGTCAATTCTGTCTTAAATTTGGTTCATTTTGAGAGGATTAGTGAAGGCGAATTGTACATTTTCTGGCGATTTCACCCATATGCTCGGTTAAATATCCATACATGTCAAAGAAGCCACTCGTTAGATCTATATAATTTACTGAGGTGAGATGATCATGAGTCTATCTAATAGAATCCTATATAAATGGAAGGTTCCTCTAAGGAACTATTGAAAAATCGGTGATAAAGAGGAAGTAATTTGTGTGGATATAGGTCAGATCGTCAGAAAATGTACAATTCGCCTTCATCAATCCTCTCAAATAACCCACATTTAAGGCAAAAATAAGTTTCAAAATACAGTTTATCATAACAGAACAGATATATTAATCCAACACAAAACCAAATGTACTCAGATATACTCGGTATTCATAATTGTTCAGCCTAATTTAACAGAATGTACTCACTGTATAGAGCTGCCTATTGTACATTTTATGACGATCTGACCCATCTGTGGCTTTATAGAGTATTAACTCACACAAAATCATGCCCCATTGTATGTATCTAGACTTTAAAACATGTTCTTGCTTGTGTTGATTCACCAACTCAGGAATGAGAGGTGAAGCTATAGTAGTGTACGGCAAAGTATGTCATTCAATTATCAAGACTCATTAATTTAATTTGTCTACAATCAGTGGTAATTAAATCAGTGAGGGTCGGAGGAGGTATTCTGTATATGAGTCAGATTTTCAGAAAATGTACAATTCGTCTTCACCAATCCTCTCAAGTAACCCACATTTAGGACAAAATTCAGGTTCAAAATACAGTTCAACATAACCAGACAGATTCATTGAATGAATACAATAGAGAATACACTCAGATATATTCAGTATTTATCAATTTTCACTCTAATTTAACAGAATTTGAGAGATGTGTAGAACTTTAGATTGTACATTTTCTGAAAATCTGACCCATATACCTACAGACTACACAACAAATTCTTACAGGCTTTACTCTGTTTTTAAACTCTTTAGTTGTTCGTCATTGAGTTATTTTGTCTTGTCTAATGATACGTATTCAATGTCAGAATTTGACTCATGCATGTTTGATTTTGGTGTCTGTAATTTTAAGCTACATGTTCTGTCTTTATGTTCCTGTTTGTGATGGAAATAACTGCTGATAAACGGTGAGATTCGGCTTCAAGAGATTTGCCTCCTTCATAAAACTCATAGTAATTATGGGTCTGCATTATAACCTCCCTCAATTATAGCCTCAGTATGTATGTTTGTGGGTAACTAAAGGTACGGCAGCTGTCATTCCAAATTTGAATGAATCCTAGTAATTCTCTGAATGAAAATTATAGCTTGTGCAAATCTAGTATTCTTCTGGAATCCGAAACTTTAAAAAGATGTAAGGATCATCCTTATACGAGAGTGTGGGTCTGATAACGATTTTCTTGAATATTTACAACTGGAATCCTGGTTCAGTCTAGGCCCAAAGCCTCCCAGATCAGATAAAGATTAGATGGTAGTCAGTCATTGGACGCCTACTGCGCTAATCAGTTTCCTGGCTCAAGAATAGGCGTCTTTGCAGTTTGGAGGGAGAGACTTTCCCTCAGTTTGAAGGGATTCTCTCATCTTTGAGCCTAGACTGGGATATAGCAAGGAGTCTCGAGAGTTTCAATGAACACACATCAACCAGTCAGTCAGGTTCAGAAGGCAGTTTTGGACCCCTAAGTTTTAGGGGTCATTACCTCTTTTAGCCTCAGTCTTAGCCGTGTGGTTAAAATTATCGCTGGATGTGGAATCGAGGAATGTGGCCGTCTGGACCTGACTGCAGTGGCAGATTTCTTGTAACTCAGCTTATGCTAACATGTAGATCCATGATGACTTCAAATGATGGGATAAATCAATAGTGAAATAATTGCTTCAGATATGTGCATAATTCTGAACGAATACTCGTATACAATTTAGTATATTTGTGTAACACAAACAGCTTTATTTGAATATTCATCTCCTAATTTGCATTCATTTAATTATCAGATCATGTGTTCGCCCTTAGCTTCATGATTTACTTGAGAAAACCATTGTAGGCAATGTTTAATTGAACATCTGCATTGTGACGGATCTTGACAGTAAACTCTTGGCTTGTAAATTAATCGTCTTAATTACTATTCATACGGGAAGCTCGTTCACATTGTTCTAGGAAACAACAAAATCACTTGATAAATCTTGGTGGGTAAGTTTTAAGTTGCTTGATACGTTTAAGTCTGCATGACGGCGGTATTTAGCTGGTATGCTACACTCTGTTTGAGACCTACTTAGAGTAAACATCAAAGCCACCCAATGGTAACCCTACGGCGAACCGCTCCAAGTAGATCTTAAATAGAGTGTAGAGCTTCTATAGAAACATTTGGGTCAGATCTTCAGATGATGTACAATTCGCCTTCACCAATCCTGCCAAACAACCCAAATTTAAGACACAAATGAGCTTTGAAATGCAGTTTAACATAACGGAACTGATACTTTAAATCAATGCGAAACCAAATATACTCAGATATATACATGGTATTCATCATTTTTTAGCCTAATTTAGCAAAATTTCCTAATTGTGTAGAGCTGCCAATTGTACATTTTCTGACAATCTGACCCATTTCCTCTTCGTGTGCCTCTATCGAAGACTAACAGAACAGTGAAGGATATGAATGGGTCATATTTTCAGAAAATGTACAATTTGACTTCACCAATCTTTTCAAATAACCCAAATTTCAGACAAAAATAAAGTTCAAAATACAGTTCAACCTAACCAAACAAATAGCTAGAATCAATGCAATGCCAAATATACTCGAATTTACCTAGTATTAACCAAATTGCAGCCTAATTTAGTAGAACTTACTAAATGTGTACAGCTGCCAATTGTACATTTTCTGAAAATCTGACCCAGATAAACACTCTGTACGTTATATACACGGGTTAAGTCCTACTAAGGCTTGTGTAAAGTTGTATCTGTCCAACTTCCAGAAACATACAACAGTTCATATTGAACATGAGACTTGTACTAGTATAAATAGATCATTGTCAGGACGAAATGCCAAGAAGTGTGTTCGTGGAAGAAGAGAATATGTCGTGCTCTCATTTGCCAACAATTTCCAGATTATTTGTCAGTTCTTAGATTCAGTTGCTTGTTTGAAACTTTTACAATGATTACGCAAAGTCTGAAGCTTCCATGCAACACCAAATGTTGGAAAATATTCTCAATTGTTCAGATTTTACCTCTTCCTGTGAAGGATTTCATTTAAAAGCAATAAATCCAGACTCTTTATTGTACATGTTTTGGGCTTCTCTTTGTTGAGCTAATTTTCAGAAATTTCTTTTTTAATCATTTTTGAACACCATAAATTGTATATCGAGAGAATATCATAGTAACTGATTCTGAAGGAAATAAACTTCACAATGTTTCCCAGTGGTTGAGTCGTGTTTCTAGTTGTGGATATTTACACAACCTCCTCATGAGTTGAACTAACCCCAAACACTCAACTCCATATAAGGGTCAAATTGACAGAAAATGTACAATTCGCCTTCACCAATCTTCTCAAATAACACAAATCTGAGACAAAAATGAGGTTAAAAATGCAGTTCAACATAACAGCAGATTCCCTGGTTCAAGCCAATACCAGATACACCTAGAAATTATATTTCTTTCAGCCTTATTTAGCAGAATTGGTGTAGAGCTGTCAATTGTACATTTTCTGACAAACTGTTTTAACATAAGTCATAATAACCCATATGTGCTAATAAGACTTTGGTGTATGATGCTGGTGATACCACAAAACTAAGAGTCTTGTTCTGTTGGAGATGCCAAGTTGTGCATCGCCTGCACTACACCCAATACACTGACAATGTACTATACGCAGAAATGTATTCAAGCAATGGTTCAGTTCAACAACGTTGTACATAAGTGAACGTATTATGCCTGGTTCAAGCACTTTGCCTCCCATGTGTGATGAGTACACTCTACACTCGTCCTGTAGCGTGCCATAGCCTTAACGTTAGAGGGCTTTGATGTTTACTGCCTACAGGTCGGGTATAGAGTGTACTTGAGTAAAACGTGGTGTTACATGACCTTCACGGGCAGTGCACAAACTATAATATTCCCCATGATTGACGGGAACAAGCATGTGTTTATGTACAAGATTTCTACAAATTGAGGATGTATTTTTTGTAAAGTCTTGAAGTATAAAAATGTTCTATTGTCTCGTCATGTGCTACAAATAATTGTTCAAGTTGAGTATTACAGTTCGCGAAACGTTTGGCATGATGACAAGCGTCTCTGCATTGAGTTTATCATGAACAACAATAGTATGCTGCTTTGTAAAGTATTGATTATTTTTATCAGAAAGCAAATAATACGAAGTGCTTCATCTATCTCATCTTAAAAGTGGGGGTTGACTTAAAATTAAGCCAGAGTGTAAGGGTCAGATTTTCAGAAAATGTACAATTCGCCTTCGCCAATCCCCTCAAATGATTGCATTTAAGACAAAAATGAGCTTCAAAATGCAGTTAAACATAACAGAACTGATACTTTAAATCAATCCGATACCAAATATACTCAAGATATACATGGTATTCTTCATTTTTCAGCCCAATTTAGGAGAATTTCCTAAATGTGTAGGTCTAGCAATTGTACATTTTCCGAAAATCTGACCCATTAAAACAATAACCCAATCTGTGTGCATGCTTGCTTGAAAGATGTCCACCACCACCTCGAGTCCCACTTGCTAATATAAATAATAATATAAGATATCATAATTATGTATTGATACAACATTTCACAAGGGTTTTTTAAAAGTTACTCAGTATTTTTGTATCGATGTTGCTGGGTTTGAATGCTGAAGAGAAGGTTTAAGTCATCGGGTCAGTGCCTGACCTGTTTAGTATAAGAGGAATATATTATAGTTATTTGCTGCATCGGCCAGGACTCTTGACGAGTTATCATCCAACTGTATTGTATTATCGTCAATTTCTATGGTTGCATTTATAGGAAAAATACAACAAATAATAGGGAAAATAAAAATCTCAGATCCGCATCATGTAGTCAGTGTTTGTTGATTTTTCTGTTTATACGGTTTGAATACACCGAGATATATGTAGTCGAATAAAACTTAATTTCTATTTTTTCCCCCTATGATATCATTTTGTTTGACTGGCTACATTTGCCGAGTATGGATTAGATTCTTAGGAAATAAAATTAAATCGTCTCTGGTGGTAAGTCGAATATGGTACCTTTTGACATACTTAATGATGTCAACATACTTGATCATGTCATCCCTTCATGAGTTAGGTCCAAACCCTCAAACGATCAGATAAGAATGGTATGTCAGCCTACTTCGTTAATCCGTTTCCTGGCCTAGGACTCTGCATTTTAATGGGAATATAATGACATTTTGCTTTTTGTATTGTATTGTAATAGTTTTATTTCCGATTTACATATTTTACATTCCGATAATTCATACGGAAAAGGGACTCCATTTCACCTTGTGTGAAGTCAAACTTTTAATGGGAATATAATGACATTTTATGGAATTATAATGGCACTGTACAGTTCAAGGCGAGAGACTTTCCCTCCGTTTGAAGGAACTCAACTTTGGGCCTAGACTGAATATATACATATTTGGAATAACTAACGGCTACATTCACAGTGTTTGCAAACGTATCGGGAATATGAACTTACGCTAGCAATACGCAATGTTTGTTATTCAATGTGTAATGGTTAATTGACTTTTGATACAGACGCCAGTGTCTGTGACCTCGACATATCCAATGAAATATTTATGTACAGTTATCGTTTATTTCATTATCGGATATTTTCAACTCATTCTACGTTTAATTAATAATTCCTCCCCTCGGATCGTTGTTTAGTGCGCCTGCTTATCAATATCAAATGATCATGTTAAAAAGGGAGCAGCTAGATAAAAATGACTTACTAAATTCAATGCCAACACCTTAAAACGTAACACAAAATTGTATATTCTATCAAAAGGTCTGATGGCGATTTTAAATGCACATGTATTTCCATGGTATACCATGCGATGGGAGTAGACGCATTGGGTCTGCATAGCCACTGCAGTATAGACTAAATATTCATGCAATGATGCACATCTCTGTACTCCCTGGATGGAGAGGAAGGGGTCGTTATACTGACGAGCATATCTGCAGCTAGATGTTGTATTGACTCGTATGTAGCAGCCGACGCCTGTACACATCCTTGAAGGATACTGGGTTTGTTGTCTGTAACTGTGTTAATAGATATATATTGTTGGCCTCTAATGAATAAAACAGCCTAGGCCCAAAGTTGAGAGAGTCCCTTCAATCTGAGGGAAATTAAGCCTTTCGCTCCAAACCGCAACGTGCCATTAGGACCGCAAAATGTCATTATAATGCCATTAGGATGCCTAGTCCTGGGCTCCTGAGCAAGCATTAGCGCAGCAGGCGTCCAATCACTTATCTGATCTGAGATGCTGTGAGCGGTCAGGAAGATGACATAACCCAATTCTGGATCTGATTTATGTAAAATGATTTCAAAATAAAAATATCATATATAAATGTTGATATCTTCGAGTAAAAAGATGGTACAGAGAGAGGCAAACCTTGTAACGTTGTGCACATGCCCAGATACCACTCCCACTATCTATAGCCTACCTGTGCAATGGGTCAGATTTTCAGAAAAATGTACAATTGGCAGCTGTACACATTTAGGAAATTCTGCTAAATTAGGCTGAAAAATGAAGATACCGGGAATATCTGGCTATATTTGGTATCGCATTCATTTAAAGTATCAGTTCTGTTATGTTAAACTATATTTTGAACCTTATTTTTGTCTTAAATGTGGCTTATTTGAGAGGATTGGTGAAGGCGAATTGTACATTTTCTGAAAATCTGACCCGTATACAGGAGGGAGTGTGATGATGATCACTCCATCATCACCCTGGTCCAGCCACCTCCATACCACACACAGCATAGCCAGCATTCCTAGCTATTCCTGCCGCTCGACCTGTGACCTGTGCTCCATTGTTAGACAGGACTCATCTGACTCATACATTGTGAGAGGGTGAGTCAATATAATCCTCTTCCACCTCATGCCTCCAGCCGCAGGGGACGACAACCGCAAGCCGCACCGCAAGCCAGCAAGCACACAGGTGGGTCCGACTTTCAGAAAATGTATATTTGTGATCCGTTTAGGAAAATAAGTCGCAAAATATAGATATTTGAAAAGAGGAGATCAAGCCGATTCCAATGATAGTAAACACTATGATACCTTATAAGTATTCCTATATTTTAACTTTGATATTTTTATTTTTTGGAAAAAAAGAGTTTGCAATGTTTCTGGATGGGTAATTGCCAGTAAAAAAAGTAACTAAATATACTGCATACGAAGGCCCTCAAAAGCAAGGATATATTTGATACAATGTCCCGAAATTTGTTACATACATTTGTATGACTATAATTATGTGCTAAACCCTCTAAAGATCAGAACATTTCAATAAAGAGATCTTGTGAAAAAAACACTTTAATAAATACCAATTTTGCGACTTATGACTCATTTTCCTGGAACACATCACAATTGGCCTTCACCAATCCTCTCAAATAACCCACAATTAAGGCAAAAATCAGGCTCAAAATAAAGTTCAATATAACCAGACATATGTATTGAATGAATACAATACAGAATACACTCAGTATTTATCATTTTTCACTCTAATTTAACAGAATTTGAGAGATGTAGTAAAACTGTAGATTGTGCATTTTTTGAAAATCTGATCCAAGACGCCAGGTAGTGACGTCAGCAGGAGCGACCTTCCGGTGCGGCTAAGCGTGTCAGGCTTTTATTTCAGCACAGGAGAAAGGGATCAGCTTCAAGTTCAATAGGCAAAAAGAAATATAGGTGTGTTTCCGATTTACCCATGCCGCCCCCCACCCCCACCCCCACCCCTACCTAGAAAAACCTTTCCCTACCTAACTTTTTTTACCATAACTCTTTTTTTGTTTACCATAATTTTATGATACTTTTTCGGGATTCTTTTTTTTTTTTATAGAAAAAGCTCATAAAAGCAGGGAAACAGGTTTTCCTAACCCGGAACTGTCAAAAAGCACATTTCCCATGTTTAAAACAACTATTGTTATAAAATAAACATTTATTTTCAGTCCCTGGAAGGTGGTTTCCTAAAAAAAAATGATAAAAAATAAAAGTTACCACCCACCCTACCTTGTTTTCAGCCAGATAAATCGGAAACACACCTATTATTTTTTTTGACATATAATTGCAGCCGGAGACAAAATTGCTTTTTTCATACATTATTTTATTCAAGAAATTTGCATCACTCAGCAAAAATCATCCACCATTGTCTTATTTCGGGATTTGGTATTTTATTCCCTCGTTATATCAATATATTTATATTATTTAAAACGATTTCGGCGGGCCAAGAAACAGAAAATCTTTTAATATTATTTCATTTAGTTCGGAAATAAATGAACCATTTTTTGTTTTTCGATGGATGCGACGATTTGCATTTTGATGTGGCACATATATTGTTCGGTTTAAATCTTTAAGTTTTGTAATAGATTTTGTACTAAGTAGGTTTGTACATAAATGCAACTATGAGAATTAAAACAGTCCAAAATTAATGCCACCATATCCTTACTGTAAGCCACATACAGCGCTCTTCCAAGTTCCATGGTAAACCTTGGAGTAATATTACACTTAGGCCCAAAGAAAAATATGTGCGTTTCCAATACCGCCCCCCTCCCCCCACACACCCTTAACCTAGAAAAACCTAGGTTTTCTTAATCAGGAACTGACAAATTAAAGCACATTTCCCTTGTTTAAAACAACTATTGTTATAAAATTGACATTCTTTTCAGATCCTGGAAGGTGGTTTTCAGCCAGATAAATCGCACGAAACACATATTTTCTTGGCCTTAGCCTTTGGGCAAACGCACATGGGTGAAGAAGCTATTTACCTGTCACGCTTGCCCATGTCGCACGCAGCCTTATTGGCCGGCCTATAGTCAGGCACTGGGGAAATAGCCTTCCTGTGGCGAGGAGCACGACCCTTGTGCACTCAGGCCCCAGACCCACTGTGATGTGACATTAATATCATGTTACCATTAGTGATAATTATATAATCTGACAGGTGGGGACAGGTGGGTCATCGTAATGCCAATCCAGCTGCCAGCCATTCTTACACTAGAGAAACCCGAGGTTTAACGTTAGAACCTTTGTCTCAGATTAAAACGGAGCTAAGCCTTGTTATATCTATTTTCCTTTGTAGTTAGTCTCTTGGTAGTTTTTTCCTAACCGGGTCAATTATCTATAACAAAAAAGATGTAAAGCCCATTGTGCAAAATAGTAATTACATTCATCTCCGGCGAATGCATATATTTTTATTGGATTTAAAAAATAATACAAATGATTATTTCCCTGATGTGGCAATCAGGGTACATATTCTTTTTTACATTTTTTACCAGGGCTAGTTCACCTCACGGTGGTCTTCTACTAGTACCTGGGGGAGGAGGTGAAATAGGGGAGTTGCATAGTCGCCATTTTGAATCTTGATTTGCATGGAATTATGGGACTAATGGTAGTCTAAAATCTATAGAAATCATGTCATGTTCAGCATGGAATATTTATCGATGCTCTAATGTCAATATCCATGTGTTATACATGTTTCCATAACACAAGCCTCCATCTTTCCCATCATGCATTTGGTTTTCATAGATGATTGATACAAGCTAAGATATTGGTGAAAACATTCTTGCAATTTTCGATAAAATATTGCCAAATATTTGTATGTCAGATTTCATCCGAATCCATCCCAGCATGCACTGCAGTAGACATGCGCAGTGAGACATGCAACTCCCCTATTGTAGTCGTGCCCGGGTTTGAACCCACAACATGCTGGGTATGCCAATGATCCCACCCAGCGCTTTTCATATAGGACCCTGTTTTCGTTAGATCTTAGTTGATACGAATGTGTGTCGAGTTATCGGCAGTTGACATAATTGAGTGTCCGCTGTAAATTTTGTTGAGTGGGAAAATTATAGAGAACAAACAATTTTTAATCAATTAGTTGCCCCTTCTCAACATTATACCGATACTGGACATATATAAATAACCCCGACCCGATTGCTTTTTAAAAAATAGTGCATTGCTAATTTAACGTATCATTCTGTAATCATAAACTCATTGGCAGGATTCCTTCAGTTTCAGAAATTTTATTAATTTCCCGACTCACACATTTGGGTTTTGATTCGTCAGGCATACAATATTACATTCATTTCATCTTAACGTACAGCGTTTAGACCCTTACTCGTTAGTCTATTGTGAGTAGGGTTCCGTAGCAGACATGACTTATAATGATACATTATTCTCATGATGATTGGCATCGGTTTTGAAAGTTCAAATAAAAAATATTCTTCATTTTAGATTGTTAGGTTAATGGAAAACACTTCACCTAAACAATTCGTTGTTAAAAAGCTTCAGCAACTTGTTCCTATGAGGCAGCAACACAGAACCACTTTTTATTTGGTTCAATATAATTTCAAGACAAGAAACATTGATCGATAACCATCTAGGTCAAACTAGATTCAAAGCACACACAAGTATTTGGGTGAAATCGTCAGAAAATGTATAATTCACTTTCAGCAAATCTCTCAAATTCCCCACATTTAAGACAGAAATTAGGTTTGAAATATAATTCAAATTAACCAAAACATTGTATCCCCCAAATACCAAATATACCCAGTATTTACTATTATTTTCAGCCTTATTTAGCAGAATTTACTAAATGTGTAGAGCTGCCAATTGTACATTTTCTTAAGATCTGACCCATTTGCAGAACTGGTAGCCTTTAATCCATGGGCGTACCTTTAATTCCGTTATGCCAGCAAGCGATGGAATGAAACTAAGGACATGATCTAATGTGTGTTAATGATACATTCAACGAATCTAAAATATCACAAATCTTCCCACGACAGAAGTATTGTTCTCCCCTCACACAATATCTACATATAGAATACCAAATAACAGTGCTTCTCCTCCATTGAGTTACAACCGGACGATCATGTGCGATCAGGGGATCTATAAGAATCTGTCAGAAAAATAGTTGACAAAGGATTCCTTCGTCCCTGTACAAGGGAAAAGCGGGGGATTTCTTACTTCTATTTATGACAAGGACTTGTCAACCCTTTGCCCAGCGAGCCGCTCTTTGCAATCAACCGTGGCGAAACAGGACCAGTATAACCAGCTCTTCCTTCCTCCTAAATAAAACAACAGCTGCTACGCATGGAACAGAGACAGCGCTGTACAATGCAGCTGTATATATCGCCATGGTCGATCGCAAACGGCGATTCAGGGGGCAAAGGTTTCAAGTCAAAAGTCCCCCACTTTTCTCTCTTCTTAATAAAGCCCGTTTAGCCCGTGTCAATTACTTATTGGACAGAGTATAGTTGAGATCCAATGGAGGAGTGGGCACCATACAAGCGGTAATCTAGTCGCACAGGATCGCCACCGGCTTGCGACCCCGGCTTGCGACTCAATACAGGAGCACTATTAAGACTAGATACTTTCATTGTTGTTGGTTTTGTTGGAAGCTAACGGAATATCCACCGGAATTAGGATCCTGTTGAAGTTGGAAGTTATTTGTAGAAAGACCGAACGGTCTAAGTATCATATTTCCTAGATCTTTTAATTTACCTGAAAATAAAACCAGTACATGTGTGAGTAAATATTAGAAAGTTTCAGATATCGTATCTACAAACGGGTTTTCCGTGGATTAAAATAAACTCGAGGGTAAGGATGTTGAAGAAATTCTTGTTAACTAAATAAAAATGATATTTACCCATCATTTCTTCCTTCAGTTTCTCATTCTTTTCTTTTATTTGATCAGGTAATCGCTGGAACAGATGAGAAAAATGTATTTAAAATATTTGTCGGTCCCAAATATTAACATTTCAAATGAGAGAAGGGCCCATTTGTATAGAAGGCAGGGGGAACACAAAAGTCACAACATCTAACGTTTGATATGTCTCAACAAACCGCCCTCATTTGGATGCTGATGAATTTGAAAGGAACAACTTCTTAATGGCGATGAGTGTACATAGATTCCGTGAACATCGTTTATTGGGCAATCGTTTTTGGATCTTAAAATGCTTAATACTGTAAATGTAAACCTCCCTTCTGCTTAGCTGTCTCATAGCGATGACATATCGAAATAAAAGTTAATCCAATCCAATCCAAGTTAAAATGGACGATATAGACAGTCCGGAATGCAAGGACTGGTAGGTTTTGATGGCTGTAACGAATGATAGATTTAAGAATCATGAGGTATCAAGTTATGTCATTTCTCTACTCACAATGCAAGCTTCTCGCGCTGAATGAATGCTTGGATCCATCTCCAATATTTTCTGGTAATCTGAGAAAGCTTCATCAAGTTTGTCTTCTTTTTCATAAAGTTCAGCTCTTCGCAGAAGCGCTTTGACATAATTAGGGTTTAACTCCACGGCTTTGGTACAGTCACGTATAGCAGCTTCATTCTTTTCCTGAACAAAATGAATAAATATTCATAATTATGCATGGAATGATATTCAAAGCCTTAGGAAGAACACATATTTTTTGTATTTGAACGAAGCAAACACAACCTTCCCCCGTTAAAGCTACCATGCAACTGAAGAAGGTCACATTGTTCAGACGTGGGTTACTAATATGGAATTAAGACCCAATAAATTGTCTTATTTAGTTAGTAGATATGAGTTATTTAAACAGGGCAACGCATGAAAACATTCGTGGAGAATACGGGGTTTTTACATATGAATTGTATTGAATTTAAATAAATGATGGCATTTAATTGAATAAAAAAAAGGGGGTGTATCGCATGATAAGAAGAAGCAACTTACTAAATGAATTTTGGCGGCGGCTCTATTTGAGTACATAATGGATCGTTCTTTAGCGTAGCACAGAGGACATAATTGTAAGGCATTGGTGTATTCTACAACTGAAGCACCGTATTCGCCTTCCTTAAACAGCCGGTTACCTTCCGCCTTCATTTCTTGCGCTTTTTCTTTTAATTCCTGGAAAACAATAGTACATCAAAATACTACTACTATTGGGATTGTTTACGGGGTATAAATTCATTTTATAACATACCATGGGAAATTGTCTTCGTTAGGTAAATAGATATATTATCTAAATCAAGCAAAAGCAACTTATGTATGGCAAGACGACTACCGTATTTTATCTAAATGATGTATAGATTATCTCAGGGAAAGCCACAAGGTCAAGTTGTTAACAAGCTTAATCTGATATCATCGAGTGAATCCATTCTGTTAACTTTAAGGCGCAATGTTGCATATTTTTCATTGTAAAAGAAAACTTTCACTGAACGTCTGTAGAGAATCACCGATAGTCAATGACTGAGATGATATTGTTACCCTACACTAGAAGATTGTAAGAATACCTAAGGGAGCTAAAAAACCTCCCAACTGCAGGAGAGGTCCCCTTTAATTGGCTATATTATCATAGAAATAGAAATTTTCAAATATCAAATCTATGAAGAACGAACTGGAGGCGTGTAATATTCACAAGATAATGTCCATAAATGAGCTCGCATTTACCTCCTTTTCACTTTCCGACAATTTGTCATCCCTTTCTCGAAGAACTTCGTCATCGATTACTATTTCATCGTCTTCTGGTTCAGATTCAGATCCTTTACCTTCGTCTTTTTTCTCTTCCCCTGTAGCTTCTAATAACAAAATGAAGGATATCAAGTCACGAGAAATGATTTACAGAGATGGTGAGAGGAGTTTTTTTTTTAAAGAAAAACGCATATGACAAGTTAAATCGATATTTCCATTAAAGCAATTTACCAGAAAGCCTTGAAGCAAAATCCTACTAAATTTACATTCGAAGTCGTGGGGGAAGTCTACCTCATAGCAACTTTATCACCAAACTATTATATAGCACACAAATAAACAACTATAATCTAGAGATAGAAAAAAAAGGTAAAGAGTACAGTAAAGTAAAGAGTAAGACCTTTCATCATTTCCTCAATGGTTTCGTCATCAAACTTCTCATTACTGGAGACACTGCTTCCATCCTCGTCCTCCTCCTCTTCCTCTTCATCAACCTTTTCCTCCTTGTTATCTTTGCTATTATCATCAGCTGTTTTATCCTTCAAGTCATTGTCATGTTTTGTTTGATTGTCAGGTGAAATATTGTCTTTATCCTCACTTTTTGTTTTATCTAAAGTCTCGGTCAAAGCATCGGACTGTTTCTTCGCTTCCTCGACGGGTTGTGATTCTTGACCTTTTTCTTCCTTGGTGGAACTATCTGGAGGGACCTTATCCTCTTCAGTTATACGTAGGTCTTCAACTGCGTCTTCAAACGTCAGCTCAGAGTCAGAATCACTATCCCGCGACGCTTCCATCGTGTTTGATGCCATAGTGGAGGGTGTTTAGAATTTAACCTAAATTCAATGAGGAATAAAACAAATAAGATTGTTTAACTGTAAACTCGCTGATTTAAGACATAACAATTAACATGTCGGTAGTAAGTCAATTAGATCTTTCATAAGTAATGACGCAATATGCCAATACAAAAATAATATCAAAGTGGAAAAATTGCGCTCACAACCTTGATATTTCGTAAACTTGCTACATGAATAAAAGACATCAGTCATTAAAAAAAAATCGTCCAGGTAACATTTATGTCATTTTCAAAAACTTTATTATTATTATTTAATATTATGATTAATAATTTAATTTATTATAGGACATCGACTGCACCAGTGTTAGTACTATTACAGTTACCATCATACGCGCTACCTGTCATGACTCATGTCAAACAGCAATGTACCAAATACTGATATATTGTTATACATTGAGGGTTCGATGTATATCGGATCCGCCCCCCCCCCCCCCCCAGCCTAGGCTACGTACTATATATAACAATATTATCGTTATGACTTATGTATAATAATGTCATATTAATGGAGATATCGTTTCACCGATATCCAAATTGTCTCATTTTCAGGCTCAGCATGTAGGTTGATCTAACAGTATACTTTATATTCTCTTTTAAATACCAACTACTTCCTCCTTGGTTATTACAGTATTTCAGTTTCGGTTTCAGACAGGCGGTTTTCTCTTTCTGAGGCCTAGGCCTACTTAGAGTTAGTCTACCGCTGAGTAAAAGATAAAGCCATATTATTTTGAATGGATTGGCGAACAATAAAGGACTGGGCTAAAAAAAAAAGAGATCGACAAAATGAATACCCATGTACCCTCCACAGAAGGTTGTATTGTAGGCCTAGACGTACCGTAACCCACTCTACTGAAGACTGAAAACAGTGTCAGTGAAGTGACGTCGCGAAACCACTTTTATTGAGCGATATAAGGGGATTTTGAAAATTAGATAATATTATAATCTTACCTACTCAAGTTTGCTGGTAGGATACTTCCAGATGAAATTTTTACTTCAGAAAATGTTCTTTGTCACGATTCAGAGCAGTAAAACTATCAAATCAAAGCAAATATTTATTGCGATATTTTTCTTCACTTGACAGAAACAGGAAGTGACTTTTCGAACCGGAAGTTCATCGAAAGAGCAATATGCATCCCTAAAAAAGTTTGTACAACATTGAACAAAATCTTAAATGTTCATTTCAAATAAACCAAGTGTTTTCATTAGTTCAATCCTAGTGTTTTCATTCTTTTGATAAACATTTTGAAGCAAAATAAATATAGGTATGGACCTAGAGTAGCAATCAATGTTAGTAAACGCTAGGGGGCAGCAGGGGTATAAAGTTCTGTGGATGGGAGTTTGGGTTCTGCTCTGCTTCACTGGAGTGACTGGAAGGTAAAGTTAGGGGCATTTATATCAGTGTGTGGCTAGAGAGAATAACCAGATCTACACACCATGAATGAAGAATGTCAACAACTTTGTGAGAAGTTGATACCTTCTGCCTACGTCCAGCAGGGAGCTCAATCACGGAAGACTAGAGAAAAACTGATAAAACATCTACTCGAGCAGGTGAGTGGACTTTTGGATCGCCCTTTTGGATGACAATTAACCTCGCCGGATTAAGTTAGTCTCTTAGATTCAGATAGCGTAACTGAACCATGTCTATTTTATGCACATTCATCCTCTATTGACCTATAGTAACAGACCTAACATCTTCCAAATAAAGGTAGCATAGGCCTATCGACTAGTCTGCTGTGATGACACTGATGTATGGAAACTAAATTTATATTGATATTTATAATTGTAAAATGTAAATGTAATTTAGAGAGGTTGAAATTACAGATAAATTACATTAACCCAAGACCAAGGTTCTGGTTTCATGTCATTGAGACCTCTTTCCATTCATGAAATATTGCACTGTCATGTTTAGTACGTTTTTCTCACTAGCCCAGAACGTGATAGCCTACCGGTCATATAGTCTGTAACATAGTCAGATGATAATCAAGATCAGCTAATCTAGTCATGCCATTGACTGTAGCTAGCTCTACTTGATCTGGGTCACATGCATGCAGGGTGTGACGGAAGTATAACTTAATTAATATACCCTATTGCATGGTGTCACATAACAAAACAAATCTACACAATCTCCGCAACGAAAGAGAGCTAAATTATATAGATATTCTACTATATATGTTGGTGCATTAAATTGATCTTTTTTTTCCACAGAGAAAATGGCCAGAAGAGGGATGGGATGACACGACTATAGAGCTGCTGCTGAACGAGCTGGCTGTGATGGACAGCAACAATTTCCCTGGTAATTGTGGTGTTGGGGAAAGAGAGGCTAGAATCTCGTCACAACTTGTTCTCAGGAGACACTATAGGTAATCTATGGCTACGGATCATCATCACACACATTTCTAATCAAAGAAAGAGTCGCTCCGGTGGCTAGCCAACACAAACTTCCCCTATATTTTTTTTATTGAATATAGAAAGGTCGTCACAGCCCAGGTCCAAACCCTCATATAAGAATGGTTTGTCAGTGATTGGTCGCCTACTCCGCTAATCGGTTAATGGAATTATAATGGCACTTTGCGGTTTGAGGCGAGAGGGCTTCCCTCCATTTGAATGGACTCTCTCATCTTCGGGCCTAGACTGATATGTTCATAGCTATCCGCAGGCCAGCTTACAGTGCGTTCGGGTGTTTGAACAGTGTTATAAAAGTTTGAAACCTACAATACATCTTTGATTTGATCTTTTCCCTGACGAAGGGCACCATAGCCCCGAAACGTTGGAAAATAAAGTCACAGAAACATACTACCGGATATTTACTGTTTGTCAAAGTTTAAAGTGATATCACCCCTACTTAAATATGCACAGGCTCACCTGACACCTGCACTATCTTTCAAACAGTGGATGAAAGAGCTATGTAACAATGTTAAAATGGGAGAACAATGTTGTTTTTTCTTACAAAATCCTTATTCGTTCTAGCATTCACGTAAGTCGATAAATTGCTTCATACAAATTAGGTACTAACAAGCATTATTTACCAGAATATTGTTCACTGAAAATCATCAGAATTCCTCAATTAAAGCCCAATAGAAATTCACTCCATGAAAAGGTTCAGCATTTAACCACTTCGCATATATAACAATGTTAAAATGAGAGAACACATTGATGCTTATTAATAAAAGTCAATTTATTCCCCCCCTAGGCTAGGTCACGGAATTGGCAGGTCTGGCGATGTAGCAGCCATTCAGCCTAAAGCAGCAGGGTCCAGTATCCTTATGAAGCTCACCAACTCCATGGTCTTAGATGTCATCAAAATGGCCGGTAAGTCATGTTTCTCTTTCATTAATCAGCATATATAACTCGTGGAGAAATCACAATGTACCAGGGTCAGGAACCAAGGTGACCTGGGTGTGCAGAGCTTGTGATCCATCAATTACATTCATCTATAGCCATTGTGCTAATGTACTGCCATCCTGACTTAAACTTGAATTTAAAAAAAGATGTCGGTTCCCTAAGTTTCAAAAAAGAATAAAGAATAATGTAGAACTGAAAAGAAATGTGAATAGTGAATAGACACTGTTAAGAAGAATAAGGTAACATTCTGAAATATTTTATCGACTTTGAATTAGGATGGAGAAGATTGAACTAAACTTATATTACATTAAAATGTTTAGTGAGAAACTCATCTTCCATTCTCATTCAATGTAATTCCTCCACACCCAGGTGTTCAGTCCACTGCAGCTTGTTTCGTGGTTCCCATGGCAACTGGCATGGGTTTGGTGTTGTGTATGCTCACTATCAGGATGCAGCGTCCACGGGCTAAATATGTCCTCTGGCCGCGGATAGACCAGAAGTCATGCTTCAAAAGCATAAATACTGCAGGTAATATTCAATACATTTTACAACCCTGTTGGTACCTAACCCCCCTCCCCTCCCCCCTGCCCTTAAGGAAACATTTAATTATATTATAATTCACATATATAATTATATTCTCATGGAACCCAATGTAAAAGCATCAGTTAAGCTGTTAAAGAAATAGATTTTTAACATTACTTTTATACATCAAGATATTATTAGAATTAGAATTATACTATAGTTTCGATGAGTATACATCCGATCGATACAAGTATCAGATAACATTGTTTTTGATAGATAACTGATATAACTGCTTGGTCCTCAAAGTTAAAACGTCAAAGTGTTTTGTGTAGCTTTACCATCTATGTTTGTGTTAGACATACTTTTAAACATAATAATATCATTTACTTTTAAACATAATAATTATCCTTTACTAGGTTATGAGGCGGTGGTGATAGAGAACTGTGTGGAGGGTGTTATCTATGTTTGTGTTAGACATACTTATAAACATAATAATATCCTTTACAAGGTTATGAGGCGGTAGTGATAGAGAACTGTGTGGAGGGTGTTGTCTATATTTGTGTTAGACATACTTATAAACATAATAATATCCTTTACAAGGTTATGAGGCGGTAGTGATAGAGAACTGTGTGGAAGGCGATGAGCTGAGGACTGACGTGGCTGCTATAGAAGCCAAGATCCAGGAGCTGGGAGCTGAGAACATCGCCTGTATCCTCACCACCACCAGCTGCTTCGCCCCGCGTGTACCTGACAGGTATAGTCCGTCCAATAAGTAGTTGGCATGGGAAAAACGGCTTCCTTTAAGAAGAGGGAAAAATGGGGGGCTTTTGACTTCAAACCTTTGACCCCCGAGTCGCTCTTTGCAATGGACCATGGCAAAACATGGGTGTTGGGAATGGGTGCAGCAGCTGTGTTTTGCCTCAACAAAGTATCCATAGAAGGAAGAGCTGGTTATGCTGGCTCTGTTTCGCCATGGTTAATTGCAAAGAGCAGCTCACAGGGCAAAGGGATGACAGGACCTTGTCATAAATAGAAGTAAACAATCCCACACTTTCCCTCTTTGTATATTGTGTGAATGATCCGCCGACCTAACATGCTCGCTATGGCCCCTAACAATCTCTATTCTTCTCTTGGAAAAACATAGTTAAAAGTAAAACTAAGGCTATCCATATATCCTATCTAATAGGCTAACTTTATTCAGGAATGGGATACATAATTTACACTACAAAACATAATAATTTTCCTCTCTTTCATTTGCAGACTAGAGGAGATAGGTAAACTATGCAAACGTGACAATATTCCACATGTCGTGAACAACGCTTATGGCGTCCAGTCGTCCAAGTGTATGCACCTAATACAGCAGGTAAAAGCACAGTACTAGGCCATTGATATCATCTTCAAAATTAATTTCTAATTTTGTGATGAACAAGATCATGCATTTCTTTTCTAAGAAAAGTAGCGAACATGAAGATGACCTATCTTAATCTTCGATTGATCTAAATGGAATACATCACGAGGAAAAACAACTAGTTTTATTTAATATTGATTATTTAATTGGGCAAGTGAAAAAACTTCGAAAAGAAGACTTGCTTTTTACCCAGTCTATATAAAATTATTAAAAAAAACAAATGTTGGTTATTTGACATGTCACCTTTTGCTGTAATATTGTAAAAATCAAAGCTCTTCATTCATGCCGAGACTTTCAGAATTACTATTTTACAGGACATGTTTAACTGTATTGTGTGTTTGTTCCTCTTATATCTGATTTGTCTCATATTATTTCACCCCAGGCGGCCAGAGTGGGACGAGTCGACGCCTTTGTGCAAAGTTGTGATAAGAACTTCCTTGTCCCTGTTGGTGGCGCTATCATCGCTGGTTTTGATAAATCATTCATAGAGAAGATCAGTAAAACATACCCAGGTAGAGTAGTTTAATTGAAGCATTATCTAAATGTTGTTATTGCTCTGACGTTTAAAAATAGTTATAGCTTTACTTCGAGTAATGATTAAGATTGAAGTTGCTCTGTATTTTTAATCTTTGATTATTAATACTTGGGATTTCACCACCTATGTGATATGGGGCAATGGGACTGAGTTTTTTTTTTTTTACAATTGTGATGTGTTCCTGCTGTGTGTGTTAATGCTGCAGCAAAATGAGTCACAAGTCGCAAAATTGCTTTTTTTAAAACGGGTTTATTCTTAAGATCTCTTGGTAGGAATGTTCTCATTTTGGAGTATCTACAGTTTTAAGTCGTATGAATACATGTATATGTTCCAAATTTCAAGACCGTGTATAGAATATATTCATGCATTTGTAAGGTCATCCTATAGAGTATATTAAGTACTTAACTAGTAATTATCACCCCAGAAATATTGTAAACCTTTTTTTTCTCTAAAAATAAAGATATCAAACTTGAAATATAGAATTATCCATTAGATGTCTTAATGTTTACCATCATTAGAATCGGCTTGATCTCATCTTTTCAAATATACCGATATCCCAGAATCTATTGTTGACTTATTTTACTGTAACACATCATAATTGTTAACGTTTTAAGACAGGGTCTCCAAATTGTGTTTCCATCTTGTCGTCATTAAAAAATGTAGATACAATGTTTTATTTCACTTGTTTTCCAGGTAGAGCATCTGCCACCCCGTCCATAGATATGTTCATTACTCTGCTGTCACTTGGATCCAAGGGATACACCAAACTACTGAAGCAAAGGAAGGAATTGTATACGTACCTCCGCGATGAGTTGGAAGCCTGCGCTAAGAAGCATAACGAATCTGTACTACACACCCCACACAACCCCATATCCATCGGTAAATCATGCATCATTTGGTTATTGCAGCTGTTACGTAATGTTATGTAACGCAGTGTTCCCATAGCGCGTTGTTGTGCACTAGGGCTGATAGGAGTTTCTTTTTCTTTCTTTTTTTTCAAATTCTTTATTTTCTGTTCCTGTCATCTGGGCATTAACAATTCTAAACATAAATAAGATAAGATAAGATGTTTTTTATTTGTCATAATCGAAGAGTACATAGTGGGTACATAATCATAATCATAATAACGATTGTAAAACTTTTTTTCCCCTTGACTCTTGTCGTTGACTAAACTGACGACGTTAAAACCTCCCTTGAATACAAATCTTGACACGGATGATAATAAGGTTTAAGCTGTTCTTATCTTATAAATTAAAAACAAAATCTCGCTTTTTATGAGACAATATTAAAATTTCGACCAAGTGTCTACAACCTTTATAGTTTATAATAATTGTTTCCCCTGCCCTCAAAGGCTTTTCCTATGGTAGGTATATCAAGCGTGGCGAGCTGCACTGCACCTGTCTAGCCAAACTGCTACCATGCATTGGAGATTGGAATATCTCCATAGCGATGTTATTACATCACGATCCGCCCATTACGTAATAGGCTGCGCCAAAACAAATGTGATGTCCCATTTGTTTTTCAATTAAATTTTATTTATTTTTTTCCTTATAATTGATGGTTTCAATAAATAAAAACCCTTCAGCTTCTATTATTTGGTGTTTTAAGTGGGTAAATATGAAAAATAAAATCCTTATATAACCCATAATGCACTAATAGGCAGGGGACAGTCCAACCCCTTAGTCTGGGGCGGGGGGTGGGGGGTGGGGGGGGTGGCCGTTGGTTGGCAATACATGGTTTCGCTCCTGGGGGAGCTCATCAGGCAGTCCTCAAGTACCAAGCAGGGTTGATACAGGTGGCAAATGATATCACTTGGTGATATTTCTAAAAAAAAATATATATCGCATTGACTGGTTCGGGGTTGCACTCGACCTCCTTCCTTTCCCTGATCACTTGTCATAAACATTTACATGTGTATGACGGTGCTGTTTGGTAAAATAACAGAATGTATTGATTTGGGGAGATACAAATGTGTTTAAATACTCGCACGTAGTAAACAACAAAAAGCGCTGTGCCAATTTTCCAGCAATTATTACGTCGTTTAAACCGTGATAAAAATATCAACAGAAAACGTCTGAGGGCAGCCATGACATCTCTAGATCATTTGACTAAATTGTATAATGTTCTAACTGTTGTCCTTCAGGTATGACATTAGAAAACTTTGATGGAACCAATAGCAGCAAAGATCTTACTGAATTCGGATCCATGCTTTTCACTCGCAACGTGTCTGGCACAAGGTATGTAGATTATAATCTTACCGCTAGTTTAAAGTGTTGCTTTTAGTAAACTCATAACTATAACTGCTGTATGCGAGAGAGTTAATGTTTTATATATCATCGTCTTGTGGGTATATAGGTTATAAATATTCATGGGTTTGAAGGACATCCATTCATCTCAAATTGTCTTACAAATGATATAATATGATTGCAATTCATGTAAAGTAAATTGTGGGATACGGACGAAACACGAGATTTAACCGAGATTTATACTAGATGCATTTTTTATTTTTTTTTGCATTTTGCATTTTTGTATGTAATATATATTAAAGAAAGAAACAGAAACTTACACAAACAGTATATATTAAATGTATTTAAGTACATTTTAAATGTATTAGATAGATCATATTACCTGTTAGCTAGATACATGAGAAGCTGATGTTAATTGTTTTGTTACTATAAACTACTTTTCCCTTGAACCAAACACTCCTAGTTTAGACATTAGTAAAATAGCCATCAAATTTATTTTTGGCATAAAGATATAATATCAAAATTTATTCTACCACTACCAACTAGTCAGAAACCCGCTGGAAGACCTGGAATTCATTTTCAGATGCGGGTCTCCTTTTTGTACACCTTTCTTGTATGAATAAAAAATACATTGAATTGAATTGAAAAACTAAAATTGTGTTTTGTCTGCTGCAGAGTGGTTCCAGTTGATGATGTGAAGGAAGTGAGTGGCCACACGTTTACAGGGTTTGGTGCTCACTGTAACACCTACCGCTGTGCCTACCTCACTGCTGCTGCAGCTATTGGCATGGAGAAGGAGGATGTAGACTCCTTCATTAAGAGACTAGACAAAGTGTTCACTAAATCTAAAGCCAAGTCCAAGTCTAAAGCGCCCAGTGAGACAGCCAAGGCTGTAGGGAGTACGATTACAGACGGACCTTCACAAAATGGAGCAGATGTTTCATAGTGTTTACAAGTCGAAAACAACTCATTTTTGGAATTTTTCAAAAAATGATATTTTTCCCCGAACATCTTTTTGTGCAATTTAAGAAAAGTTGTAGGTATTATGATTGCATGACCCGCAAGAAAAATGTGACAGGTCTGGCAATATTCTCCTCGGACGTCTGTCTGACCATCTCCACACGGCAGCAGTACGCCTCAACCACCCTGTGTACTATAGTAAGACTACCATAGTGTGGAGTATGAAGTGGATAATACTCACTGAGTAGGCCCAGATGTATGAGTATTGTTCAGAGTAAAAGGTGTAATAATATTATGCAGCACTTCATTACTTCTAGTTATATACACAAGCTGTACATATCTGTAATGCTACTGTTTTCCTCTCCCCACCCATTCACTCCACTGACTGACACAGAGATCAAGAGACGTCTGCCAAGGGTCAGATCGTTGGACCATTGGTCAGCTTCATAAGAGAATAAATCATCACAATGTACTTACTTTCACTGCATGGATAAGCTAGAGTCTGCAGGACTACAGACCCACTAGCACTTATAACACATCTTTTATTCAACTTACAAAATGTTGTAAATAACCTGACATATTAGGATTTTGATATTTTACATATTGTCTCAGTGCTATATCTATGTATTATTGCATGATCATTGCCTGTAATTATGGAACTGGTTCTCAGTTTATATGACGCCGAAGATTATACTTGGCCTCAAAATGAATAAAAGAAAAAATACCTGACTGTAGAATAAATGTGCAAGATGTATACAAGCCACCTAACTCAGGTGAAAAATAAACTCAGGTTCTTACCATCACTGTGTTCAAAATGAAATATTTGTTTCCCCACCCGCATGTTAAATTGTCTTTTTTTCACTAAATCTAGTTATGAAATCACAGGAAAATTTGTCAGTTTAATCATCTAGTATGAGAAGTATGAAAGATAAACGTGCAGGGTAACCACAGGACAGGGAAAACACGGAAAATGCTTCCAAAAAAATTTCCTGCAGGGAAAAATCAGGGAATTTGAAAATACAACAGAACCTTGTTCTGTAAAATTCAGATTTATAAAGAAAAATGGAAAATCGGGAAAAATATGCCACACGTCATCCCCTGGTTAAAGGGTATCAAGCAAGTTTAGGGCAACTTTCCACTTTCTATAAGTTCCTATTAATGTGATTAACTTCCTCTCACAACTTAAAGAGTTTATTTGATATTTTATTATAAAAATAGCTGATTAAAGTGGTGAGGGAGAAAAATCACAGCAGGGTGCCACTGGAGCTATATCCAGGCAAAACAGAGATTTGTGACGTCACCAGCAGTACTGGCACATCTGGTCATGCATGGGTCCTGTACTATAGATATACTGAAAGGCCACTTATGATAGAAAACCCTTCATTTCCCAGGGAAAGCTTTCATGTTTTAATCTCCAATACCTACAGTATTATAAGCATAAGTGTAGCTTCCTCTCGTATAAATGGGTAATTCATAAGCGAATTGTAGACATGATTTCTAGGGCAAAGAAAAAGTTATTTACATGTGCAGTCACAAATTTCAAGCCAGTCCTCACCAATGGAATTCTATCTTAATTGGGTCTAACCACAATTATGTGACAGCTCTGCATGGTGCCACATCACCAAACCGTCTTATCTCAATGTCCAGTTTGGTCTTCAAAGCATATAGATTAGCAGCAGCTGTTGGTCTGTCCCAGGAGCTGAGCTCAGTGGGGGGTGTATTCCTCCAAAAGCGGGAAGAAAGTGACTTGAAGGGGTGATGTTGGCTCTCGACTTTGATAAGCTCCCTACATGTTATTAATTAGTGAGGCCTCTCTGTCTCTGAGCAAAATGTTGTTATACCTCTCATAACATCACAGATTTGGAGGGGTGAGGGTTAGGGGGCGTTGGCTTTCTGCTCATATCTGCTCATATAAATTGTGTTTTTTTAGCGTTGTATTAGCACCAACATCAAATTGAGACTGGGAGATACATATGGAAATATGAGTAGATGAAGAAATTAAAAAAAAAATGATGTGTAACAATCTTGCTTGATACCCTTTAATTAGTTTTTTTTAAAAAATCGGAAAATTGGATGCCTTAGCACTCACTACAGACCTGGCACCCTTTATATTTTTTCTGAATCATGGAAAAATACGGACACATCAGGGAATTTTACTTTTAGTTTTCTATGGTAACCCTGAACATGATTGATTAAATATTTCTTGGATTAACGGAATGAATTATTAAGGAGTTTATAATACCAACACCGGAAAAAGATATTTTCTATAATAAGTGTTAAGGACAAATGACTCCAAACACAAGTCTGGGAAGCGTAAAATACATTTCTTTTATTACATTAACACACGAAATGAAAAGATAAAATAATTTCTTATCTTTCTATTACCGACCCATGTTTTTTCTGAATTATATGCCACATACTTTTCAATATAATGACAGTCACTATACATTGGCAGTGAAAATAAATGGTGCTTGCCACTAGGAACCTCATGAAGAAGTGCGTCCTACCCTATGATGAATCAGCAAATATTAATAGGGACGGTTCATTTTTAACCACTGGGGGAGGGGAGAATTATCAGGGGAGCCCACCTTTTGTGCACTCCTTTTTTCACATACTCCAAAGGGTGTGTGGGCGGGGGTGGGGGGGGGGCGCACCTTATTTTGCGCACTCTAAAAGTGGGGGGCATCTTTTTTTGCACTCTAAAAGTGTGTGTGGGGGGAGGGGGGACTTTTTTATTGCTCACTCAGAATGGGGGTACATTTTTTTATGAAGGGGGGGGGGAGGGAGGAAAAGGTCATGAAATTTTGCACCAAGTTTCAGGGGGGGGGGGGGGGGCAAGAAATTGGCACAAGACTTTAAAGGGGGTCATACAATTTTGCACAAGAATCTTTCGCAAATTCTCTCTCCCCCCCCCGCCCAGTGGTAAATTATGAACAGTCCCATAGAAGGTTCATTGAGAGCGGCATTGCTATGGACACTTCCATAGTCAATGTACATCTGAGGATTCTTCTATCATTTCAATGCACCTTAAGAACCAAATTCATAAAAGAAAATCGAAATGTAAATTATAAGTACAGGATGAAAATATGTAGATATCACAGACATAATGTGAAATCCTTAAGTAGGCAGCTCTTCCTGTATCAAAAGTTTAAAAGTTTAAAATCAGTTTTCAGCTAAATTACTCGAAGTATGAATGAATAAAGACACAGTTGTCATACCATTTACATAAGCCAGCTACATGCCTGGTACGCAAACGTGTAATACCACAGAAATATGAGAATGTAAGAACGAACATGTAAAGTGTTAAAGAAAAATGAGTCACAAGTCACAAATATATGGACCTTGAGATATCATCATATTTGATAAGATGAGATCAAGCCGATTCCAATGATGGTAAACAGTAGAATGGCTAATAGGTATTTCTACGTTTTATGTTTGATATTTTTATTTTTTGAAAAAAAAAGAAAAAAAGTTTGCAATTTTTCTAGGTGAACATTTACTAGTAAATTAGCTAAATATACGCTATAAGATGAGCTTGCAAATGCATGGATAATCTAATACAATGTCCTGAAATTTGGTAAATGTATTTATACTGCAAACAGCGTTAAGCACCTCAAAAGTGAAAACATTCCCACAAAGACATCTTGTGAATAAATCACTGACAAAATATCAATTTTGTGACTTGTGACTCATTTTTCTATGACACATCACATATGAGAATATAAAAACGAACATTTGATAAATGGCAGCGACCGATACAGAACGGGTGGACTATGACACCAGGTCCAATTCTGAAAATATTCTTAAAAGTAACAATTTTCATTATCCAAACACAAAGGTCATTAAATAAAATGGGTCTTTTTCCCTATATAAATATGCACTATTTAATCACAGAAATGTCCTGGTTATTAAAGGACTCTGTTTTAGGCCAAGGTTTTTCTCACCCTATCAGTGATCTGTCACGGAGGAATGTGTGAATGAATGACAAATAAGTTTAAATAGTGCTACACAGAAATAACAACAAATCCACTAGGCATAGTAGACCAAAATAAAACTTGCACAAGATAGGAGTATGATTGTTTAAAATCACATTTTTGATTCATAGTAAAACACATTGAGATTAAACCACATTAAAAATCGTGTTAAATTAAAATCTATTCTATTCATGATAAAACCATATTGTGATAAAACCATATTAAAACCACATTTAGTCTCTTGGTTAGTGTTTAACCTTGTTTCCAACATAATTATATAACTGGCAGATTAGAATGCAAACATGGTTCCCGCGGTCCTCAAAAAGTCCTTAAAAGACTAATTTTGAGTCTGGAGTTTTAAGGACCTTAAAAGTCAGTAATTTTCACTGTGCATCAGTATAAAGTCAGTAATTTTCAATCTGAGCAAAATAAATGAATATATTTTGATCTGAGCGCCGTAGAAGCATAATCGTAGCAAGGGCTTGAACATTAGAAAGCTCTCAAAAACCTGATGATCACACAACTTACAATGGAAACTCTTATAGTTTTTTCATTCAAACACATTTGTAAATAGCCAGGGGAAAACGTGTTACGTCCATACTGACTATTCCAACACCAAGCCTTTATTGACCAGCTAACATGACTTTATTTGGTCAGTAAAAGGTCAGTAAAACTGGGAGAATTGGTCAGGAAAAGTCAGTAATTTTGATATTTTCTGGGCCCATACTGACTATTGAAACATCAAGCTTTTATTGACCAGCTAACAGGACTTCATTTGGTCAGTAAAAAGTCAGTAAAAACTGGGGGAATTTGTCAGGAAAATTTGTATATATATTGTCTTGGCAGCGGGAACCATGTTAAACAAGGAATGATTGACAGGAAGAAATTCACACTTGTGTCCACTAGAGAATAAAATCTGAATCGCGCGCTCTTTGGCAAGAAGCTGGGTTTGAGTGACATTGGGACATTTAGCAGCAAATACACTTAGCAGCAATACACAGTATATATCAGCTTATTTGTCTAAATATCAACCCTCCAAAACCCCACCATAAAACCAGCATTTGTAATGGAGATTGCCTTGATGGAAATATTTCTATAATTCAACTTTATTTTTCTTGTTATCAAATTGTATTTTGCAACAGAAATATTTTCGAACATTGAAATGTATCACTGATGTGAAATTTGTTTAAAAATAAAATCTGTTTAAAAAAAAAAATATTTGTGTAACTCGTATTTGAGGTAAGTTACAATTCACATCCTCCCCACAGGTACTAGAAGAAGACCACCATTGTGGTGATCTAGTCTTGGTAAAAAGAAAAATGTGAAAAAAAAGGAAAATGTAAAAAAAAAAAGGAAAAAAGTTCTGTCAGGGAGTGCATATCAATAATTATTAATGGAGTAGATACCATTGTTATCATGGGTCTAGGCAATTGATAACTTTGGGTTGGTGAATGAATATCTGAAGTAATAAAAATCGATGCATATAAGGGCTTTTATCATACTCCCCAATCACATTACATATAATATTGTAGAACAAAATTAAATGTTAATTTTTCTGACACCTTATGATATATAATGCAAAATTAAGTCTTAACTTAACTGAAGAAATTGAGAATCCAATTAGCCTCTGATCATGGTCAGGCCATGCACGCCACATGTGGTCTGACCAGGAGGGGAGGGAGATGAGCTAGGCAGAACTGTCCCTCCACCCAACTCCAACTAATTACTGTATCCAATACCCTTAGATTTCTTACAATATAATTAATTATGAGGGAAACTAATATTTGAGGTATTTATGGTGAGGTTTTGAGAGAGGAGGAGTCTGTAGAGAGAGAGAGAGAGTACATAACTAAATCACAGCTCATCCCCAATGGACAGACATCAGCCTGACTGAGGCACACAGTTACATCATATTAATAGAGAGATTTAGCAACCACTAACGCACCAACGCAACACTAACGCATTCACTAGCTACTTACCATTTGGTGGTACATTATTACGATCAAGCCTTGTAAACACTTTCACCTCCTTAAATACCAACAGCTTTGTCTATGTACCCATTCATATCTCATCAACCATGATTGTTGATTTTCTCATCTCCCCATCTCATATAATTACTACTTCACTTGTTGTAAACCTATAATTTATTTTCTATGTTCATGTTGCAAATATATACAGTTTAAGATCAATCAAGGATTAGGCACTCGGCGGAAGAACTACTTAGACATCTGTCTAGCTGAACTACCACGTTGTAAAAAAGATCAAATGCAATAAAAGAATTCTTGAATTGAATTGAATTACTGTTGTGGGGATCTCTAGGGTAGGCTAGGCCTCTCTCTCGAGATGCGCATGTCTGTAATAATGTACCACATCGCAAGTAGTTAGTGGATGCGTTAGTTGTTGTGTTGGTGCGTTAGTGGTTGCTAAATCTCTCTATTCTTGTATAGGTTTCGTCAGCGAGCTATATCACTGGTGTAATATATCGCAGTCTATTCTAACTGGAGAGGTCAATACACCAGGCCACCTGGGATGTCATATATGTGATGTGTTTCAGGAAAATAAGTCACAAGTCGCAAATATGTGGATTTTGAGATATCATCATACATGAAAAGATGAGATCAAGTGGATTCCATTGGTGGTTAACAGTATGACATTTAATAAGTATTTCTATATTTTAAATTTTATATTTCTGAATAAATCACTTAGAAAAATATCAATTTTGCGACTTGTGACTTATTTTTCTATAACACATCACATATTCAATTCTACATTCATAGTATGTTAAAATACAAAAAGATCTTTAAAAATGTTATTTTATACTTGGTAGTGCGTGTAGGGTTAATCCTCTACATACACAAACCATTTTAAAATGATTTTCCAGGCTGTTTCTCAGGTCAGCTTTGACAGTTTACACCTGGTATTCAGGAGAAAAGGTTAGTAAATAGCTGAGAATATGGTAAAATATCCAAACAGTGGTGATGGAATTACTGGGATCACTTTACTAGTGATTTGCCCATACAGACCAATTCCCTACAATAACAAATCATTTCTCATTAATAATAACAAATAAAAACCTTTATAAAAGTAGCAAACCCAATTTCCTGGTGGCCTGGCCTATAGAAAGAGCAGTATCAGACTGTAGACTATCAATTACGGACTGCCTCCGAAGTAGAACCACAAGAAGAGTATAGCAATGATTTGTCACCATTAACTTTGACCCCGGTCAAATTAGACTAGAGTAAATCAGTCAGGTATATAAACATTAATTTGGATCATCCACATATATATATATGGGTGAAATAGTCAGAAAATGTACAATTCACTTTCAGCAAATCTCTCAAATTTCCCACATTTAAGACAGACAGGTTTGAAATATAATTAAACTTAACCAAAACATTGTTATCACCCCAGTACCAAATATACACAGATATACCCAGTATTTATAATTTTTTCAGCCTTATTTAGAAGAATTTACTAAATGTGTAGAGCTGTCAAGTGTACATTTTCTGAAGATCTGACCCATATATGCCTTTTATGAGTTCAGTGATCCGGGAATCATTAGCGGATACTAAAGGTTTCAAACCACAGTAGAGATATAGTTGAGGTAACTGATTCTCCAAAGGGTCACTGAATGATAAAGATGATAAAAATGCTATCCAACTTTTACAATTGAGATTGGAAATATTTCGGAGAAAGTCCTGATATTACTCCCGCTATAATAACATTGTATCTCCCACATCTAAGTATTGCCATTGAAGTAGTGAACAACCGCTGAGAATAAATACATCCTTAAAATATGTCTTCCATTTAGCTTTGAAATTAAAATAGAGAGCTTGGCTATCTGGTCCACCGGAGAGGTGGAAGATAAAAAATAAATATCATCGTCATCATCATATAGGCTTTTAGCTGACTTTCTCCTTCTCTTTCTCTTTCTCTGACTCTTTTTCTTTCTGAGATAGGCGTTCTTGTTCGCGAGTCTCCTTCTCTCGCTCGGCTGATTTCTCTAACATGACAGGATCCTTTTTGCCCGTTAGATACATGTAACAGAACGTACAGACCGGCACTGTCTCTGTCTGTGCTGCAGGGGCTGTGGAGAAAAATGCATTTGGTTAATAATAATAAAATTCTTTTATTTGACTAGTAAATACAAAATAGATTGTACACATCAGATCTGGGTCTTTAACATGGAGCTGATAGGCTTTGTACTAAGCCTTTTCAATGGAATAATGAATCTAATAAGGTAACTTAAAGCAGGTAAATGTAAAATGTGTATAAGGATAAGATTTTCAGAAAATGTACAATTGGCAGCTCTACATATTCAGGACATTCTGCTAAATTAGGCTGAAAAATGAAGAATACCAGGTATATCTGAGTATATTTGGTATAGCACTGATTCAAAGTACCTGTTTGGTTGTAACTGCATTTTGAAGCTCATTTTTGTCTTAAATGTGGGTTATTTGAGAGGATTGGTGAAGGCAAATTGTACATTCTCTGAGAAACTGCCCCATAAATAGTAATATAGCATATGCTCTTGGTGACTCTATGCTGGACTCGATCTATTTGGTTAATAGAAACCTTTCTCCACAAATAACATGGAATTGACAACAAACTATGGCCCACCTAATATAGATTAATATAGATCCAAAAAGATTAAACAAATATACCATCAAACACTTGATTTAGTCAGATGAAAATTTTATTGACTAAGAAGGAAAAATACGATGTAAATATATCAGAGAGAAGAAGATTTTAAGTGTTAATTTCTAATTAATTCACCGTATATTTGGAATTTTTGCATGTAAACAATTGATGACATACTGATTCAATATGTGATGTGTTCCGGAAAAATGTTTTGGGAAGAGTAGACTTATGAACGACCAACTATTTTAATATTAACTTGTGTGTGGTGTGTGCACTGCTGGTTTCCGTGGAATTAGATTTACTCATGACTTTCAAGTACAAGTGGCTCTTTAACTAAACGCACATTTAGGCAAACAATAGGAAGAATAAATGTGAACAACATACATGTGGCGCCAAACATGGAGCGCGGCACTTTGTGTGAACAACATCGCGAGCAGAAGTGGTTGCCACAGTGACTGCAGATGTGCTGAAATAGAAACAGCGGGTCAGTGGACATTGGGCCAGAATATATTTTATTGTTCATTATCTTATATAACTGGTCTTCCACTAGGGCCTGCACCACCACTACCCACCGATTACCTTCACAACTTCGCTTTATATACTTTTTTGGTTGTTTATTTCACTTGTTCTTCTCTTTTATCCGTTTCTTTACTCACTCATTAATTGATTCCATATATCTTACTTGTTTATATGAATATCATATATTTCCAATACATTAACTGTGGTATACATTACAGTATAAAAAGAGTATCTAATTACATTTTCATATATAGCAACCAAAGTCACTACTTACTCAAGATCATTAAAAGGGGCTCGATTGTATCACCATGAATTGTTTACAAGTACTAAAGAGTAATATTTGTACATCTTTAAGACCCACGATATAAATATTGAGACTTGGTGCCTACCCGTCGCTTTAGGATTGTAGAGAACTGTACATTGCAGCCAACACAGTTACCTGGAACCATAGAAACAACAAGTGTTTGAGTATTGAAGGGAATATTAAATAATGTAGTCCTTTCAAAATACAATACTCATATAGAATGGGGTCAAAATGACAAGCAATGATATTGAATAATGTGTTATCATTTCAAACTCATGATTAAAGACTGGGGCCAAAATGACAACCTATCAACATCTACCAAAAAAAATCATCAATATTCGTACAATAGGTGTTTAAAAACAATAGCAAAAAATAGACAAGAATTGCGCTAAAATCACAAATTTTTATTAGACCATTTTCTCATATTTCACAGGATACCAAGAAAGTTAAAAAAGAAAAAGAAAAAAAAGTTTATTTAATCTACTGAGAATTGTGAAATATTGACATAATTATATAATGCCCAATTGTACATATCCTGCCACATTCATCCACTCACCGGTCACTGACTGATGCTTTTTCTTAAACTCTAGAATCTTGCCGACCACACCTTTAGATGTTGAGGCTTTGACCGTGTTGTTGGGCTCCTCCTCCAGGTCTGACTCCTCCTCATCAGGCCCTGATGTGTCGCCCTTCTGTCATACAGATAACAAGCAAACATACAACAGTTATGTACTATATCTACCGATATCAGTCAGCTAGAGCTGTAGTGTTAACCTCATCAGGTCCTGATGTGTCCCCCTTCTGTCATACAATTAATAATAATCAAGGAAACTATTTTTACAGGCCTACATTTACTTTGTATTTTATCAGGATATTTCTATACTAGTTCAGGTCATGCTGGCGCCCTTCCATTATCACTGTTCCGACAAACATTTTCTCAGTTTTAACACCTTTTTCATTCATATGGGTTGCTTATTTATGTGTTTGTGGAGGCATACAATACCAACTGATACTGTAATAACTTTAACTTCAGGCTGTGTGGAAATAAAGTAAAGACTTTTGGTTACCTCTGCCTCAGAATCGTCTGAGTCGGTCAGATAAGTGGGACTGCTGAATGTAAGGGTATCGTTATCAGTAGATGGGGTAGAATCCTGAAAGAGTATAGTTGAGGCATTATATAGGAGCAATACATATTGACAGATCCTGGATAACAAATAAAGTTAATTTATTCTGATAATTCTTCCCTTCTTAACAAAATACCCATTTGACTCACACCTCTCCATGAAAAGTATAAATCTATTCCACCTTTACTAGATAATTTACCTACTTCGAAATTTACCAGACCAAATGCAGTTCAAAATCCAAATAAAGAAATTCTATCTTCAACAAAATCCCCAAGTTAAATGAGGCTTACCTTGGTTAAGATGAAGTTTGACTAGGAGTTCATTAGATGTCTCCTAGTGTGATGAGGGACTAAATGAGATATCTTCCCGGAGCTAGCTCGGGCAGTCTTTAAAGTTCGAATTCTGTCGAGACTGCGGAAGTAACTGTGAACCACTTCTCTTCCTAATGTCTTGACAAATAAAGTATGACATAGTGATAAGGGTGGGTACCGCGGTGGGCATTTAGTCCCTCATCACACTAGGAGTCATCTAATGAACTCCTAGTCAAACTTCATCTTAACCAAGGTAAGCCTCATTTAACTTGGGGAGTTCATCACACTGCCACCTAGTGTTGATGAGCAGGCCTAAATGAGACTATGAAGCTCCCCAGTTGAGACAGAATTACCATCCAAACAGTTACCTTAATTAATGATGAGAGGAGCCAGATGCATTCCTCAGAAGGGTCGTCCCCACATCTGGTGTGACATTGACTTCCCTCTTATAGAATCTCCCAAACGTGACAGCATTGGTCCACCTTGCGTTTTCCAACACTGCACCAATATACTTT
Organism: Sthenelais limicola; assembly: GCA_942159475.1. Lineage (NCBI taxonomy): Eukaryota > Metazoa > Annelida > Polychaeta > Phyllodocida > Sigalionidae > Sthenelais > Sthenelais limicola. The sequence goes on along the minus strand of OW804094.1, from coordinate 6,868,339 downwards.
GAGACATCTCACAGGGCAAAGCCTAAGATCTTCCTTAAAACTTTTGACCCTAACATAATCTAACGAGTGTCCTTCTCTCGTATGCTTCATGGGTTTGTCTAAAGCAAAGAGAAACCCCTCATCTTCCCAGGTCAAGCCCGAGATATTCAAGGCATGAAGGGTTTGACATCTCTGAGAGGTCACAATAGCTAAAAGCGTAACTAGTTTAAAAGATAAAAGTTTCATAGGCAGTTTGCTGTTTCTGTCCCATTTCTTAAAAAGTTTGAAAACAATGTTAATATCCCAGGTTGATTTATACTTGGGCTTGGGTGGTCTCAGTTCATGACACCCTTTCACAAATCTTCCAAGGAGGATGTTTTCTCCTAGCATGACCTTTTGATCGTTTGTTAAAGATAAAAAATTTGACAGGGCTGAACGCGCTGTTCCCACTGCTGAATGAGAAAGGCCCTTATTATGTAAGGTAAGAAGGAATTCAATAACCCTGTTGACGTTGGGCTCTGTATGATCGACTCCCTGTTCCACACAGAAAGTTTCCCATTTCCTTAACGAATTGTCGTACTGTGATATGGTTCCCTTTCTCCAAGAAGCCATCATCACCTCGGTCGCCCCCACCGACAGGCCTGACCTCAGCCAATGCGATCTTACAGCTTCCATGCTGCAAGTCGGACGTGCCATTGTTCCCCTGACGCTGGATTTGTTAGGGGGACGCTTCCTAGCAGCTGCCTGCCTCTGCTGTGTCTTTTGAGAAGGCCGTACCAACTTTGGGCCTCCCAGTCTGGTGTTATTAGGACACCTTTGGCTTTCTCTCTCCTCGCCTTCTGCACCGTGCGCGCGATTACACTGAAAGGTGGAAAAGCAAAGAAATTAAATTTCCTCCAATTGATTGCAAACGCATCCACAAATGCTGCTCCCGGATCCGGGTACCAGCTGCAATAAGTTGAGCATTTAAAGTTCAATCTGGAAGCAAAAAGGTCTATGTTGAAAGGCCCCCACTTCTGTGAAATGTCATGGAATATTGCCCCTGGTAAAGTCCACTCCAAGTTCTCTCTAAAGTTTCTTGATTCAAAATCTGCAACTTCATTGTCTACTCCCGGTACATGAATTGCTACCAACCAAATACATCTCTCCTGGCGATACAGCCAAAGATCTCTGGCAATGGCGTCACATTGGACTGACTTCATACCGCCTAAATGGTTGACGTAGGCTACTGCTGTAGTGTTGTCACTCTCACACCTGACTTTACAACCCCACACCCCCCGAAGGAGGCTCTTTAATCCAAGGAAAATGGCAAAAAGTTCTTTTGCGTTAATATGAAGGAACTGTTCCTGCATGTCCCATCTTCCTCCTGTCGAGGATCCCTCACATGTGGCTCCCCAGCCTAAGTTAGATGCATCCGTTGTAAGAGTATGCAATGGGGCTCTCTCCCAAATCCTCCTGTTTGCCCCAGGAAGGTAGTCTAGCCACCAAGAGAGCTCTCCTAAAGCTTCTCGTGACAGGGACATAAGTCCATCAAATGACCTCGTTTGTCTTAATGCTTGTGTCTTATCTTCCTCCAACTTGCGATAATGTGACATCCCATACTCAGCTCCCTTTGTAAGATCAATCAGTACTCCTATACATTGAGCTACCTGTCTAATGGGGAAGGGGCCCTTTCCCAGTAATCTAGACGCTAGTTCTGTGAATTTCTTGATTTTATCCTCTGTAGGGGTGACAATCATTTTTACTGAATCCAAATTATAGCCTAAGAACACCACTTTCTGCTGGGGCTCGAACAGACTCTTCCCTGCGTGCACCGTAAAGCCTAGTCTAGTAAACAAATCCGCTAGCATTCTCACTGACTGCCTGCAGTCATTCACGCTCTCGTGCATGATGAAGGAATCATCTAAATATCCGAAGCAAGTATATCCTTGTCTTTGCATAACCGCCCAAATAGGTCTGAGGAATTTGGTAAAATATCTCGGGGCCTGAGCCAAGCCCATGGGTGTGCACGTAAACTCATACAGTTTATCGTTCCATCTAAACTTAAGAAACTTACGGTCTTCTTCCCTGACCGGTATCGTATAATATGCGTCCTTCAAGTCGATTGATGCCATAAAGCAACCTTCAGTCATGATGTCCATGGCAGATTGGAGAGAATCCATCTTAAAATGTTCGTAAGTTATCAGTTTGTTAAGATCTGACAAGTCTAAAATAAGGCGGAAGTCGCCATTCGGCTTAGGTCGCAAGAAAACATTGCTGACCCACTGTCCCTCTTCCGGTCCAGATTCCACTATGACCCCCTTCCGCTCCAGTTTCCTGACTTCTGATTGGACCACGCTCAGTTCCCTTTCACTAAGTCTAAGCGGCCTAGGTTCCCTACGCTGAACTGGCTTCCTGACAAAATTCAATTTAGTCCCTGCTACTCCATCAAGAATAAATCTATCTGACGTAATTTTCTTCCATTCCCCCAAACGGTTCTTAGTGTTCCCTGCTATGAACAGGTCCGGATTCAATAAAGTAGGAAAACAAGTGTTTACCTTAGGTTTAGGCGAGGCTTCGGCTTCGGTAGGGGCGACACGGGGACCCGACTCTACTGCTGAGCCCCCTTGGCGGGAAAACCCGACCCAGACGGCGTTGAGCTAGTGTGGCTTCCTCTACCACCTCCTGAGAAACCTCCACGTTTCTGTTTGTTATTATCATAAGGCTTGTTTCCATTCCATCCCCCACGGCCACCATGGAATTTACTGTTGTTATTGAAACCACCGTTAAAGCCACCGCCACCGCGTCCTTTAAACTTAAACGGTCCGCCACCTCTCTGCTGAGACTGCGTCTGCTGCGGTTTTGGCTGATCCTTTTTTAGCATGGCGAAAAATCTGTTTTGTTTCTTCAGATTCTCAATTTTTGTTGCCACATCTCCTCCTGCTAGACAGTCCGGAGTCGCAGGGTTATCATCCCCAAACAGTTCTTTCATATCCGAAGCTGTGTCCACCTTAAGCACCTCTCTACGTGCTTTAGTTATATCCTGTGATGCCTTGAGTGTCATCGTCAACGCACTCGTAAGCGTTTGGAACACTGTAGACGCCATCTCGTTCCCACGTGCTTCCTCCTGCACTAGGTCCATATTTCCGACAATAATGGCCATGACCACGTTTAAGTTATCGTGTGCGCGGCTTAGTAACTTATCATTTTCCTTATGCTCCTTTGAAAGTAGTTCTTTGACTTTCCCTGGTAACTTTGAAGTCTTAATTTGCTCCAAATTTTCAGGACGAGGGAATTCTTTTCTGATATTGTCCAGTTTGGTAAAGTTCATCTGGGATTCTGCTAACTCCTTGAACATTGTCACTATGTTATTACTGACCGGGTGCCCGATGTCCTCTTTCTTGGTAACCTCATGGAGGAAACTCTTCATGAAAGCATCTGGACCCTCGTGGTCGTCTGAAATTTCACCCTCTTCTCCCTGAGCCTCAGGGTTCATCATAGCCAAGACCTGTTTATTAAACTTGACTCTGTCCTCAGCACTGAGTTTTCCAACATAGCTGCTTAGATCGAACAGGGGAGGCGCACCTCCAATCCCCGAGCCCGAAGGTTGATTTTCATCGACCGACCCGGTGGAACTGGCATCGTCACCGCCATCTTGTTCCTCGCCTTCCTTGGCTTTTGCTGCGGCAGCAGCCCTCGTCTTACAGGCCTCTAACTCCTTGGCCTCCCTCTCAGACCTTTCTCGGTCCCTCTTCTCCTTAGAGGTTTCTTTAGGCTTGTTATTATCCTTGTTATTAGCCATTTTAAGTCCTAGATGCTGAACAGCAGGACAGGATCCACGAAAAAGATGACGAGGAGTGGAACACTGAAGCCACACACGTGGCGAGTCGTAACAGGTTGCGAAGCACCTCCACGCTCAGGTGTAGTTTTGACAAAAACTTCCACCGGCACGGCTTTAAAAAGCTTTTTGGACCCACTAGGACTGAACTTCGTAGGTCTGTGCCAATAATTATACTTCCCTATAAACAAAGTTATCCAAAATCGATGTAAAACTCAAGTAATGACGGAGCTCTTCAAATGAGCTCTAGCTGCCCCAAGCGAACGGAAGTAACTGCCCGAGCTAGCTCCGGGAAGATATCTCATTTAGGCCTGCTCATCAACACTAGGTGGCAGTGTGATGAACTCAATAATCAAATTGCTTGACACGTTCTCGCATCTCATGAAAAGATGTTTTATTCTGATAGAAATGTACCAACATCCCTCATTATTTCTTAAATCATCATGCTCTTATCAAAGTAGAAGAGTTGAATATCTGGAGTGATTAACGCATAGTGCGTACTTCACTAGTGATTTACATGGGGTTGTCATGACAACCAATCTGTTTTTTTTTACTAAGATTACCGGTAAAATTTGAATTTTTGACTCAATTTTTTCCTATTTTCATGATTGAAAGCATGTATAATAATAGTTGGTTATGCATAATAATAGTCGCTTAGAATATTGCATGAGTTGCGTAGCAACGAGTGCAATGTGCATGCCTGTATATATTTGGTGTTGCATTTTTGTTTTAAATCTGGTTTATTTGTGAAGATGAATTGTACATTCTCTGACGATCTGACCCATATATACAATTTAATTAGAAGGACGAAAAGAGTAAGGGTATTTATAGGGTCTATTAACATCTCTAGAAGTTAGCTTACATAGGGTGCCCATACATTACTTGATTCAAAGTTATTTGTATTGAAATGAAATTTTACATGTAAATATGTATATTGCACTCACTATAGAGATGCAGTCAGACTTGTCAATTGCATCCTGATTCTTGCTCATCAGCGATAGGAGCCTATTGTCCTGGAGCACTGTAAGATTATACAAGACAACAGAACATCAGTTTTTATATCAACATGCCTGTTAAGGGTCTACTGACCCAATCGGGTCAACCATACCAGCTGCAGTGATATCACTCTATCAGTTTAGTAACAAGAACTAATACCAAGTGCAGTCCTATACGTTCATGGTGCATGATGCATGTTTAATCGTCCCCTGGAGTAATCAGATACTTTCAGTCTTTGAGACTTATACAGATACTTTCAGTCTTTGAGTCTTTTAAACATTCCAAAATCATTTAGAGTACAAAATATGAGTATTCATGAGAGATGGAGAGATTTATATTAGTATAAAAAAAAGTATGTCTTGGAAAAAGTTGTTGGTCTTAAAAAAAGTTGTTGGTCTTTAAAAGTTCGAAAAAAAAAAGAAACCTATAGTTAAGATATAGGTCTACTTTGTAGTGCCTGCATAGGTCGGAGTTCGAGTCTTTATCACTGCTCTTTCTAAGGCACCACTGTCGATTTGTGAAGTACCCTATTTTTAATGTCTATAAGCTTTGGGCACAGCCTCCTAATAACAGATCAAAGATATCAGTATCTGACCGAGGGTTAATGTTTAATGTTTAAAAGTTAGTATCGCTGAATTTTAGCAGGAAAATCTGGCAAAGACGGATCTTTATTATAAAGAAAATGTGTTTCATACTTACACGTGGAGACTTTGTGTTCAAGCATGAAGGTGTTGAGCATCATTGTGATTCCCCACCGGAGAGGCAGCAGGTGAAGAAAGATAACTATGAGAGAGATCTGAGCGTACCATCTGCAACACATTAATAGTAATACACATTATGCAGCGAATAGCAGTCAGAAACACAAGAAGAACAAAGTCTACATGAATTTCCTTATGTTTGCTTCGGAGTTTTTCATGATATAAGTTGTTTATCCTCCAATCAAACTCTATTTCCATAATTGGCATTGGAATGTATGTCCTGGAAATGAGCAATTATTTGCCACTTTATGGTTTATAATACCATATAAGGCGATGCCACACTAGCCATCATAAACCTCCCAATAGGCTTCGCAACAGACCTTTCATTTCTTATCGAGAGGCACGTCACAAAGGCTATTTCAGAGACTATCGCAAAAGAGCCCACCCGTCTGCGATACACTGCTCCCAAAGATCGAATCTTGTCATATATATTGCAGAGGCTTATTGCAAAGTCTATTGCTAGGCTTATCGCGGCTAGTGTGAGCCTGCCTATAGCTACACTGAGTACAACTTTACCTGATGGACTTCTCTAAGTTGTCCCATTTGAGGATGGAATAAAACTGGTTCATTATAGTCAGGTACTGTTGTACTATAGAGTCCAACGTGAATAGCCTGAAATACAAACATTCTCATATTTACTGTGGGTATTATCATGTAATATTGTTATTGTCCTCATTGAAGTCAAAATAATTAGATGTTTTAGGTTTCCTGGATGAAGATCTTTACTGAAGTTTCACATGTATATATATGACTTTTAATAGCGCAATTTCGATCGACTGTTGAAGGAGTATCTCTATGCATCATATTGATTCGTCCCCTCCAACAACAACCCCAGGCCTTTTTAACTGTCTTGATACATTTTAACATCAAGACAAGATTTTTTAAACATTGTCGTTATTTAGCGTTCTAGAGGGTTATATTTACAGCAATAATTGTTACATTAATTAATATTTACAGCAACAATTGTTAATTTTACGCAAATCAGGTCATTCCAAAGGTAGCCTAGTCTTAATAAAGCTGACTATTCACTAAGCAAGAGTAATGTGAGAAAGAACATGGATCACTTTATATCGATTATTATATCTGCTTACACAAATGCTTATTTGAAAGTATATCCATTGAAATGTTCTCAGAAATTCGAAAGAAACCCGGTGGATTCTATTATTCGTATAGCACATTTATTGTTTGTGGGCAGGAGGAAATAATATACAAAAAAATGATAAATTCTGGCGAAATAGTAGAGTAATTTTGTCCTTATTTGAAGGATCGTATATATACAACAACTCTCGATGTATAGATTTAAAAAGATTAATCACTTATATCTAGGAATGAAATTGGCGACTTTTGAATGGGTTCCATGAGAATAACATGAATATGTAATTGTACTCAATAAAATATATTAAGAAAGATAATGACTTACATTGTTTTATACTGTTTAACGACATCAGAGTGAGTGATCTGACCGTCTTCTCCTGTCAAGAGGTCCTCCTGTCTGATATTGGGGTTAGGGAATACTTTCATGAGGCATTGTGAGCGGCGATGCATGAAGCCCATGGAGCCACAGAATATCACAATGCCCAGCGTCAATACTATGTTGTACACTAAACACAACAACATAATTATTATCTTTAATGGTTAAAAATTTAAAACTTCAGAAGTATATGTTGATATGTTGATCAAACGAAAATCTGTAATAATTATTGTCCTTTTTGATTGTGTATCACGGGAATATTAGGTTACCCAAGACTGAACACAAATAACATTTTTCTAAAAAAAATAATTAATTAATGCTGCATTCCCAGCTAAAGCCACCAAAATAGTTTTCTTGGTTTTTTCTTTCTTTTATCCTGAGTACTGTAGAATGGAAGATCCAAATAAAGGAAATTTCATAGTTCATCGAATTTCCGGATTTTGTCATGAATTCATGGCTTTTTCGAGAATATTTCTATGATTTTGTATTTTGCTGATCTACAGTGGCAATCTGGATCAAATGGGATTAATAGTGCAATTAGTTGACTTCTTTATATACCTATCTAGCCAGTGTTATCCAATTGAAACGAGGTGCTCGCTTCACCGTGCTACCACTAAGAGTGAGTCAAAGAACTCTCATACATGACGTCATAGTATTATGACGCAACTGAACACTCATTACCGGTGATCTGATTGGATCTCACCTGGTAACGTTGTCAAAGCTGAATGTCTGCATGGTGACATTATCAGTGTTTTGTCAACAAAACATTGTTGATTTGTGTTTTAGGTTATGTTCTGACTATTATTTGTAATAAAATGAGTCGGGATATAAATGAAGCTTTGTGGTCGATTCCCTTTCTCATTAGGAAACGACTGAATTTGTGTAATAAGGGCCATAGAGAGAATTTCTAGATTTTGAACCTTAGATTTTTGTTAGATAAATCATGGTGTTCTCCCGAGTTTAGTGTATTCTCAAAATGGCTGAGATTGTGGCCTTAAAAAACCTTATGTTATCCTTACATTTTTTATACCAAAAGGATCCCCAAAGTTTAAGAAGAAGATAGTCAGACAGAACAAAGTGAGACTAAGGCGGGTCCTCTAAATAGTTATTTTGGGATATAATGAAATTTTACACCAAGAACAACAGGTCAGAATCCTGGGTGACCTTTGGATGGGTCTGGAATGAATAGAGCAAAACACCTCCGAGGAATGAAAGAAGGGCTACATAAACTAGTACAGCAGATGAGCTCAAAGGATCTGCATTATTATGGTTGTTGAGCATTGAAGTATGAAGTTAAAGATATATTTTAACATTGGTCTCACAACTTGATAAACGTGGCGGATAAACTTTGTATTGATAAAAGAATTCAACCAATCCGTCCATGAAATATTATAGCAAATGATGTAAGATACTGATATTTGGGTTGACTTACCATCAGGTATGAGGAAACATGATAAATTGAAGAATGCCAAAATTAGGATACAGTGGTTTGTGTTTTCCCATCTGGAAAAGGAACAGGTCAGGAATATAGCACAACTAGATTTGACACAATAGATCTTCTTTCCCATCTTAAGACCAACTTAGGCGAAAATAGTTTTATCAAAACAATAAGTATTAATAATATGATACAACAAGGCGGTGTTTTATATAAATACAATAGCTAACTGAGATAACTTAAGTTTAAATCACATGAATTTTCTTAATAGCTAGGATGTACATACAGTGGAACCTCTCTATTGAGACCACCCTTGGGACTTAACAATTTGTGGTCTCATAGCGAGGTGGTCTCTTTAGAGGGGCTAATCTAATAAGAGGAAAACAATTCGGGACTGAGAGAAACTGGCCTTAATAGAGGGGTGGTCTCTATAGAGAGGTGGTCTTTATGCGAGGTTCCACTGTACTTCCCCATCGCTGGGACAAGCAACAAGACTTCTGAATTACTTACCCTCGTAATGATTTTAAATATGACACAAGTCGTAGAAACGGTCTTGTCAGAATTACAACCTTTTGGATCTTGACCATAAGCATCCCCAGATCCAGTTTGTAACCCTCGGGTGATGTGGAATTACTGTTATCTTTGGTATCATCCGTGGCAAGGCGACATGCCATGACACAACGCGCGGTCCAGCCAGCAAGCTTCCCTCTGTATTAGTCTCTGATCCTCCTCCAGGTGATCTCCTTCAATGTTTATGTGGAAAATATCTTGAGTTCCTGAAAGAGGATTATTTGATGTACAAGGTATGGGTCAGATTTTTAGAAAATGTACAATTCGCCTCCACCAATCCTCTCAAATAACCTACATTTCAGACGTAAATAAAGTTCAAAATACAGTTCAACCTAACCAAACAGATTCCTAGAATCAATGCAATGCCGAATATACTCGGATTTACTTAGTGTTGACCAAATTTCAGCTTAATTTAACAGAATTTACTAAATGTGTACAGCTGCCAATTGTACATTTTCCGAAAATTTGGCCTATGTATTCAACTAGTTTATACAGACTGATAAATGTGGGTAGGGGATTGCCCAACTTATAATAGGGGATTTGCATGTGCCACTGAGCATGTCTGTCACAGTGCATTCTGGGATGGATTCTGATGAAATCTGACATACAAATATTTGGCAACATTTTTATCGAAAATTGCAAGAATGTTTTCACCAATATCTAGATTTTATTAATGATCTATGAAAACCAAATGCATGATGGAAAATCAGGGGAACTGTGTTATGGAAACATGGATATTGACGTTAGTGCATGTATAACATGAACATGGCATGTTTTCCATAGATTTTACACTGTACCATTAGTCCCATAATTCCATGCGAATCAAGATTCAAAATGGCGGCCATGCAAATCCCCTATTGACAAAACACAACCAATCAAGGAATCAAATGATCAATCAATGTGATGTGTTACAGGTAAATGAGTCACAAGTCGCAAAATATTGATTTTCAGATGTTATCATATTTGAAAAGATGAGATCAAGTGGATTCCAACGATAGTAAACATCAGGACATCTAATAAATACTTTCATACATTTGTATGCATGAAAGAAAGTTAGCTAGCTGTAGAATAGAGTTACTAATGACAACTCTGTGTCCACTCTAAATCTACTGCAATTGGTGTGGTGACAGGTTCACTACATTAGCTATATTTCTTAATGTTCAAGTAAAAGTAAAGTACTAGTTAAGTAGTTAAATATACTACTTATTAGTATAACCTGACATATGTATATATTCAATACACAGCCTGGAAATTTGGTACATGTAGGCCCCTATTTATGCTACTAGCAGTGATAAACATAGGCCTATCAGAAATAGAAACATTCTGAGTAAGAGTTCTTGTGAAATAACATCTGAAAAATATCATTTTCCTGTAACATGACATGTACATTGAAACTAGGCAAAATGCTGGTCTTCCAGTTGGAGCTGGTGTTGTCAGGTCCACCAGGTGTTAATTGATTACGTAATATGATAATGTATTACATCCTCTGTGTGATGTACAAGCTACCAACTAATTTGAATTACTGTTTCTAAGTGGCTGATCGATCCATTTCCTGGCCGGGTTCACTAGACTGGTGGCCTAGGGCTGGGCTTAGTATTAGCATGTTAAATAACTGATGAACCTTATTGAATTTATTATAAATTATAAGGTTAGGTTGGTTAGTTGACTTAGAAAGTATCCAAACAATTCTGATGATAATATTAATAGGCCTACTAAACGGAGTAATTAAAATATTCCTTCTGGTTTTCACTCACAGATATAAATGTAAGCTAAAGCATAATGTTTCTTAAATATTATGGAATAATTTAGAGGAAGATATACAATTTATTCTAGGCCTGTGGTATGGCCCAGGACAATTCTTGAGATTGAAGCCAATGATTATGAAGGAGCGAAGTCATATTGACATTATAATTATTGTCTGAAACATGGTCACGGATCAAATATTAAAATTATAAATGCAGGGTAAATTCTTCCTTAATTATTTATGTATCGCAGCATATCACCTGCCATCTTGGTTCACACATCTATCCATTAAAGCAGAGCATACAGTGAATGTATAGCTCTGATTTTCACTTCAAGCTCCTGGCTGGGAGTGGGTCCCAGACAAGACAGGGTCCAGCATCCAGCTAGGTCAGGCAAGTGAACAGAAAATGAATGGTCTATTTGAAAAATCTACCACAGCGGGACATTTAACGAATTATATTCATCAACGAGACTAACCTGCAAATGAATAAGATTCAGAACATCATTAAATCGGGAAAACTAACCTTTCAATCGTCACGTATTCCAGAGTTTTTGACATTTACCAACATCTTTCGGGACGAACTTGTTTTCATTAGTGTCCCGTCGAAAAAAGCAAAAGTGCAGATTGCACCAGTTACAACGAGTATGATGAGCGGCTTTAACGCTAGGTGGCAGCCCTGTAGGTAGACCAGAGATAGAGAGAGCGGATAACAATGTAATCTGATGTGCCATGGATATTAGTCGATGGGGTCAGCTATATATCCCTAATGTAAGTAATATATTAACATGTGAGGTGTTACAGGGAAATGAGCCACAAGTCGCAAAGATTGGATTTTGAGATATTATTATATTATATTTGGAAAGATGAGATCAAGCGGATTCTAATGATAGTAGGCCTAAACATTGGGACATCTAATACACACTTCTATATTTAACGTTTTATAATTTCATTTTTGAAAACAAGTTTGCAATATCTCAGGTCAGACAATTACTAGTAAAGTTGCTGAATATACTCTATAGGATGAGCTTAGAAATGCATGAATATATTTAATACACACTCTGGTCCTGGTTTTTCACCTTCCACTTCCAGTCCCCCTTCCCGCCCACGAACCCACGAGCATCAGTTTATACAGGCTAGGCCTAAAATTGTTGTACTAATACATTAGTTCAAGGTAATGTCATTTTCCCATGCTTGGATATTGCAATTGATTGAAAATGCCTAATAATAAAGATTAAAAAATAAAACAAAAATAAAAAAGATATGTTAGTGAAAGTAAATGACCGCAAATTGAGTCACCATTGTAAAACAATCTGAAGTGGGATGATTTTTCTTTTACCAATTGCTTTGATTCGTATTTTGGCTGCGCAAGTGCTGAAATAGATAAGATCTGTGAAGAACGCATTTTGGAAAATAAGCTTTTAATATGAAATTGATTAGATCTACTATACCTGATTATTTGTATTTTGATTGGAACAATCGTCTCAAAACTCTTGCACTAACTAGATATAACTGGTATAATTTACTTTATTTTTACTTTCTATTATTCTACTAAATTTTGTTTGAGTACGGTAGACTGTGAATAGGTAATTTGAAAATTTGGAAGTTTGGAATTCCACTTTTATCCTAAATTGACGTGATTTTATTAAAATTTCCGTGATTTTACTTCACTCTTTTCTCGTGCTCTCTTGCAATTTGTGACATAAAATTCAAAGGAAATTATTGACCAGCTTCTTCACATCCATTTATTATGCATACTCAGCAATTTCCAAAGCAAATGCATTCGTATTCGAAAACTGGGACTACAGTATAGGCTCCAAGATCAACTTAAAATTTCCCTTTCCAAGAAGTAATAGTTTAATATACGCCTAGTAGCCTAAATGCTATAGCCTCGAACAAGTGACAATATTTTTGCATATTATTATTTATTTCAAACGATATAGCCGACTATCTACTGCCACATTTTAAATATCGTCACGGTTCCTTTCATTTGTAATTAGCGAACTACAGACTCAAAAGTTCCGATTGTCTGCAGCGAGACCAGATTATTTTTTCTTGGATTATCGCCAAACAATCTGAGCAAGTATGGAAAATATAGATAAAAAGAAAGCAAACACGCAATAAAACACTGAGCAGTCATGCATTGTACATGTATTACAGGTGTGATTAACGCACGTTTTGCCCCACTCTCAGGATGCATGATTGGGTATTTAGCGCGCCAAGGCTATTAAGGAAACCAGTGATTCGGACATTCGTCATGCCCGGCTCCGTGCTGTGACTAATACTTCCATGTTTGTTTACACTCTTAGCACAAGTGGGTGCTTCAGCAAGGGTTCTGTCGACCTAGTTTCTTTTTATCAAACGTATATCGATGATTTAAGGGTAGATTCACGTACTGGGGGCATGCATGAAGCTGTCCTGGCAATCAGATTTAATTCAACTGTCCGAATTTAATGATGATTATATGCGCTAAAAATAACCAGAAAAACGTGTGTTTTTGTGTTAGTTTACTGGAACCGAGTCTCCAATATAGCTAATGGAATTATAATGCAATTTGCAGTTTGCTGCGAGAGGCTTTCCCTCCGTTTAAAGGGACTCTCTCATCTTTGGGTCTAGACTGTTTTAAAGAATATTTCTAATGTATAAATATACTTTCACAGAGCCAAAACGAAACTGGATATTTCTAAAGAGAGGGGCATCCGTATAAATATACTTTCCCAAAGCCAAAATGTTGGGGGCGGGCAATATTGTGCGATTGTAAAAACACATTGGGGTTAGATCCAACTAGAAATATTATTTCTAGCAGTGTATTATATGGGTCAGATTTTCAGAAAATGTACAATTGGTAGCTGTACACATTTAGTGAATTCTGCTAAATTAGGCTGCAATTTGGTCAATACTCGGTAATTTCGAGTATATTTAGCATTGCATTGATTCTAGCAATCTGTTTGGTTAGGTTGAAATGTATTTTGAACTTTATTTTTGTCTGAAATTTGGGTGTTTGAGACAATTGGTGAAGTTGAATTGTACATTTTCGGGTAATTTCACCCATATACGGTGCTCTGTGTGACACCTGTAATCAGTCCAACACCCACAATGGGCATGTTGGTGTAATGATATCATTGATATCACAGGAACTATTGGACCATATACGGTAATATTTGGCCATTCAATCAATCATTTAACGTTACACAATGCTATATTAGGTAGAGTGTGTGCCATGCCATGTTGAGCACATGAATAAAGTCACAATCCTTTATCAGATTATTACATATTATTTTGTTTTAAATGTCGGTATATTGTGCAATCTAACAACACCCTCAATGTGGAGTTTACTATACAGTGGAACCTCGTATAAAGACCACCTCTCTATAGAGACCCCCTCTCTATTAAGACCAGTTTCTCTCAGTCCCGAATTGCTTTTCTCTTATTAGATTAGCCCCTCTAATGAGACCATCTCGCTATTAAGACCGGTTCTCCTCATACGAATAACTATCCCCAATTTTAAACTGTAATTTGCCTATTCTTTAGGGCATTTGAATTACAGCATGGTTGCTTAAGTTAGCCTATATTAAATATAATACCGTAGTATTCATATATCATATGTTGCCCTGACATAAAGTGGGAAACAAAAAAACACTTAAGATTTTTCCTTACATTCGTCTTAAGAATAAGTTCTCTTTGACAATTTTAAAAGAATATCCATATCTTAAATGCCAAAACATTTGGAATTTATTTATACATGTATGCATTAATCAACATTTTTCACGACTGCGCAATGGAATGGGCGTATATAAAGTATTTCTATTTTCGTTGTTCCTTGAAACTTTTTACCTCACGCTAAAATAGCTGTGAACAAAGTAAATCTTTGAACATGGTCACGACAGCATGACTTCCATTTTTGTTATGAAAAGACTGTTAATTGTCAATGTAGTCAGTACTAACGGTAAAACGAGCCTAGGAATTGTATGAATAACGCTGCTATATTCACTCATTATGATTCAACTTAACCAGACCAATATCATGAACTACATATGGAAGAAGGGGGGTTATTATTGTCAATGTTAGTCAATTATTGCTGATCCCTTTAATTGTTTAATTGACAGGAATCTATGGGAAATAGATAATTGTTAAGGATCCAGATGGTCACTAATGATGTAATCTTGGCCACGCCCACCCCAGCTGGCAGCAAACACGATTTGCATATTTTTCACAACACAGCTTTCAGTCTGGTCATCGCGGTTGCGTTCGAGAACTAGACGATGAGCTAACACTCGTAGATAAAAGCAGCGAGCTACAATTAGGAACTTTGGGTAAATGTGTGGGAACATTCTCTTGATTTCACGGGCCATTACGAGGCATAATAGGGGATTTGTATGTGCCACTGCACATGTCTATTACAGTGCATGCTGGGATGGATTCTGTTGAAATCTGAGATTTGAAATATTTGGCAACATTTTTAGAATTTATAGAATGATCTTTTTGAGTGAGTGTTTTCACCAATATCACAGACTGTATACATAAGATAAGATAAGATAATCTTTTATTTGTCAAAACTGAGTACGATTACAACAACTAGAAAAGGACAAATAGGTCTACATGGTCTATGAAAACCAAATGCATGATGGGAATGATGGGGACCTGCGTCATGGAAACATGTATAACACATGGATATTGACATTAGAGCACCGACAAATTATCCATGCTGAACATGGCATATTTTTTATACATTTTAGACTGTCCCATTATTAGTCCCATAATTCCATGCGAATCAAGATTCAAAATAGCGGCTATGCAAATCCCCTATTACTAAAACAATTAATGGTTACGTGGGGAACCTTATGTATTGTTATGTTACGGAGGGAATGTTTGGTACGTTTTGTATATATGTTAAAAGTCAGAAAGAGGTTCAGCAAAACATGGCGGGAAAAAACGTTATGTCCACCCAAAGATAATGCAAACTTTTTTTTAAAAAAAACAACACAAACTTAAAATATAGAAATACTTATTAAATGTCCTACTGTTTACTATCATTAGAATCAGCTTGATCTCATCCTTTCAAATATGATGACATCTCAAAATCCATTTTTTGCGACTTGTGACTCATTTCCCTGCAACACATCACACACGTGCTTGTTCTGTGGGTCACTTTCCCAATACTACTACCACCAGAGTCTACAGCTACAGGGTGGTTTCCGATCACACCCACCGCCAGCTCACTCTATGCACAGCTGCAGCGTTCGAGTAGTAGTACATCGTGTGGTGTGAGAGGAGGAGGCGAACAGTACCACCTCCAGCCGGACTCGCTATCCTTCCTCCTCCTTCTCCTTCTCAATAATAACACAGCGGGATATATACCTATACCTATACACGGACCCTGTACTACAGCGCATAGAAGGATACATCTGTCACCCACAGACACCATTAGCTCATCTCAGGCTATCTCTAGGTGAGTGGTTCTTCTTTAATAGAGTATTTCTGCTGCTGCTGTTGGTGTTGTGTACAAGGGTTGATGTCCTGGGACGGGTGGACAGGGACCGCCCGCGGCCCGCCGCCCCTCGCCCCGCCGCGAGCTGTCAGTGGTGCTACGGTGGCCCAGTAGAGGTACCATCATCATCGCCCCCGGCCTTATTATTGCACTGTTTCACATCACAGGAGATAAGAGTGTGTGGTGTCGGCCCATCTACCCAGTGTTACAAGCTCTGCCTCGCTATTTGTAAGAAAACATTGGTGTGGTGCATGGCACTGGGCAGATTAATTTTGATTGAATTGATTTGAAATTGAATTGAAAAATACTTTATTTCTCTGAGGTTATACAGGTACAAATATGAAAGTTAGACAAATAGGTGACCAGGCTTCTGGATAAAATCTAGGTCTTCCAGCCGTCACCTCAATGGGTTTTTCATTATTTTTGTTAAACGTAATCATTATTGTAAACGTATGAGATTAAGTTTGAGTCTATGTTCGAATTAGTAGAAGTACATTAAACTAAAGGGCCAAATCATGGTAACCTTATAAGCAACCCCAGCTGTTATATTCAAGACAATACAGCTGACACACCACTAGGGTAATTGCAACTAGGATTAGTGAATTAATTATACTTTGTCGAGTAAAACTATGCCCAAATAATATTTAACTGCTTTTTTATTTGTTTGTTTTTCATCGATTTCGCGTATTTATCAGAGGCATATTATATTCGGAATCAAGTCCAAGTTTCTTTAAAACTTCACAATATATAAATTTATAATTGTCCAAACATATTCTTAATAGTATGAGTAGAGATCCGAGCCATGGGGATTTCAACTTTTTTAGCATTAAACTTAAAAATTAATAGGGACTCACCAATAGTTGAACGTCTCACTTAGCTCAAGAGTATATTGAAGGACGAGGAATAACAAAAACAATCATTATTATCTGTTATTTCCATGACGACTCATACATCAGCTACCAAGGGGGCATCTCTTCGAACTGAATAAGAACAAAGCACTAGTTTTAGTCTATAAGCCCGAAGTTACCCCTTATATCTTCTTCTTCAACCCAGAACCCAGTCTAGACCCAAACCCTCAGATCAGATAACAATGGTATGTCAGTGATTGGGTCGCTAATCGGTTTCCTGGCCTAGGACTCGGCGTTCTAATGGGATTATGATGACATTCTACCGTCTTAATGGAATTATAATGGCACTTTGTGGTTTGAGGCGAGAGGCTTTCCCTCTCTTTGAAGGGACTCTCTCATCTTTGGGCCTAGACTGTTACCTTTTCTTCAACCCAGAACCACTGAGTTCTAAGAGTGGACTACTGGAGGATCAGGAAGGCGTAAGATCTCCTCCAGTGTGTGGATCCAAGGTGAAGGATCCTCCTCCAGTGTCTGTGTGTAGTAGTGGTAGTGTGATAGTGGTATACTAGTCCCAGATTAAGTAGTCCCAGACACAGTGCATACATGATCCTATCCACGCTCTCCTTCCACCTTCTCTGCCTTATCTATCAAATTACGCCATTACCTATATAACTTTATGGGTCAGATCGCCTAGAAATGTACAATCAGCAGATCTACATTGTTATGGAATTCTGGTTAATTAATTAGGCTGAAAAATGATAAATGCTTGGGGTATCTGGGTATATTTCGTATTGCCATGAATCTATTGGGTTATGTTGGGCTGTATTTTAAACCTCATTTCTGTCTTAAATTTGGTTTATTTTGAGAGGATTAGTGAAGGCGAATTGTACAGTTACTGGCGATTCCACCCATATGTTGATGTCGGCATTATCCTATCATTGTCATCTTCCTTGACATCATCACTTACTTGTAATGCTGTTTCTAAATATCATAACCAACTGATTATTTAACTCAGTGTGGTACAATGGCGGTACTATATAAATATATTACCCAAAAAGGTGTGTTACATACACCAAGCTGCCATATTTGAATATCTATTTGAGATATTTTTAATAATCAAGAATCGTGAGATAGTTATTTAAATATTGTACTGGCCTTAAAATGAAGAAAGAGGGCACCATGCATGCATTGTAAAAAAAGAAGGACATAATGATAACTGGTTTAACGTAGTTTATACACCACCACGGGAGCTTATTAATGGTCGTATAGGGGTGAACCGGCCTGGTAGAAATGACTATTATATCATATAAAATGATTATATATATATAAAATGATAAAATGATTACCTGTATATCTATTATATAATAACTAATCGAAATTTTTACTCATTTGAGTTGTGTTATATCACACAAATAACGTCTATTTCTTTGTAATCAATATAATTTGATATCAATACAAGATTCTGGCATTTTTCAAGGCTATTTTCTGAATATTTCTGACCTCATCCAATGTATTAGTATTTCTGATATTTTTTTAAAAAAATTGAAGTCGTGATAACACCAAAACCAGACAACTAGCAGTTTTTCATGAGGTTGTAGTTTATTTGTGGTATACATTTAGGTGGTTGATTCCTACGTTTCGATCACGTGGCGGATCTTCCTCAGGGAATATTTTTAAAAATGTTAAAGATGTTATTTATACTTGGTTCGCCGACTCCCCTTTTTGGGGTTAGTTCTGTCGGGCCAAGAAGATGTGGAGATATAATTGGCATGTTTATATTCAACACTTCTTTTATATAACTTCTTGTTAGTCATATCTACCTTTAATACCAAGGTGGCATCTTGTAATATCAATAATCGTGCCTACCTCCACACACACACACACACACTGCCCACATATAGGCACCTATATGGGTCAGATTTTCAGAAAATGTACAATTGACCTTCACCGATCCTCTCAAATAACCCAAATCTAAGACGAAAACCAGGTTCAAAATACAGTTCAACATAGGCAGACAGATTTATTGAATGAATATTATACAGAATACACCCAGATATACTCAGTATTTCACTTTTGACTCTAATTTAGTAGAATTCGAGAGATGTGTAGAACTGTAGATTGTGCATTTTCTGAAAATCTGACCCGTACACTTCCGTATCGGTCACTGCTTGTTGTGAGCTTGGTATGAATGGGACGTTACGTGAAGCACAGCAGGGGCAGATCATCAGAAAATGTACAATTGGCAGCTCTATACATTTAGTAAATTCTGACAAATTAGGTTGGAAAATGATGAATACCAGGTGTATCTGAGTATATTTGGTTTTGTGTTGGTTTAATACATCTTTTCTGTTATGTTAAACTGTATGTTGAACCTTATTTTTGTCTGAAATGTGGGTTATTTGAGAGGATTGGTACATTTTCTGACGATGTGACCCAAGACAATCCGACCAGAGTTTGTACTCAGTTGTACCCATTCCGCTGGTGTGGGAACCTCCCAGCTGCTACTGCACCGTGCAGTTCCTAACGAGGCCTGGGAATAAATACAGGTTAACTAACGAGTGGGTTGAAGGAACGTGCAACATTGCACGAGTTGGTGCAATATTCTAGGCGACTGAAACCAATGATTTATTATACAGATAATACAGATTAAACATATTTATCATATATGATTTCAATCATGAAAATAGAAAAAAATCAAGTCATAAATTTGAATTTCAGCGGTAATCTTAGTAAAAAAAAACAACCCTAGATTGGTTGCCATGACAACCCTAATAACTCACTAGTGAAATACACACTATGCGCAAATCACTCTAGATCCGTTGTTTTCAGAGCAATGCGTGTATACATAATAAGGTGTGATAAAATACGAGGGGCGAGTTGGAATGGTCGCAGTAATTTCATTATACCTTTAATACCAGGTTTTGGGGTATATTATGTGATGTGTTACAGGGAATTGAGCCACAAGTCGCAAAATATTATTGATATTTTTCAAAGTAATTTATTCACAAGATCTCCCTGTAGGAATGTTTTGATATTTGGAAGGTTTAGCGCAAGACAGTGTATTAAATATATCCTTGCCTTTTGAAGGTCATTATAATGAGTACATTTAATTACTTTACTAGTAGTTGTCCACCCAGAAATATTGCAAATCTTTTTTTCAAACATAAATATATTAACCTAAAATATAAAAACACTTCTTAGATGTCCTCAATGTTTGCCTTCATTAGAATCGGCTTGATCTCATCTTTGCAAATATGATGATATTTCAAATTGTATATTTTCTGGCGATTCGACCCATGTGAAAATGTACAATTCACCTTCCCCAATCCTCTCAAATAACCCACATTTTAGACAAAAATACAGTTCAACCTAACCAAACAGATCGCTAGAATAAATACAATGCCTGATATACTAACTAGAATTTACCTAGTATTGACCAAATTGCAGCCTAATTTAGCAGAATTTACTAAATGTGTACAGCTGCCAATTGTACATTTTCTAAAAAAAACTGACCCACGTATACTGTACGGTAGATGTAACAAATGCCTGTAGCCCAGTGTTCTGGCACTGTCTGCAGCCCATCATAGGCGTGTATAGAGAACCTTATTGGCGCACTATTGGCTCACTATTATCTCTTGTACACAAGGTTAACAACACTTACACACAGGACGCCAGCAATGTAGGAACAAAGTTAATAAATTCTCCCGTTGTTATTCACTGCCTGACAAGCTTCCAATACTGCAGCAAGGGGATGACCATAAACTGGTGGACCGTGTGACAGCACATTGTGCCTGTATTCTCTGCCTTTATGTAATATTATGGGTAAGATTTTCAGAAAATGTACACTCTACAGTTCCACACATCTATCAAATTCTGTTAAATGAGCGTGAAAAATGATAAATAATTGCTTTATCTGAGTGTATTCTGTATTGTATTCATTCAATAATATTATTTATATTTATATTTAGTAAATTCTGTCTGGTGATGTTAAACTGTATTTTGAACCTGATTTTTGCCTTAAATGTGGATTACTTGAGAGGACTGGTGAAGGTGAATTTTCTGAAAATCGTACCCATATAGCAGATGGGTGAAATCACCAGAAAATGTACAATTCACTAATAATCTTATATAACCCAAATTTAAGACAAAAATGGGGTTAAAAGTTCAGTTCAACAAAACCAAAGGGATTGTTTGAATCAAGACAATACTAAATATACACAGATATACCTAGTATTGATCATTTGTAAGTCTAATTTAGCAGAATTTACTACATGTGTAGATCTCCCTAATGTACATTTTCTGATGATCTGACCCATATGGAAACCTCCCACTGTGTTGGCGTTGGTTTTAGCTTAAACGAATTCTATTCAGAAAAATCATTACTCGATGTGAACAATTTGCAGGCTCTGCTGATCAAAAAACTCTACAATAATAGGTGTGGACATTAATCATAACGGCTCTAAAGGCTCTAGCATAATACTTAATCAAAAAGTAGTCTAACAGATACAATACAATGATTAATATTTGATTATATCATACTATTTATTCAATAATCTTTCCTTTGGCCTGAATGATGCACCTAATTTCTTAATGGAAGAAATACATATGATTTATGGAGATTCAACTTTATCTGAATCAAGAGATGGTTATCTATATTGTGTATCTATCATGTTTATCTCGATTTTTGTATTAATCACAGAAGAATATGAGCCCATCTCGTTTTGCCCTTAATTATATATATGGGTCAGATCGTCAGAAAATGTACAATTGGCAGCTCTACACATTAAGTCAATTCTGCTAGATTAGGCTGAAAAATGATGAATACCGAGTATACATTTCTGAGTATATTTAGTTTTGTGTGGGTTTAATATGTTATCTGTTCTGCTATTATATGTTAAACCGTATTTTGAACCTTATTAAATGTGGGTTATTTGAGAGGATTGGTGATCCTTACCAAATAATAATTGCTGCGTTCATGCCTGTATTGATGTATCATGGGATACTCAAACTGTCAGATTTGTTGTCAATGATCCAATGCAAACTGTCACTAATTGTGATTGGATCGACCACCCATGGTTGTTTACGGACACAACTCATGCTATTATATATCGGTTAAATTTCCCCGAAAACGCACAATTCACATTTAGAAACCCTCCAAAATAACCCGAATTTAATACAAAAATGAGTCTCAAAACACAATTCAACATAACTTAACACATTCTATGAATAAACTCAAGACCAAATGTACTCAGATATAACTAGTACTTATCATTTATCAGCCTCATTTATCAGAATTTACTAAATGTGTAGAGCTGCCAATTGTACATTTTCCGACGATCTGACCCATATAGTCAGGTGTGCAAAGGTGTGATAATCTATTTTGTAATCCTCACAACATCTTTGATGTAACAGATGTCTCTAAATAGTAACAATAAATACGTGCTTACACAGCTAGAGGGCAACCAAACACGCCCAATGAAATTACAAAAAGCAATATATGATGTGTTCCAGAAAGATCAGTCACAAGTCGCAAATTTGATATTTGTCAAAGTGTTTTTGTCACAAGATCTCTTTATTGGAATGTTCTGATTTTAGGAGGGTTTAGCAGTTATAGTCATGAAAGCCATGTAAGAAATTTCGGGACATAGTAGTAAATATATCCTTGCGTTTTGAAGGCCTGTGTATGGAGTATACTTAGTTATTTAATGGGTAATTACCCATCCAGAAACATTGCAAACGTTTTTTTCAAAAATAAAAATATCAAACTTAAAATATAGAAATATGTATTAGGTGTCCTAGTGTTTACTATCATTGGAAGCACCTTGATCTCCCCTTTTCAAATATAATGATATCTCAAAATCAATATTTTGTGACTCATTTCCATATAACGCATCACATATATTTTCGTTGCAGACTTGGACTGCAAATGGAATTATAGAAGAAACTCATACGAAACTTTACTATAACTTTGATTGTGAGTTATTATATAAAAAACAGTCTAGGCTTAAAGTCGAGAAAGTCCCTTCAAACTGAGGGAAAGCCACTCACTCCAAACCGCAAAATACCATTATAATCCCATAAGGACCACAACATCCAATTATAATCCCTTTAGAGGGCCTAGTCCTGGGCCAGAAAAGCCATTAGCGCAGTAGGCGTCCAATCATACATACCATTCTTATCTGATCTGACTGTTTGGGCCTAGGCTGCAAGGAGCTCCTTTTACTTCTAGGAGTTGTTTACGGTTCAGATTTTCAGAAAATGTACAATTGGCATTTGTACATATTAAGTAAATTCTGATAAATTAGGCTGCAATTTGGTCAATATATACTAGGTAAATTCGAGTATATTTGGCATTGCACTGATTCTAACAATCTGTTTGGTTAGGCTGAACTGTATTTTGAACGTTATTTTCGTCTGAAATTTGGGTTTTTGAGATGATTGGTGAAGGTGAATTGTACATTTTCTGAAAGTCTAAACCTTACACCTTTCCACGACTCTAGAGGAGGACTCATACTGGAGCCATACAAGTGTGCTGCATAAATATCCAATAAGATAAATCACAGCACCTTGCTCGCCCCCCCCTCCCTCTCTCTACCTGCCCCCCCCCCAAGCCCCATCTAGTATGACAAAGAGTGCTAGTGTGTAAATACAGCGAGACGTATATCAGCATCATAAGCTCTGCTCTGCGAAAACGGGTCTTATGTGGTTAGATATGAAATGTAAAATGTGTTTTAGGACATAATATGCTGCAAAAATTATGTTGATATGAAAAACAGAAGCCGAGATATGAAGTTCTGAAATATGATGTGTTGAAATGGGGTAAATAGCCAAAACTGCTGTATAGTTTTTACTTGCCGAACTTTAGTTAAACCCTTATATGATTCAAAATGCGCATCATTTTCAATAAATAGAATAATATATTGCCATTTTTCTGAAAATTTAAGTAATTCAAATCTGTTTTCAGTATCTTAATCATCAGAAAATTCTCTTTTGACTTTATTTAAATTTGAAACAATTTGATGGCATATAGATTTCCATGGAAACCAGAATCCTGTTAAACATCATTATTGGTGATTTGGACGTTCCATTGAATTCATGGTTACCATGGCAACAATAACAAAATTTTCTCCAAAGTTTTCCGCCACGCTATAATCTGCGAAAAATTTCATTTTCAATGTTTTTTTGAGTAAATTTAGTGTTTTTAACAGTTTTCCTGTTAAATAATGCCCCTAGGGCTATCCCAGTAACAACCTTTAAGACCCATAATCGTCTCCTGTCCTGTATATAAACTATATGTAAATAGTTCACATATTGTGATAACGGTTATCTTCAGGAAAGCCCAATAAACCAGCCCTTATAGCTGTACGTGGAAAGTAAATATTTATTCTTGTGTGCTTAATAATACATCTTTATTCATCAGCCATTCAACAGTTTATATCATAGAATATTGTCAGTCAATGCTGCATGCATTACTACAATTTAAACATATTTTATTATTATCATAGTTCCCTGACAGCAAACTACACACTACTAGCATTCAGATGCATATTTCAAGTCGTGACTATGTTTGGACTGCCTTACAGTATTGTAGAGAATATGAACCTGTGGAATGTATTACTTTTGTATTCTTTTCTGATACAAGTTGTTATAAAGGTCGTTTTTCATTTCACTTTTCATAAATGTCCGTCAACATGACAAATTAAGGGTTCCAGTCCATGCAGGCCCAAAGCCTCTCAGATCAGATAAGAAAAACTGAGATTTCAGCGAGTCCTCTAAATAATTATTTTGGGCGATAATGAAATTTTACACCAAGGAGAACATATCGAAATTCTGTAATACTCTATATGGGTGGCCTTTGGATGGGTCTGGAATGAATCGACCACTAAATAGACAATTTCATTTTTTGACGGAAATTAGCTGAGAATACAACTTTACAATAGAATATAAACATAACATAAACAACTGAAAAGAACAACTTAACAGGTTTCTTTTGTTGCTAAAAGCTTACTTCATTATGTCAACCTACGTTTCGGGATCTTAATTCCTTCATCAGGGCTAATTATAATTTAGACTCATTTATTTTGTTTTCATTTGGAACTCAAGGTACGAGCTCCCATCCCCACCCATCTGTCCCCCTCACCCCCATACACCTGACCCCCTGACCCCCACCCCCTCACCCACCACCCTCTCACCCCACCCACACCCTCACCCCGTGGCTGGACAATCCCAGCCCCGCCCCTCACATCACATCACATGGGTGAAACCGCCAGAAAATGTGCAATTCACCTTCACTGATTCTCTCAAAATAAACCAAATTTGACAGAAAAAAATTGTCAAAAAAAGACAGAAATGAGACTCAAAATACAGCCCAACATAACCCAACAGATTGTCTGAATCAAGGCAATACCAAATATACTCAGATATACCTAGTATTTAACATTTCTCAGCCTAATTTACCAGAATTTCATAAATGTGTAGATCTGCCGATTGTACATTTCTAGGCGATCTGACCCTCATATTGTTCTCTCCATGAGAGAGATTAGTCACGAGCGGTGGGATGGGTTTATAATGTAATTAGTGTACTTGTGACCCCGGCTCATGTTTGGGTTCTTGGGTTCTGTAAACACCATCACTTGTCCCACCCTGTTTACAATGTAGAGACAGAGAAGAGCGGACGGCAGAAATTGGGCCTCTTCAAATATGACTCATGATAAATACGATATGGGTATTGTGGCTGTAATGTCAGTGGTCAGATTTTCAGAAAATGTACAATTTGCCTTTACTAATCCTCTCAAATAAACCCACATTTAAGATGAAATTTAGCTTCAAAATACAGTTCAACATAACTAAATACAGTGTTTGGATCATTGGAATAGCAAATATATATATATAGCTAGCCTTTATCTGTTATTGCCAGGGGAATTTAACCGAATCTGCTGAATAGGTCAGATTTTCAGAAAATGCACAATCTACATTTCTACACATCTCTCAATTTTTGCTAAATTAGAGTGAAAAGTGATAAATACTGAGTATATCTGAGTGTATTCTGTATTGTATTCATTCAATAAATATGTCTGGTTATGTTGAACTGTATTTTGAACCTGATTTTTGTCTGAAATCTGGGTTATTTGAGAGGATTGATGAAGGCGAATTGTATATTTTATGAAAATCTGACCCAAATGTGTAGGGCTTCCGATTGTACATTTTCTGAGAATCTGACCCTCAAAACGTTGGGAAACTCTGTAGGAGGGAAATACGACGCTGACCATATTTGGCAGCTGTCATTTATTTGTGAAAAGGAATGAGTCAGGATTTATTTGGATGCGATATATTTCAAGCTAAATATAAAGGGATCACTCTAGGTCTAAACCCTGAGATCAGATAAGAATGGTATGTCAGTGATTGGACGCCTACCTCGCAAATCGGTTTCCTGGCCTAGGGCTCGGCGTTCTAATTGGAATATAATGATATTTTGCGGTCCTAATGGAATTATAATGGCACTTTGCGGTTTGTGTGTGTGTGTGTGTGGGGGGTTCATCCTATTTCTGTGCAATAGATGTGGAAAGAATGGGAGGACTTCCATATGTGATCCGTTTTAGGAAAATGAGTCATAAGTCGCAAAATATAGATTTTGAGATACCACCATATTTGAACAGAGGAGATCAAGCCGATTCCAATGAATGTAAACATTAAGGACATCTAATAAGTATTTCTATAGTTTATGTTTGATATTTTTAGTTTCTAAAAAAAAAGTTTGCAATATTTCTGTATTGGTAAAGTGACTAAATATACTCCATACGAAGGCCTTCAAAACACAAAGATATGTTTGATATAAAGTCCTGAAATTTGTTACATGGATTCATATGACTATAAGTGCTAAAACCTCTAAACATTAGAGCATTTCAATAAAGAGATTTGGGGAAAAAACACTTCGAAAAATATCAGTTTTGTGAATTATAACTCATTTTCCTGGAACACATCACCTATAGGGGCTGTAGTAACCTTGTTTTACTTACGAAAAACGGTAAACTATTTGGACTGGGTACATACAGACAACTAAACCCTCTATATCCCTCTTGCTGCATGAAAACAAGTGTTACATAATACATGAAAGTCTATCCTGGCTGTATACAATGGCTGCCATATGGGTCAGATCGTCAGAAAATGTACAATTGGCAGCTCTGCACATTTAGTAATTTCTGCTAAATTAGGCTGAATGGGAAAATGATAAACACCAGATATATCTGAGTATATTTGGTATTGCCTTGACTTGAAAGACCTATTTGGTTATGTTGAACTGTATTTTTAACCTCATTTTTGTCTTAAATGTGGGTTATTTGAGAAGGTTGGAGAAGGCGAATTGTACATTTTCTGGCGATTCGATCCTTATAGGATTAACGGTGGGTTGGAGGTAAATATAACCGGAAGGTGAGCTGAGGGGATGAGAGAGAGGGGCACCTGTCTACTGGTCATCCAATAGGGGGGTTTGCATGACCACCATTTTCAATCTTGATTCTTGATTCGCATGGAATTATGGGACTAATGGTACAGTTTAAAATCTATAGATAGCATGTTATGTTCAGCATGGAATATTTATCAGTGATCTAATGTCAAAAGCTATGTGCTTTACATTTTTCCATAATACAAGATTTCATTTTTACCATCATGCATTAAATGATTGATAATTGGTTTTTCATAGATCATTTACACAACCTATGATATGATCCTTCCAATGATGTTGCTAAATATCTGTATATCAGGTTTGAACTGAATCCATCCCAGCATGCACTGTACTAGACATGCGCAGTGAGACATGCAAATCCCCTATAGGGGGTTAGCATGACTCACTGTGCACACCTGTAATGAGGAATATCTGTAATAATGAGGAATGCTGGGATTGAATATAATGCACCCGTGAAGAAGGTCACCACAAGATAAAATATATAAGCAACTATCTAAAAGCAACTCACCAAGAGATCGGCGTTTATACGGTTATTTCTCAGCCATTTACATTGAATATAATTATCTTTTTTGTTCGTTAACATTGGAATCTTAATTATACCACTCTCCGCTGTAAAATATTTAAATTAATTTAAATGCATGGGAAGATTTCCCCGTGGAATTTCCACTTATTCGCCGACTGACTTCATTACGCTAATGTGTGTATTTAGCCTGGTCTTGGCATTTAAATTATAACGATATCCAGTTCATGTAGACGCGAACATACACCGACAAAGACGTTCCTTCTAATTTCCAGAGTGATTTATTGTTTGTCTTTCCCTCCGCATATGTCTTTCGTTGTCTGAGACATGGGTCGAATTGCCAGAAAATGTACAATTCACCATCACCAATCCTCTCAAATAACTGCCCAAATTTAAGGCAGGGGTGAATATTGACACAAGGGGCAATGAAAAAGCAAAGGGAACAGAGAGAGAGAGAAAGAAAGAAAGAAAGAAAGAACGAAAGAGAAGAGAAAAGCGAAGAGAGAGCGAGAGAAAGAAAGAGAAACGGGAAGAGAGAGGGAAAGAGAGAGAAGGAAAAAGAGAGAGGGAGAGATATAAACTCAGAAAGAGAGAGAGGGAGAGAGAAAGAGAAAGAGAGAGAGAGAGGGAGAGAGAAAAAGAGAGAGAGATAAAGAGAGAGAAAGAGAGAAAAAGAAAAGAGAGAAGAGATTCGAAGAGTGAGTGCGAGAGAGAGTGAGTGCGACAGAGGAGATTGAGAGGGCTCGCTCTAACGACGGGTGTAACAATAGAGAGGAGAGGATTAATTTGCGAGGTGTGCATCACAGCTTATACTTGATGGTCACTATGGTAACACGATAGCCTCGCATTGTCTCACACGCATGCGCACTCTGCTTAAATGTACTTCCGCCTTTTGTCACAGCTTGATTTGAAACTCTTGGGAAATGAGCATATTTGGACGCGTGCATAGTGAGGTTTATTTCATTTCAAAAAGGGCGATTTTATCATATTAGCACAAATTTGATATTGTGATAGGGTCTTTATTACAATACAGGGGAAACCTATAGTGGATTACAAAAGAGGATTTATCTGTCTGTCTATATTAGGTTCACTTATACATGTAGTTATATTAGGTCCAGTTATTAATTATTAATAGATTATTAATTTGCCAGTGCTAGATTATTCTTCTATGAGGATATACTTTAGATCCATTACATTTTAAAAACAAAATCGAAAACTATCAATAGATTTAGCTAAATTCCTGTTTGATTTTAGATCCAACAAGTAATTAATTTCATTTCTTTCATCAATAAAGACATTGTTGTAGCGTTCTGCGTCGCTCACCACTGCACAATCATGTGGTACAAGTACATTAAGATGTACATTTTTTTTAAAGAAATTTTATTGAGCTGATTTCAATGTTAGATACATTAATAATCTCACAGACTCAAGGGAAAAACAATTTTAAATAAACTTTTATATAATTATACAGATTATACAGATACATGTAATTTGATTTGTCACCAATTTATGAAAAAATAATTTCGCTCTTTGGGACAGCTGTCCGCTTTCTAAATCTTCAAATATCATTTTTTAGTCTTAAAGTTTGTAGAATTGACTCATTATCCTCAATGTTATATTAGAGGCGAATATATTGCAAATACCCAAAGCAAACAACAAATTTACACCAGCCATATGTGATGTGTTACAGGAAAATGAGTCACAAGTCGCAACAAAAATGGACTTCGGGATATCATCATAATAATATGAAAAGATGAGGTCAAGCCGATTCTAATGATAGTAAACATTAGGACAGCTTGCGTCTTGTGACTCATTTTTCCTGGAACACATCACATATGTGTGTACTATATATATATGGGTTTATTTTCACTCCTCATGCACTTAACACATCTGCCCCTGGGTTCACCTCAGGTTCTCTGGCGGCCATTTAAATCTCTGTCACTTGCTGTAACAGATGTAGTGAGTGCAGTTATCTTTAATCTAGGAGCAGTTATAGCTAGTTATACCAGATTATCTGACCAGATGATCGATGTTCAGACAGATAAAGTCCTGTTATTGACTATTGTAGGCAATTGGTAGGCCAAGGATTACACCTCCTGTCCACTCGTTATAAGGGTCAGATTTTCAGAAAATGTACAATTGGCAGCTCTACACATTTAGGAAATTCTGCTAAATTAGGCTGGAAAATGATGAATACTGTGTATATTTGAGTATATTTGGTATCACATTGATTTAGGGTATCAGTTCTGTTATGTTAAACTGCATTTTGAAGCTCATTTTTGTCTTAAATATGGGTTATTTGAGAGGATTGGTGAAGGCGAATTGTACATTTTCTGAAAATCTGACCCATAAAGTGCGTATTGAGTGTTCTTGGTAACATTCTGTCATGGATTGACCATTCGAGCAACTATTATTCAGCCTAAGCCCAAAGATGGGTCAGATTCTCAGAAAATGTACAATTCACCTTCGCCAATCCTCTCAAATAACCCATATTAAAGACAAAAATAAAGTTCAAAATACAGCTCAACCTAGCCAAACAGATTTCTAGAATCAATGCAATGCCGAATATATTCGAATATACCTAGTATTGACCAAATTGCAGCCTAATTTAGCAGAATTTACGAAATTTGTACAGCTGCCAATTGTACATTTTCTGAAAATCTGATCCAGATGAGAGAATCCCTTCAATGGTCCACTGTATTGTACACACTAGACCATCCTAGCTCTGGTAAATCCTTTATAGCTGGTCCTGTAAAATCTTTGCACAAGGTTCCATTAGCAGACCTTATTTTTATGTTTCTAAATGTCATAAATAGAAACCGCCTGGAAGAGTATCCTAACAGTTAAATTAACCACATAGCCATGAGAATATTCGTGCTGAATGTAAGGAAATGAATACGAGCCTGAATAAAGATATTTTCAAATCACAACAGTTAGAAATAGTAGAGTATCAGAAAAAAACCCTCTCGCTATTTCTGATGATAGGGGGGGGGGGGCGGTGGAGTGGGGGGGGGGGGGGTAGGGCAATACGCAAGGGGTGGGGGAGAGGGGTGAAGGTGAGAGTGTTGTCAAGGGAACACTATATGTACATTAGGTGTGTGGTTGGAGTGTTGCAATACCAGCACTGTATAGTGGCCAGGGTCTAAAAGCCTTCACACACTATTACAGTACATCCTCATAGTCAATGACTTAGGTAAACATGCCTTTGTCTTCCCCTCCTATACTCCTCTGGACGGACAGTACCGAGCAGTAGAGAGACAAGTGGGTTAGAGCACTAGAAAATGTACAATCGCCAGCTCTACACATTTAATGAATACTGCTAAATTAGGCTGAAAAATGATAAATACTTGGCATATCTGAGTATGTGTGGTATTGTTTTGACTCAAAGGATCTGTTTGGTTGTGTTGGATTGTGTTTTGAGTCTCATTTTCATCTTAAATTTGAATTATTTGAGAGGCTTAACATAGCCACACAGATTGTTTGAATCAAGGCAATACCAAATATTCCCAGATATACCTATTATTTATCATTTTTCAGTCTAGTTTAGAATAATTTACTAAATGTGTAGAGCTGCCGATTGTACATTTTTTGACAACCTGGCCCACAAGTAGAAGTAAGAGGATGGGGGTAACCAACCCTAACACGGGGTATTATTAGCCAGGATTAAGAGCTTTGTTGGCATGTAACCAAATCCTTCTGTTGCATCATTAAACGTAATGTGTATTTTACTAATTACTCGTCAAAGAGTACAATTGTTACACTACGTATAACACAATGTTGTCAATCTAAATGCAAGGAATTGTCCAGAGATTCAGAAGACAGCAAAGTATGACAGTTCAAATTAAGTAGAACATTGAGACTGGGATGGCTTTTCTCTTCAAATATGGCATTTGACATTTTGCGGTCTTAATGGAATTATAATGACACTTTGCGGTTTGAGGCATTCTAGAGGCTTTCCCTTCGTTTAAAGGGACTTCGTTTGAAGGAACTTTGGGCCTAGAGTGGTGGAAACTCCCATTCCTCATTAATAGGATAACGAAGCAATTATGAAAGAATTTTTTGTCCATTAAACAGAAAATGTGATGTGTTTCAGGAAAATGAGTCACAAGTAGCAAAAATGATATTTTTCAAAGTGTTTTTTCACAAGATCCCTTCATTGAAATGTTCTGATTGTTGGGAGCTTTAGTACTTATAGTCATATGAATCCATGCAACAAATTTTAGGACATTGTACTAAATACATCCTTCCGTTTTGAGGGGTTTCATATGGAGTATATTAAGTTACTTTAATGGTAATTACCCATCCAGAAACATTGAAAACTTTTTTTTTTAAAATAAAGATACCAAACTTAAAATATAGAAATACATGTTAGATATCCTAGTGTCTACTATCATTTGAATCAGATTGATCTCCTCTTTTCGATTATGGTGATATCTCAAAATCCATTTTTTGCGACTTATGAATCATTTCCCTTAAACGGATCACAAATATGGCTTTAAACAAAAGCAGAAGGGGTAAAACATAACAATAACAGAAATCACTTAAGGGTGTGTTTTCTGGCACAACATCCATTGTTCCCCAGCCTGGATGGCTCTGGATGGCTTCCTCAGGCTTTATTGACTGACCAGGCACCGCCAGCAGGGTCACGTGGTATTATAGGCCACGCCCACCCGCACTGACAGGAGCAATTCTAAATCACAATAACACAGCACGCTCGACACGTGCACCATTTGCAATTCTAAGGCCAACGAAAATAGGGGTGTTTCCGATTTAACCCCGCCCCCCACTACCTAGAAAAACCTGCTCCCACCTAAAATATTTTGTGACCACGTCTGATTTTATTTGGATTTTATTTTTCACAAAAAAGCTAATAAAAGCAAGAAAACAGGTTTTCCTAACCATAACCTGTCAAAAAGCACATTTCCCTCCCTGGAAGGTGGTTTCCTTTAAAAAGAGTTACCCCCTACCTAGTTTTCAGCCAGATAAATGCGAAACACTCCTATTTTATTGGCCTAAATCAAAATAACACGCTCGCCACGTGCTCCCTTTCCCAACCCGAAAACCAGGCGTGGTGGAGGGTGGAGGGGGGGGGGGGGGGGGGCACCTTACATATTTCAAACTCTTTCTGTCCGGTGATATTTTTTTAAGGCAGCGAACACATTTCATTTCATATGCATAATAAAGATATAATTCATAGAAATATTAAAATAAATTTGCGATCAAAATTCTACTTGTATATTGGGGATCCAAATCACTGTCATGTTTCTGAGCTTCTGGAACTTGATGGGTTATTATTTTCTTATCCTAGTCAATGGAAAGAAGGACCCCCCCCCCACACACACACACTCCACACACAACACACATGATCCAAACAACAGAGTTAGTAAGCATCGATCATGTTAACTCTTTCCCATCCTAGCAACACCTCCCACATACAGCATGTGATGATATGTGATCCGTTTTAGGAAAATGAGTCATAAGTCGCAAAATATAGATTTTGAGATATTACAATATTTGAAAAGAGGGGATCAAGCGGATTCCAATGATTGTAAACACTAGGGTACCTAACGTGTATTTCTATATCTTTAAGTTTGATATTTTTATTTTTGAGGAAAAAAAGTTGGCAATGTTTCTGGCTGGGTAAACCAGTAAAGTAACTAAATATACTTCATACAACGGCCTTCAAAACGCGATGATATATTTAATACAATGTCCTGAAATTTGTTACACGGATTTATATGACTATCAGTGCTAAACCCTCTGAAAATCACAACATTTCAATAAAGAGATCTTGTGAAAAAACATCTAAAAAAAGGAATTTTGCGACTTATGACTCATTTTCCTGAAACACATCACATATGTCCTTAACGGATCCTCCTCACAACAAACGGTCCCCTCGGGGGCTTTCCTAGCATATATTATTAATCAAATTTCTGATTAAACTTTAGTTAGATAAACCTTCAAATGTTCAGGGTCGGGGCACTCGAACCCTTGTTGAAGGTTTCAGCAGAAGGTAGATTAGGGAGTCTCGAGAACATTCACCCTGTGTTGGGGGGTTGTATAATATGATTCGATTTAATATTTTATTTTTATTCAGCCCAAAACAACTCCAATGTTCTTAGTTGAAGCTGATATAATACAAAAATTCATAAATTGGTGTTAGATGATAATAAATGTTCAGAATCTATGTTCAGAAGTGAACATCACCTACCAGGGCGAATTTCTCAACAAGAATATTCTGCCCAAATTATCTATTTCACCAGTCTAGTTATAACTTTTTTATTATTAATTATTAATTATAATAATAATTAATAGCATTTGTTTGGAGTATGGGGTATTGAACTGAATTTTCTATTTAATCGCAAAATATAACAGAAATAAATCTTTGAATGAACTATTTTTCGTGGCTGTGACTATTTGTGAGCAAATTAAATTATACGATCGATGCTGCAAGCACCACTGCGCACGCGCGGGACAAATAAACCCTGGCCGACCCACACAGTTGCGCTTTTTCCCGCCCAAAATTAATGGCGCTGTTTTTTAAGCATGTTGATTTATGAAATTTGCTGGGTTTGCGAGAAATTCCCAGTCGTGCGACCATTAATCTTATAAATCTTTCCATTTAACAAAACATCCCTCCACACATCCCAGAGGGAGTAGGAGGAATAGGGGATTTGTATGTGCCACTGCGCATGTCTTTACTCTGCATCATGGGATGGATTCAGTTCAATTTTCTTTTTTTTTTATTTCGTTAAAGGCCAATATAATTTTTTTTTATTTCGTTAAAGGCCAATATAATATTTAATATTTGACATACAAATATTTGGCAACATTTTTATCGAAAATTACAAGAAGTTTTCACCAATATCATAGCTTTTATAAATGATCTATGAAAACGAAATAAATGATTGGAAAGATGGGGTCTTGTGTTATCGAAACGTGTATAACACATGGATATTGACATTAGAGCACTGATAAATAGTCTTCCATTATGTTTCTTAACTAACGGGTGTGGGTCAGAAGTAAAATCAAAATTATAAGTAATTTACTGTTGATTATAGTGTCTGGAAAACAAATTTTGGCCATTATTCTGCGAAGGCCTATAGTTACTATAAAAGTTGGTTACAAGTGAGTATCAGTTGTAAAATGTGATGTGTTTCAGGAAAAGGAGTCATAAGTCGCAAAATCGGTATTTTTCAATGTGTTTTTGTCACAAGATCACATTATTGGAATCTTCTGATTTTTGGGGAGTGTGTCACGTATGGATATGTCAATCGATGTATCAAATTTCAGGACAATCTATGTAATATATCCTTTGGTTTTAAAGGTCCTCATATGGACTACATTTAGTTACTTTACTGTTTAGTCACCCCCAGAAATATTGGAAACTTTTTTTTTCAAAAACGAAAATATCAAACTTAAAACCTAGAAATACTTATTGGATTATTAGACTGTTTACTATCATTGGAATCGGCTTGATCTCATCTTTTCAAATATAATGGTATCTCAAAATCTATTTTTTGCGACTTGTGACTCATTTTCCTGAAACACATCACAAATGATAGAGTAAGATAAGATAACTTTCACTTTCTCAACTAGCTAATATGTAATACACATAGTAAACTAGTACATTTCAATACATTTCAATTTCCATAAGTCATTGGTGGGTCCAGTCGGTCTTTCCGACAATAAGAACTGTGTACAAATAAAATGTGGAAAGTATAAGGGATACTTATTATGTAAAGCTATTATATTCCATTGTTTAACATCTGGAATATGATCCTTGAGAGTTTTCTTATCACCGCTTCACAGCAAATCATTTCCCGATGTGTGTGCATTATATATATATCAGAACATCAATATTATATTACACAATTACACCTTTCTAGGTTAGAATAAGAGTTAAACAAACCATACACGAACAGCCTAAATATATCTATTAGAATAATTCTTTACAAACACTAAATATTAAGGGATATATACATGGCACAGCAACCATTGGACATGTATTCATCTATATGGGTGAGATTTCCTGAAATCCTCTCAAATAACCCAAATTTAAGACGAAAATCTGGTTCAAAATACAGTTCAACATAACCAGACAGATTCATTGAATGAATACAATACAGAATACACTCAGATATACTCAGTATTTATCATTTTTCACTCTTGTTTAGGAGACTTTGAGAGATGTGTAGAACTGTAGATTGTGCATTTTCTGAAAATCTGAACCATATAGCGTAACACGAGGCGACACCAAGAAACCACATAAGAAATATTCACCGTATATTTGCGAGGATAACATAGACAGTTTCTTGGAGGAATATATTATATTTAAAGGCATTTCTACAGGAGAAAATTCAGAAAGTCAGCCCATATTGGGACATCCTGTTTTCATGGCTGAAAGTGGAGACATGACAAAAATACTGAAATATTTCTGGCAAGGGGGGGGGGGGGGGAGCAATCATTATAATAATGCGTGGGTTCGTGTGGAAACTTGAAGTTAATTTGATGATTTTAATCTTTTGAAAGTTTCGATGATTTTTTCTAAAACGAATTTTGTGAAAATGTTTCTGAACATTTGAGAATTTTTCGAAAAGTTTGGGTTAAAAATGACGGAATTTGGGTTAAATTTGACAATTTTTTTTTTTTTAAATCTTTATTTCTTTATCCTGCCATCTCGGCTTCTACATTTCTACGAATTTTTATAAGGTTTGAAAAATACCGAAGTCTTTCATTTCTGTGTTTCGCAAGAGCACAATTAAAATCTTTGTGGAGAAGCGAATAAGAGAAGGACTTTATACAATAATGTATTGCTGGCTAATACAAGCCTATATCCTGGTTGGTGTGTCGGGATTCATCGATCACTAAATCCAATTTCACACCAGCCTAACACCACCATGTGCGGAATTAATTCGCTCATACATGTCCCCACAGGCGAATACATCGTCAAACTACAGCGAGTATTTTGATGAAAATAATAATGCCATAAAATATGGAAAAAATAATTGGATTTGGAATAATGGAGATCCTGTTCATACGTGCATGCATGGGCCTCCCTCCACAACCCACATCCTCTCTATTTAATGGGCGGTATTTTAGAGATTACATTTTCTGAATGTCACGTTTGTGTAAGTAGTTAATGGGTCAGTTTGTCAGAAAATGTACAATTGGCAGCTCTACACATTTAGTAAATTTTGCTAAATAAGGCTGAAAGAAATATATATTCTAGGTGTATCTGGTGTATTTGGTATTGCCTTGAACCAAGAAATCTGTTTGGTTTTGTTGAACTGTATTTTTAACCTCATTTTTGTCTTAGGTTGGGGTTATTTGAGAAGATTGGAAAAGGCGAATTGTACATTTTCTGGCGATTCAACCCTACATAATGGACATACATGAGTCAGATCGCCTTGAAATCTACAATTGTCCGCTCAACACATTTTATCAATTCTACTAAATTAGGTTGAAAAATTATAAATACTAGGTGTATTTTATTGTATATTTAGTTACAAAATCAGTTTGGTTCATTTGAGCTGCATTTTTAGCATAGTTTTGCCTTAAATTTGGATTATTTGAGAAGATTGGTGAATTAAGGCGAATTGAACATTTTCTGGTGATCCGACCCTACATAATACAAGGTCTCATTGAAACCCATCCGGGGTGGTAACCTACAAGTCCTACTGCGCAGATACCACATCCATATCCACGAGTCAAGAACGCTCTTGTCTTTTTACAAAATAACAAGCTTCAAAATCACGACATGAGACGCCACCCATGGCAGTGACGTCACGACATCAAGGTCAAATCAATGTCGCGGTGCCGTCTGATCATGGCACTTGTATTTCGGACGTCACGCAATCTCTAAGAGTTCTGACAAAATTAAGATTGTTTTGGCTCGCTTTCATCTTCAGACGTATTTTAATGGCCCTCTTTTCTTCCCAATTTACTTAACCCCATGTCGCCAATTACATATTATGCAGGTCAGACCTTCGCGTGGGGTGACATTTTAGTTTTGACTCTTCTCTAAATGAAAGGAAAAGTGGAGCCAGGGAGGTTCCTCCCTTACAATCTTTACTTTGAAATATGACGACAAATTTCTATTTAATTAAATAATAACGTCCGTGTCAATATAACTTCATGGCATAATCGTTGGAAAAACGGTCACAAATTAGTTCACTGAATCGCAGTTCGAATCGCAATCTAATTACAAAATAACATTTATAGTTTAGATATTAAGGTATAATCATTGGAATATGTCCAAATATTACTATTACTAATTATGTCTTTAAGAGAGAGAGAGAGAGAGAGAGAGAGAGAGAGACAGCGAGAGACAGAACGATAGACAGTGAGACATATAGAGAGAGACAGAGAGAGGGGAGAGAGACATATATAGTCAGACATGAGAGAGAGAGAGGAGAGAGACACAGAGAGAGGAGACATAGAAAGAGA
Organism: Sthenelais limicola; assembly: GCA_942159475.1. Lineage (NCBI taxonomy): Eukaryota > Metazoa > Annelida > Polychaeta > Phyllodocida > Sigalionidae > Sthenelais > Sthenelais limicola. The sequence goes on along the minus strand of OW804094.1, from coordinate 6,829,805 downwards.
GAGACAGAGGGAGAGAGACAGACACAGAGAGAGACAGGAGACATAGACACAGAGGGAGACAGAGAGAGAGGGGGGGGCACATAAAGAGACAGAGACACAGAGACAGATATATATCCCGATGGTTAAATAGATATAGAGAGATAGAGAGAGAGACATCGAGAGACAGGCAGAGAGAGAGGGACAGAGACAGACAGACCGAGAGGCACAGAAAGAGAGACAGAAAGGGAGACGGAGACAGAAAGAGCGACACACAGAGAGAAAGAAAGAAAGAAAGAAAGAAAGGAAAGATAGAGAGAGAGAATGAGAGTGAGGAAACAGACAAAGAGAGGGACAGAGACAGACAGACAGAGAGGCACAGAAAGAGACAGAAGTAAGGGAGACAGAGACACGGAGAGAAAGACAGAGAGAGAGAGAAATATCCCCATGGTTAGATAAATATTTGTGGCAATATATAACCGTTAAGCTCCAGTCCTTCTTCAGATTGAATGAATATATTGTATACCAATTTCCACGCTTCTATTCAACCTTTGTATATATATGTATACCGCTATATAACCTGTGTTAAAGCGAGGTGACAGAAAGACCAGCCGTAAAAAATGTGTTTTTTTTTTTACAAAAGTGAAAATAATGGCTCGATGACATGTTGTATTATTTGTGCCTACTGAGCGGTGAGGATTAAGTGACAGACAATTCTATACCTCCACCCCATGAGAGTTCTGCTCAATAGGGCACTTGTCTTTGCCACAATATACATGCCAGTTGCAATATTCTAAGCGACTGAAACCAACGAGTTAGTTAACAGATTTATTATATATGCTTTCAATCATGAAAATAGAAAAAGATCGAGTCATAAATTTGAATTTTGGCGGTAATCTTAGTAAAAAAAAAACCTGATTGGTTGCTATGACAACCCCACATATTCACTAGTGAAATACGCATGTTTCTTTCTTCACACATGCATACAAATAAATCAGTCTAGGTTCAGAGCCTCTCAGATCAGATAAGAATGGTATGTCAGTGATTGGACGCCTACCGCGCTAATGACTTCCCTGGCCCAGGACTAGGCTTCGTAATGGAATTAAAATGACACTTTGCGGTTTCGAGTGAGAGGCTTTCCCTCAGTTTGAAGGGACTCTCTCAAGTTTGAGCCTAGACTGCAGACGTCAGTTGCAGTGTGTGGAACACTTGTATGAAGGTTCTCTTTTCAGGGTTTTTAACCTGCCCTAGTCTATCTGTTGAATTATACAATACAAGCTGGATTCTTGAAACACGAACTATACACAAATCTTTTTTACCCCAAACTAGACATCGGAAAAGAGAGAAATAATATTCTCCCTGATCCTAAGTCATAGCAAGGGAGGAGAATTAAAAACTATACACAATGTTCGTTTGTTTGTGTGATTGAATAATGACAATGTTGTGCAGTGAATGTATTGTTGTAATACAATATTATAATAGTGTGACTATGATAAAAATGGCCATAATGACAATAGTATAATATCAACCACTTTGCCACTCAGAACTTGAGTTGATGGAGTGTTAGTGGTTTTGTATTGTATCTGAACCTTTTAAGTACAAGTAACAGAATGCATAAAAAAGGAAAGTAGGCAGGCAGTGTATTTTCAGCAATATTTCTATGGTTGCAGATGGAGTGTGAAATCTATATGTATAGTGGGAAAGATGCAGACCTATCCTAAACAATGTTGTTGTGCTGGTTCTGTAGGTGGCGAGGGTGGCGAGATCCTCGCTATATGGTTCACTGGCCTATTGATTTTGGTTTGAACCCGATTTAAAACAAGTACTAAGTTAAGAAATTATCAAGTTAAATTTGGTTTATCTAATTAATATTACAATTAGTGTCAACTTAATTTATATACCTGGCGTTTCCAATGGAAACGATTTCTCAGCCTCAATTACTTATGTCCGATGTCAGGCAGAAGACCTACCCTAGACACCTGTCTATTTAGAATGCTGGACCACCTCATTGCAATAAAGACATCTATTGCAATAAAGAATTCTTGAATTGAATTGAATTGAATTTATGACCAGTCACTGAGGACCATTGAAATCATGAACTCTGAAACATGTAGAGAAAGGGAGAAAAATGATAAACTTAGGGAAATACCTACGTAGAAATAAGATCCACTAGTCCTCCTGAGTTTCCACTAGTCCTCACAGACCAGAAGGTAAAATCTAATATGGCACAAAAGACATACAAATGTCAACTAGACTAGGGTTTATATACACTTGACTTTTATTTCCACTTCAGTAACTGTTACCAATAATGAATAACTCTGCAATAGCCAGGGCTGTAAAAAAAAGTTAGTTGAAAAAAAATTATTGTTGAAAAATAGTTGGTCGGAAAAAAATTGTCGTTTAAAAAAAGTTGGTCGTTGAAAAAAAATTGGTCATTAAAAAAAAGTTGGTCGTAAAAAAAAAGTTGGTCGCAAAAAATTGGTCGAAAAAAAATTGTCGTTAAAAAATAGTTGGTCGTAAAAAAATTGTCGTTAAAAAAAGTTGGTCGGAAAAAAAGTTGGTCGGAAAAAGTTGGTTGGAAAAAAATTGGTCGAAAAAAAATTGTCATTAAAAAATAGTTGGTCGGAAAAAAATTGTTGTTAAAAAAAGTTTGTCGTAAAAAAAAGTTTGTCGTAAAAAAAAGTTTGTCGTAAAAAAAAGTGTCGTAAAAAGTTTGTCGAAAAAAATTGTTAAAAAAAAGTTGGTCGGAAAAAGTTGTTAAAAGTTTGTCGTAAAAAAAAGTTTGTCGTAAAAAAAAGTTTGTCGTAAAAAGTTTGTCGAAAAAAATTGTCGTTAAAAAAAGTTGGTAAAAAAAAGTTTGTCGTAAAAAAAAGTTTGTCGTAAAAAGTTTGTCGAAAAAAATTGTTGTTAAAAAAAAGTTGGTCGGAAAAAAGTTGTCGTTAAAAAAAGTTGGTCGGAAAAAAGTTAGTCGGAAAAAAAAATGGTCGGAAAAAACAAGTTTGGTCGGAAAAAAAAGAGTTGGTCGTATAAAAAGTAGTAAGCTAGGCTAGGCTAGGCTAAATAGTTGGTAACTTACTTTTAAAATTTAGAAAATGTGTTTGGCAGTGTCCATTTGAGCACCTGAGGCAGGTAAGGGGTTGTGGGCAGAGGGGTGGTGTGGGAGGTGGGAGGGCCTTCTGCAGACCTATCATGGTTGGAGAAGCATCTAACTAACAGCCAATCAACTCCCTTGGCTAAACCTAGAAAGGCTGTCAATCAGCCTTCAATAACATCTAGGTGTGAAATCTATGACTGATTGAAAGGATTAGATATGGCATCCTCGCCTGATGTCACATCTAAGCTTAAACACCTCACAGACAGTTAACCAAGTTATCAAGATGTAGATGCAGTATCAGTGATTGGCACATTTCATAGTGACCCATTTGTTTTCTCAGCTATAAATAGCTGAGAAAACAAAAAACAAGAATCAATGACAGCAAGCTGGATAAGATATAAACAACCTTAGCCATTCTTACTCTGCTGTACTGATGTTATGTGGCGGTCATCTTGTAGTGTTGTTTTGTCTCTCTCCCTGTGTCTCTGTCTCTCGCTCTGTCTCTCTTTCAGTCTCTACCTTTGTCTCCCTCTCTCACTCTTTGTCTCTCTGTTACTCTTTCTGTCTCTCTTTCTGTTTCTCACTCCCTTTGTCTCTGTGTCTCTCTCTCTGTGTCTGTCTCCTTTTGTCTCTCTCTGTCTCACTTTCTGTCTCGCTGTTTTTAGCCATAACTGATTATTCCCAAAGAAACAAGTTCTCTTTGCACACCCCCTAGAGCGTATCGGTTGTGCCACCCAGTAAGTTAACATTAGTACATATCATGCCAAATTATATATTAAATTTCCAAAATCCCAAATAGCACCTTGACAAGTCCCCTATTGTGTCCTCCTTACATATACCCCCATAAGGGACTGTTCATTTTTAACCATGAGGGGGGGGGGGGGGGAGAGGAGAATTCTCAGTGGGGGCACCTTTTTTGTGCAGACTTTTTTGCACAGACTCTAAAAGTGTTTTGGTTGCGATTCTTTTATTGCACAGACTCAGAACTACAATGATGTCGGGGGGGGGGGGGGGTCATGAAATTTTGCACTAAATTCAAGGGGGGGGGGGGTGCAAGAAATTTGCACAAGACTTTAAAGGGAGGGGGTCATACAATTTTGCACAAGAATTTTTTCGCAAATTCACCCCCCCTCAGTGATTAATTATGAACAGTTCCTAAGACAAACCTCTCCTCCTCCATGGGGTTCTCCTCTTCATACAACATCTGGGCCCCTGTAAGACATCTTGCTATAACTGGGTCGCCTGGGTCATCCATAAATGTCACAATATATACAAACAGCATCTCTGAGAGACAGGGGGGATTAACATAGCACACATAATAACCTATAAACCATCGCATGTATGTGTGTACTACACTATACATATATGATGTGATGTGTTAGAGGAAAATGAGTCACAAGTCGCAAAAATATTATTTTGAGTTATTATCATATTTGAAAAGAAGTGATCGAGCCGATGGTAGTAAACAATAGGACATTTATAATAAGTATTTCTTTATTTTAAGTTTGATGTTTTAACTTAAAAATAAAGAAGGTTGCAATAACTCTGGGTGGACATATACTAGAGAATTTGACTGTTTTTTGTTTGTTTGTCAGTGTACAGACTTCCATACATATGCAATGACCTATCGTTTTGTTTGATTATTGTCCGAATGTACAAATACTTAATCTTTTTGTTGACATAAATATGTAATACCCAACGGATCTCTGATAGAGCACGACGCTATACTTATGTTTTTAACAACTGTTTTTATATTTGAAACTGCCCAGGTTACAACCTGTTTACTATTGTATGTCTCGATAACAAGTGTATGACCGCAAATTGATGTTGTGTACTACTGTCTTTACGTAACTTAATTACATATATTCCTTCAAATGGTGTATCATTTATATTACTGAGATTATCTCTTCTTATCATAATAACTTCTGCATTTGTCATCTCGCGGAATATGTTCCATAGTATTGTAACTTTTTTTTTTGTAACATCAGGCGTTTCTGAGAACAGCATCATCGATGTAATGTTTTAAGTCCTGAATAAAGATATTTTATAAATCAAAAAAAAAAAAAAAAAGCTAAATATACTCTATAGGATGACCTTACAAATGCATGGATATATTGAATACACATTCTTGAAATTTGGTAACTGGGTCTGATTGTCAGAAAATGTACAATTGGCACCTCTACACATTTAGGAAATTCTGCTAAATTTGGCTGACGAATGATGAATACTGGGTATATCTGAGTATATTTGGTATCGCATTGACTTAAAGTATCATTTTTGTTACGTTAAACTGTATTTTGAAGCTTATTTTTGTCTTAAATGTGGGTTATTTGAGAGAATTGGTAAAGGCGAATTGTACATTTTCTAGGCCATCAGCTGAGCCTCAGAATATGGCTAGAAAATGATTTTCGTTCCGGATTTTGGGCACTACTTTTTGACACCAGTTTCCAGTTGCTAATACTATATATTATAATATCCCAAAAGTTCTCCATAATATTCGTGCCAGTTTTTGAGAAAATGAGCAATCAATCAGACAGTGCAAAGCCTATGGACCTTATGGTCTGGCTTCATTTTTAATGGTAATTTTAATAGTCCATCATTTATTTGGTAAACGTAAACGTTGAATTCTCAGTCCTACTAAATTTTTATGATTGATTCAAAATCTCCAGAATCTCCTGATTTCGAATCTGCCAATTTCCACTTTGTAATTTTTGAGGAATTTTAATTATTGACATTTGAAAAAAAAAAGTTAAAAAATTAAATAATTAATCAATGAATAAATTATCTAATGGGTTTAGAGTCAAGTGACTGATATGAATTGATAAGAAATGATGTCCCCTAAAACTGTTTTTATTTGACCTAATATGTCAGTGCATTATTTTCAGAGTTATTTGCAAAATACCTCACAATTAATGACCTTTGGCCTTGATCTTTATGAGGCATTTTACTAATAACTCTGAAAATAATGCACTGACATCTTAGGTCAAAAGAAAACAATTTTAGGGCACAGTATTCTCTATTGATTGATATCAGTCACTTCATTCTAAATATAGAAGATAATATTTTTTATTATTTATTTATTTAATTTTTTACATTTTTACATTTTATTTTCCAAACATGGAGAACTAAAATTCCTCAAAAGTTAGAAAGTTAAAAATGGCAGATTCAGAATCAGAAGATTCCGGAAATCTGGAATCAATAAAAAATCATTGGTATGACCGAAGATTCAACATTAGTCAAATAAATGATGTTCTATTAAAATGACCATTAAAATGAAGCCAGACCATTGGCCCCATAGGCTTTGCACTGTCAGAAACAATGCCCAATTACTCAAAATCTGGCAGGAATTGCATGGAGAACTTTTGGGATATTATAATATAGGGTATTAGCAATAGGAATCTGCTACTAAAAAGTAGTGCCCAAAATCCGGAACGAAAATCACTCTTTTGGGGTACAGCTGTATTCATGCTACAAACAGCTCCAAGAACTCTAAAAATGAAAACATTCTAAGTAAGGGAATTTTGGTGAATAAATTACTTTGAAAAATATCATTTTTTTAAAGACAGTGTATTAACGCATCACATTTACGTCCTCATGTTCTTCTGTAGCATGTAGATTCATTGTATCAAGCCCTGAAGGTCCTCACCCAGATAGCCAGCCAATAATGTTGCGCAGTAGTAAAACATATACCGGTAATACATCAACGCTAATCATTGGTGACCTTCTATTTACAAGCTAACATGTCAGGGCATTCATGTTAATACAGATAAATGTAATTTACATGACTATTGGGAAGCAATCCAGGTGCTGCACCTTGCGGCTAGAGACAGACACACCTGATATTGGCAGTCACTTGGCACTGGGTATAGACTTATGGGTCAGACCGTCAGAAAATGTACAATTGGCAGCTCTACACATTCAGTAAATTCAGTTAAATTAAGCTGATAAATAAGAAACACTAGGTATATCTGAATATATTCAGTATTGTGTTGACTTAAATAATGGGTTTGCTAATGTTGAACTCTATTTTTAACCTGATTTTCGTCTTAAATTGACGATATTTGAGAGGATTGATGAAAGTGAATTGTACATTTTCTGGCGATCTGACCCGTATTCATTGTATGGAGATCAAACGGCAATTATACAGCCCTTCTACATGAAGGGTCCTGCCTGGCACAGGACCTCTGTGAATTAAAACGTGCTATGAAGGTCTCTCCCAGAGTGTACGTTATTGCCAAGGCTATAGTGATTGATATAATTATTTACATGTATACACGCCGTCAACTAACTCATGTACTACCGTATGTATGCTGGATTCTGACTGTCCGTCGTTGTATTGCTTATATATTACTGTCTATACGGTATTATATATGAGTCAGATTTTCAGAAAATGTACAATTGGCAGCTGTACACATTTAGTAAATGCTGCTAAATTAGACTGCAAATTGGTCAATACTAGGTAAATTCGAGTATATTCGGCATTGCATTGATTCTAGCAATCTGTTTGGTTAGGTTGAACTGTATTTTTAACTTTAAACTTCATCTGAAATTTCGGTTATTTGAGAGGATTGAAGGCGAATTGTACATTTTCTGAAAATCTGACCCATATAAGTATATAATCTGATGATTTACTCGTACAAGAACATTTCTGAGTTAAAAATGCTGGACAATCAAATCATGATGATGGAAGGGAATGGTATGACATGTTTGCACTTCAAGGTCAGCTCTTATTGAATGACCTTGCCAGTCACGTGACCTCCAGAGCGCCGGCGACAGATGCTATGATGGAGAGGTCGACTTCTTTATATCCCTTATATTTTTGTCGTAAATAAATATGTGATGAGTAACAGGGAAATGGGTCACAAGTCGCAAAAAAATGGATTTTGAGATATCATCACATTTAAAAAGATGGGATGAAGCCGATTACAATGATCGTAAACATTAAGGACACCTAAAAATTGTTTCTATATTTTATTTTTGATATTTTTATGCTTGAAAATAAGTTTGCAATATTTTCTTGGTGGGCAATTACCAGTGAAGTAGCAAAATATACCCCATATGATGACCTTCGAAACGCAAGGACATTTAATACACTGTCCTGAAATTGGATACATGCATGTATTCATATGACTGACAGCACTAACCTCCCACCCCCACCCCACCCCAAAAAAAAAGAAAAAAAAAGAATTATTCTTTAGCTAAACATATCACATTTTTAATCAGGAATAGCATGTGTTGAGTATTAGATTTATGTGTGTTGATGCAGGGGTCCTTTTCTCTATCTAAAACTCTTTTATTCTCAGATTTAGATCAAAGACCCTCAGAGAGGACCACACACAAGTTAATTATTTCTGTACCTTTTGGTGTCTTTCTTTTTCACCACATGTGTTGCATATTGCGTTTATATTTGTCCTTTAGCGATTCAGATAATGTCAGTAATCATAATATTTCATTAAGGCACTTCCATTTATTTGGGAATGTTTGGAAAAAAATATAATAACATGGCCAACCTTAATTAAATGGGTCTCATATAAAAATGGGCAATAATACTTATAGTATAACTTATAGGCCCCAGCCAAATAGGGCACATTGAAGGCTAAATTATACTTTTTTTTTATCTAAATATCCTATTGAGTAACTATTATAAGGGTTGAGATTAGTTGAAAGATCTGCCAAATATAAAGCCTCGGGGTCAAATTTCCAGAAAATGGACAATCTACAGTTCTACACATCTATTAAATTCTGCTAAATTAGATGAAAAATGATAAATACTGAGTATATCTGGGTATATTCTGTATTGTATTCATTCAATAAATCTGTCTGGTTATGTTAAATTGTATTTTGAACTCGATTTCTTCTTAAATTTGGGTTATTTGAGAGGATTGGTGAAGGTCAATTGTACATTTTCTGACGATCTGACCCTATAATGTTGAATAACCACAGTTGGCCACCTCACAATAGGGGAGTTGCATGTGCCACTGCGCATGTCTACTGCAGTGCATACTGGAATAGACTATAGAGGAGTTGCATGTGCCACTGCGCATGTCTACTGCAGTGCATTCTGGAATGGATTATATGTTGAAATCTGACATACAAATATTTGGCAACATTTTCATCGAAAATTGCAAGAATGTTTTCACCAATATCTAAGCTTGTCTAAATGATCTATGAAAGCCAAATGCATGATGGGAAAGATGAGGACTTGGGTCATGGAAACATGTAAAACACATGGATATTGACATTAGAGCACCGATAAATAACCCATGCTGAACATGGCATGTTTTCTATAGATTTTACACAGTACCATTAGTCCCATAATTCCATGCGAATTGAGATTCAAAATGGCGGCTATGCAAATCCCCTATTCCCTATGGCCACATTAACTAGCATTTCATTTAATATAATTGAGAAATGCTTAGGTTTGCACTAATATGTTTGTCTTCACAATAGTTATAAGCTCTAATCTTCTAAGGAAGGTAAAGATTAGGAAAAATGTTGACCTCAATGGCGGCCCCTAGCCATGAGGCTTTGATATATCATCCATGATATTGTGTGCTCTCAAAACAACAAACATTTATGTGCCGGAGAAGTGTAGGGGGGGGGGGGCGAGGGGGCAGGGGTATGAGTCAGGTCACCAGAAAATGAACAATAGGGGAGTTGCATGTCTCAGTGCGCATGTTTACTGCAGTGCATGCTGGGATAGATTCTGATAAATCTGACATACAAATATTTGGCAACATTTTTACCGAAAATTGCAAGAATATTTCACCAATATCAGAGCTTGTGAAAAATATCTATGAAAGCCAAATGCATCATGGGAAATATGAAGTCTCGTGTTATTAAAACATGTATAACACATGTATATTGATATTAGAGCATTGACAAATAGTCCATAATGAATATGACATGTTTTTCATAGGTTTTAGAGCGTACCATTAGTCCCATAATTCCATGCGAATCAAGATTAAAAATGGTGGTTATGCAACTCCCCTATTAGCAGCTCCACATATTTACTTTTAAATTCTTTTAAATTCTACTGAAAAATAATGAGTATATTCGGCATCTATACCGGCATCAAAATACCATTATAATCCCATTAGGACGCCTACACATGGGACAGAAAAACATTAGCGCAGTAGGCGTCCAATCACTGACTTATACCATTCTTATCTGATCTGAGAGGCTTTGAGCCTAGACTGTATTGTGGAGGGGGCGAAGGAGCCCTTATGAACCCCCCTCTATTAGTCATCTTGTGGTTGGTTTAGGAAGATCAAAGAGTGTTCAATCTACAGAGAGTACTACTCGCTATACTAGAGTACTACTCGCTATAGTACTCGCCAGTCACTCTGAGATAACCGCGTTCGCTGGGCGTCCGTCCGTCTTACTGGGTTCACGAGGACAAATGTAAGTGTACATGTGCCTACATTTATGGCAAGCCATTTGTGTAAGAATTAGACAAACACTGTTTGTCAACAGACAAACACTGTTTGTCACAGATAAACACTGTTTGTCAACAGACAAACACTGTTTGTCAACAGACAAACACTGTTTGTCACAGACAAACACTGTTTGTCAGCAGAAAAACACTGTTTGTCTAATTCTTACACAAATGGCCTGCATTTGTCAGTGAAAAACACTGTTTCTCTCTGAAAAACATAATTATTAGAGAAAATTTTGTTTTTCTGCAGAAAAGCAATTTAGGTCACACTAAACTTGACAAACAGTGTTTGTCAGAAATTTTCTGACAAACGATGTTTTTCAACAGACAAACGGTGTTTGTCAGGAAAATTCTGACAAACGGTGTTTGTCAAACAGACAAACGGTGTTTGTCAACAGACAAACGGTGTTTGTCAGAAAAAATTTGACAAACGGTGTTTGTCAACAGACAAACAGTGTTTGTCAGAACGATTCTGACAAACAGTGTTTGTCAACAGACAAACAGTGTTTGTCAAAGCAGACAAACGGTGTTTGTCAAAGCAGACAAACGGTGTTTGTCAAAGCAGACAAACGGTGTTTGTCAAAGCAGACAAACGGTGTTTCTCAAAAATTCAGACAAACGATGTTTGTCAAAACAGACAAACGGTGTTTGTCAGAAAAATTCAGACAAACAGTGTTTGTCAAAACAGACAAACGGTGTTTGTCAGAAATATTCAGACAAACGGTGTTTGTCAAAACAGACAAACGGTGTTTGTCAAAACAGACAAACGGTGTTTGTCAGAAAAATTCAGACAAACAGTGTTTGTCAAAACAGACAAACGTTGTTTGTCAAAACAGACAAACGGTGTTTGTCAGAAAAAATTCAGACAAACAGTGTTTGTCAAAACAGACAAACGGTGTTTGTCAAAACAGACAAACGTTGTTTGTCAAAACAGACAAACGGTGTTTGTCAGAAAAATTCAGACAAACGGTGTTTGTCAGAAATATTCAGACAAACGGTGTTTGTCAAAACAGACAAACGGTGTTTGTCAAAACAGACAAACGGTGTTTGTCAGAAAAATTCAGACAAACAGTGTTTGTCAAAACAGACAAACGGTGTTTGTCAAAACAGACAAACGGTGTTTGTCAGAAAAATTCAGACAAACAGTGTTTGTCAAAACAGACAAACGGTGTTTGTCAAAACAGACAAACGGTGTTTGTCAGAAAAATTCAGACAAACGGTGTTTGTCAGAAATATTCAGACAAACGGTGTTTGTCAAAACAGACAAACGGTGTTTGTCAAAACAGACAAACGTTGTTTGTCAGAAATATTCAGACAAACGGTGTTTGTCAAAACAGACAAACGGTGTTTGTCAAAACAGACAAACGGTGTTAGTCAGAAAAATTCAGACAAACAGTGTTTGTCAAAACAGACAAACGGTGTTTGTCAAAACAGACAAACGGTGTTTGTCAGAAAAATTCAGACAAACGGTGTTTGTCAGAAATATTCAGACAAACGGTGTTTGTCAAAACAGACAAACGGTGTTTGTCAAAACAGACAAACGGTGTTTGTCAGAAAAATTCAGACAAACAGTGTTTGTCAAAACAGACAAACGGTGTTTGTCAAAACAGACAAACGGTGTTTGTCAGAAATATTCAGACAAACGGTGTTTGTCAGAAATATTCAGACAAACGGTGTTTGTCAAAACAGACAAACGGTGTTTGTCAAAACAGACAAACGGTGTTTGTCAGAAAAATTCAGACAAACGGTGTTTGTCAGAAATATTCAGACAAACGGTGTTTGTCAAAACAGACAAACGGTGTTTGTCAAAACAGACAAACGGTGTTTGTCAGAAATATTCTGACAAACGGTGTTTAACAAAACAGACAAACGGTGTTTGTCAGAAATATTCAGACAAACGGTGTTTGTCAAAACAGACAAACGGTGTTTGTCAGAAATATTCAGACAAACAGTGTTTGTCAAAACAGACAAACGGTGTTTGTCAAATCAGACAAACGGTGTTTGTCAACCCTAACTGGATTGCCCTAAACTATTGTTGCCCACTGTGGTTTGCCCAACCTGGTTGCCCACCATAGTGGTTGGCCCTCTACATTCAGGTTGCCCACTACCCCCGGTTGCCCTATGGTTTGGTTGCCCGCCATACATGGTTGCCCCATGCCTCGGTTGCCCGCCATTCCTGGTTGCCCAATGCTTGGGTTGCCCACCATAGTGGTTGGCCCTCTACATTCAGGTTGCCCACTATTCCTGGTTGCCCCATGCTTGGGTTGCCCGCCATACCTGGTTGCCCCATGCCGGGGTTGCCCGCCATACCTGGTTGCCCAATGCTTGGGTTTCCCGCCATTCCTGGTTGCCCCACGTGTGGGTTGGGTTGCCCGCCATAGTGGTATCCCGCCATACCTGGTTGCCCCATGCTTGGGTTGCCCGCCACAGTGGTTGCCCCATGCTGGTTGACTTGACCGGTTGCCCAACTACCGAATTTGGAGAATTTGTTTTTTTACGCCTACCTACCCTGGTTGCCCTAGTCCAGGATTCCTAACTTTGCCGGTCACCAACTTCCCCAGTTGCTCACCTAGGCCTACCCTTGTTGCCCAACTGTGTAAATGCTAAGCCCTAGCTAGCCCTACTTTAAAACCTAATAGAGGCCCCAGCGTAGTGGGACTGTACTCTAGCACCCTCATATGAAGAGAATTCCCGCTAGTTACCCAAGATGCATTGCGGCAAAATGGCACCCAAAAAGTGGATGCTTAGTCTGAAGCCTATGCCAGACCCACTATCCCAAAGTGATAGAGCGAAACCGTAGGCTAGGGTCTGGCCTACAGACAAGCTACTTCAGCGCAACCAAAAACAATTTCCACTTTCTCTACTCTCCACAAAATTAGTATGCATTTCTACCCTTACATTTATATCAAGAATCACAATACAAACAATACAAAGCCATAGAAATCCTACAATTATTAACCGCTAGTGGGCCGTTGCAACAGGTATGCCAATGGGTCTACCTAACAAATTTTACCTTTTTCAATTCCGGACACTGCTCTGTTTACATGCACGGTTTTTTACATCGATTTTTACTACTGTACTACATACCATTACTTTCAATGGCAAGCCTTAATTACTGAAAAGGTAAGTGAATTGTACCCGTGTTATTGTTTGTGAATGAGATCTTTTTGGGGGAAATCACTTTCAATCTCTTATAACCGTCCTACTTGCAATGCCGATGCGCCCAGTAATCACAAGCCTACCACATGTAGTCAGCAAACTAGACAGGGTATCGTCCTGGGTCCACTCCCCTTGCACAGCAGGTTCGCTGACTAACCACGTGTAATTTGTAAACTTAAGATTACAACTCAACTTCACTTAAGCTAAGGGGCCCGTTTCGTAACTTGTAGCGAGTTTCAATCTTATTTCCTACTCATTACATTTATTCAAATATCAGGGCGGCTGTGACGTCAATGTTGGTCAAAGTGGCCAGCATTATCGAAGGGTCCCGTATCATGATAACTATGTGATAAGAGAGGTCCCAAAACGGCTGATGTCCCAGGAGAACTGTAAACGCAAGGGAATAAAATAACACAGATATAGACAGTTCTACTAACTGAGGAATGAAATTCTAATTTTTAATCTCAGTAAAAACGACTATGTGTCTAAAAAATTGCATTCGGACCAGTCCTTCTGAAAACTTCAGGGCTTGCCTGCATGAGACGATTTGGAGACTTTTTTGGGGGTATATAGGTAGTGGCCTGCTATTCACTTGAGACTATTCAGTTAAAAGGTAAACTACATTTGGGTGTCTAGCTAATCAATAACTAATAATCAATAATTAATAACTGAATCATGAGAGTCCTTAAAATTACAAAAAAAATGTTTCCACTCACTTTATTTGTTGCGGATTTCATTCCGGTTGAATTAATCTGCTGGTAAAATTTCTTTGTGTGCGAATTTGCATGTGAATAATTTTGCACTAATAATAACAATAATGGTTTTGTTCATGACATTTGGATCTAACATAGTTTAAGAGTTATAAGTAAGAGTATTTGACATGTGTTGTCGATTTTCATAAATAAGATTTTCTATCCATAATCCATATCCAGTTTTTATACAACATAGATATTAGATATTCACATATCTTGGTATCTTTATATGAATCGGTTTTTGTGTGAAATAAAGGAACTATTATACTTCACACAATCTATGAACTATTTCGAAAAAAAACAGCGTCAAAGCTGCATTACATGTTGCATCAAAAACGCCCCACATAACAATATTGTAATATTGAAACTAATTCAATAAATTTCTATTTTAGATAACATGAACTACTACTACCGGTACTTCTTCATTGTGATATGCACAGTCCTTTGTCCATGCCATGGCCCACTACCAAACCATTGGGAAAGGGCTAATATTCCCAATATTGACACCTTTTTCCAGCGATGTTTACGTTTCCTTCAACAATTTGATAGGTAAGTTTAATCATATAGGCTACATGTTGTAGGCCTACGTTTTTTCATGTCCTTGAGTGAATGTAACTGATTGAAACATAAATTTTCATTTCTAACACATGCACATTTATTGTACTGTGCATGTATGCAACACCCATATACAATATACGGGTAGAGCAATTTCTACAAAAAAGGTAGAAAAGAGGGGTTTGCTTGTGTCACATGTTCTCGGAATCTGGGGTCTCCCCATTTATACTTTGTTGGTCTCTACAGGTCCCTTGACCCTGTATGGAGGTGAAAATGTGATTTTGAAGCCTTTTTTAAATTGTGATCTCTACACTCTATCTATAGAAAGCCCCTGTGAGATACTACGTCATTTCCCACAACCTACGTCCAGGGGGAGATAGTTCTCTATTTTACAATATGATGTATGATTAATATCATATTCATCATCAGTCATCAATATCCATGGAACACTTAAAATCGAAGGCTAAATATTATGGCGGATAAAGAAATTTATATTATTATACATCTTGGAAAAGTTCAGGGATATTTGTGGGCGGGTAAATTTCTTCCCTCTCTCCTCCCTCCCCCTCTCTTTCTCCCTTATTTGTTACATTTATCAGAGTTATGTATATAATAGCTCTGCATTTATCAAACTCGATCATCTGTTAGACATAAACTTAGATTAAGACAAAAACTCTATCTGATGAAAGGATGATATTTCATAATTTAAACTTGTCGTATGAAAGTGAGAGAGGAGGGGGAGGGAAAAGAGCAGGAGGGAGAGAGGGTGCTAGTAAATTATGAAGCTCTTTTTTCGCAAATGGGGCTGATTTTCTTAAATCGTGGCCATTATTTATCTTTTTAATAGAAACCTCACTGGCACTATTCTCTATTATTGTTCATCATCTTCCGCACTGTACATGTAGATAAAATCGATGGTGTCACTCAGTCAATATGTTTCAATTTGCAGGTTTCTGGAAGAGCATGACCTGACTCAGCCCCATGCTATAGCCTTGCCAGTAAGAAATGAACTGGAGCAGTATTCATCTGAAATGAATACACTATTTGAACGATTTGAAGACATAGTGCAGCATATTGATCAAGATCGTTTGTCTACCACTGAGTCTTCAATTGAAAACGCTCTGCTCGAAGCCAGAAGATTACTCACTGAAATTCATCAGCGCATTAACACAAACAAGTAAGATTCAAATTCCTTAAACTTCAAATAATCGTGAAAAACATATCGTCAAGATCGATATACATGTACCTTCTATTTTTCAATCATTTGCACAGATTATTATAGTGGACATTCTTTTCATTAATTAATTGCCAGGATCTCTCGAGTCACATTAATTGCTTTGCATATGCCATAAATATCAACCTGAATAAAGTATGAGTTAAAAAAAACAATAAAAACTAGCCTACATTAATCTGATTATTATTCATATATCTTACAGTACAAATCATGCGCCAGAACCACAACAACCGATTCCAATAGGCTGCACTTCATCAGATACGCATCCTGGAGCACCCTCATATAAAATTCCTGTGGATTACCTTAAAACGTTGCTTGATATGGGCCTCTCCATATCCAAAATTGCAAAGAAGGGCTTATTAGGCACTAAAAATAGGAAAACCATTTACAACCACTGTAGGAAACTGGGTATCAAAACCCCTAATGAACGTTTTTCCGTAATAACTGATGATGATTTAAGAACTGCAATAGAAAGAATCCACCATAGATTCCCAAACTCTGGATCAGAGGAAGTAAGGAGTACCTTGAGAAATGAAAATATTCATGTACAACGTCATCGGGTACGCAAGGCCCTTACAAGCGTGGATCCGGTAGGATGTGCTGCTCGTTGGGCTCAGGTCACACAACGTCGGCGATACTCAGTGAAGAGTTCAAACTCAATTTGGCACATCGACAACAACCATGCCCTGAAGAGGTAAATACCCACACAAACACTTACTAACATTTTAGAGTAGCAATATTGAACAATACATCAACATTTGTACTTTTTCTAGTGATAGGTATGAAGAAAAAGAGAACTTGTGATTGACGATTCCGTAGTTTATTGATGAATGCTGAATAAAGTCTGATGAACATGGGTACATGTGAAGCTCATATACTGTGGTATGTGTGAAACGTACATGTAACGTTTATTAATGTTCTACATGTATTTGGGTCTGTCGTGTGGATCCTTCTAGATGGAAAAATCTATTAATCAATTAATTATTGATGATAGATGATGCAATGCTCATGAATGTTCTGGATCCCTGATGATGTAATGTTCTGGAAGGTTCTAGATAATGCTAGGTAGAACGTTACCCTGAGGTTACATGCTATGTATATATTGAAATAATTAATTAACCATTACTACTATCATTATCATTATTAATCCTTCATATTCATAAACATATTAATTAGGTTATACCTTGATACATAATATTACAAGGCCGGATATGACACTAGTACTGTGTACCAAGCAAACAAAAATGGAATGCAGCAAGTTGGTGACCAGGTGGTCGTGGGACCAGCACCGGATAACCAGCTGTCTGCTGGCATATTCCATTTTCTGGCTGTAGTTTACAGCAATTCTTGTTTATTACAACGCCATTTTACTAGGGCCCGCTGAAAAAGCTTGTACTTACATAAAAGAGTTGCACCCATTTGTTATAATTATACCTATTTTTTTCTAACCGCAGATGGGGGATTTACGTTCATGGGGCGATTGATGGCCAGTCGAGATTGATTTCATATTTGTCTGCGACTATAGGAAACACAGGAAAATCCTCACTGCACCTCTTCCTCCACGGAGTTCAAAGGTATGGACTACCAAGTCGAGTGAGAACAGATCATGGCTCTGAATACAATTTATTGGAGGATTTTCTATCGCGTGATCATGGTATTGCTCGTGCCCGGATGCTTAGAGGCCAGTCCGTACACAACCAGCGCATTGAGAGGTTATGGCGAGATGTTTTTTGTAAAGTTCTAGAAAAATATTATCGACTTTTCTATTACTTGGAAGACCAAAATCTCCTAAATATTGACAATCCTATTGAAATGTACGTTCTTCAATATGTTTATGTCCCAAGAATAAATGCTGATCTTCATGTATGGTGTAATTCTCACAATGGACAGGGTGTAAGAACAGAAAATTTTCAAACACCATCACAGATGTGGTTTTGTTCTTTGCTTGAACAAAACTTTTTACCACAACCAAATCAACCCGCATCTGTGACAAATATATTTCATTTCTCATTACCAAGAGACGATATTCTTGCACAGTACAATATTGATATTGATCAAGACATTCCCGTAGTGCCATCATATCCAAATCCCCTTGATGAAAATGCATCGGGAGAACTATTACAACTGATAAATATCTTAGGAGAGTCTCCTACATATGGCATGGAAATCTATGTTCAAGTTCTCACCTTTATACAAGATTCAATCATCCGCTCTAGACAAGAACGCCAGGCTTGATGTTCAAAATTTTCACATATCATTAAAAGTATGACCCTTAAATATTTGATCCGGTCGTTTCAAGTACAGACTGCTCACAAAATGTTATATATTGAAAATTTTGCATTTGCACTTTTTATACCGTAATGTCCTGCTGTCAGTAATCTCTCACATAAGGGTATATTTTTGCGACATTTGCCTTTGCATTTGTAATAGTTCTCCCGACGCATTTTCACAGTGCATTGCATTAATGTATTTTCATTTATTTGACAGAAGGTATTTATTAACTTCGTATAACAGTGTTTATTGAAAGGACAGCTTAGTCATTTGAGCTGAGGATATTTATTCTATAGTCACATGTTTACTGCATGGCAGGTAAGAATCTAAGTTCCATGCAAGGTCTATAATCACTATCACAATCTACAATCACTATAAATGTACTTGTGTAGCGTCAAGATGTTCATTATGTGATGTATCAACGAAACAAAAAGGTCTTGTTAATTTGATGGAATAAGTAAATCGCTTTTTGTATGTTTACTTATTACGCTCAATATAAAATCATTAGGTATCTTTGGCAATGCACAAAATTAATCATTGAAATGGTTATGCGTCTTTTTCTAAAGAAATTGTACTAAGGCCAATGAAAATAGTTTTTTAAGAAATCTCTTTATTCGGTTCTTTTACTCAATGATCATCCTAATCTCGCTACCCCCGACCCCAACCCCCACTTACATAATTCAAGTGCCTATAAAAGTATTACATGACAAACTAAAAGACTTGTGTATAATGCGACTTTAATAGGCAATGCACATTGCCATGGCTGGCTGGCTGACCTGATTATGGTGTTTTCGGTATAGAATATAGTGGACTGGGTAATATAACTTTGCATATGATCATTTCTTCATTCGTTCATTTTCGTCAGTATCTATATAAACTGATATGTATACCCAATCTGCACTTACATTTGAATGTAAATTTGTGATGAGCTTTTCTTAATATGCTACAATTACCCAAAGAATAACTTCAGCATGATGTAACAATAATAGTAATCCGTACCCCTATCTTCATTTGATGCAACAAGATGAACCACTAGTATTCCCTATAAGAATGAATGCTACAACCCATAATCATACTTTAGGGATTTTGTTATGAGATCAATAATTATGTAAAGGTTGTGTATTTTCGAACAAAAAGTAGTATGGCTCTTTAGGAAGTGATTTAGAACTCAACGCTGGAAATACAAACTGCTTGTTTATTACCACATCCAGTGCATGGCTTGTCTGGGCCGATGTCCAGGGACTCGTCTGTTATGAGGCACATATATGTATGAAACATGTGTAACAACATGACAAAAGTGGTTACATGTTACATAGAATAGTGGTGCTGTTATAGCAATGGTAACTTCTTAAACTATAAGAGAAGACTCGAGTTTCTGCATGTAATAAAGGCAAGTCTTTTGATAGGTACCTAATGGTCGATGGTATACCTTACATTGTAATAATTATCCCAATATACATAGTATTCACTGAAGTCACACAGTTGGTCGCGGCTTGCCATATTGTTTGTCAACCCTTGTGAACGTTTGCTGGACAAGTGTGCTCCAAGACCCAAAAATGCTGTTTCCCACCTGTTTTCACTTCCCCAAGTTTTAGCGAATGTAATAATATATAAAGTATATAGATAGGTTAGATGGTCATTTTATCTCCTGACGGACTAATAAGTATAATCCTAATTATTTAACATTCAAAACAGGAATGGTTGTTGATTGGGTGCCTCCTGCTCTCTGCGTGTAGACACACTATGGCTGCCAGTGGGGACTGACTGGGAGACGTCATGTGATAACTATGTATAGACCCATCTACAGTAAAAGTGTAGATTTCACACTCAAAGAGGGACGTTTCATTAAATAGCATGAAGAGGAGCGTCATGACGACACTCCAGCCTAATCTAATGTGATCACCAAGCGATCTCACTTATTATGACATCACATATGATGTATTGTTCAGAGTTGTCTAGAAGTTGTGATCTGAAAACAGTGGAATAATCTGAATATCTCTCAGGACAAAATGACGGCTGGAAAATGTCTGTGATATGATTATTCACGAAATAACTAAACTATAACTAACTATTCATGAAATAACTAAATAATGTTATTATCCGACTGTACTAGAAGCATGACATGGCTCAACAGACCTATCTTACTATGTCTAGTCATAAACATTTGCTGTCAAAAGTACTTCCCTGACAACATACAATACATTATTGAAAATCGTTATAACAACTTATTCACTAGATGAATAAACAAAGTATCATGTATGATGTATAAGCTTAACGTGCTATAATCAGTAAAATGTTTCTGCATGTAATAAAAGACTTATGTAAAATTGTAATAGAGTAATAATACAATGTTCAAAATCGTTATAACAAGATATTAGGGAACAGATTGAGTAAATGAATAAACAACTTATCCAATCGATGAGTAAACAACATATCATATATTTTGTATGTGTTTTTGCAATGGCTTAAGTTGCTACAATCAGTAGAATCTTCTCATGCCTCTGGTCAACATGCTATAATCTAGCCAATTGTGGCTAGTTTATAGCTGCACTCTTAGCTAATATCAGTAAAAACCTGAACACTTTCAACTTCATGCTCCATTTGTATCATAGTCAATTGACCGTTATATTTTGAGACTGGCTCTAATCCTGTCCTGCGACTACTACACTTATTTCCCTTTATGTATGCCCTTTTTTCTCGGCCGACTTCAAATTAGTGTATTAACAGCAAAGTATGAATTAATCCAAAGTCCTATATGTCCTAAGATGAATGAATTTTGTAAGACTTTGTTTGTCATAATAACGCCGAATGCACTTTTAAAAATACACTATCAATTCCAGGGCTGTTCAGTAAAGCGTAGTATTCCTTAGAAACAGGATATCATATATGTAGCCTGTTATAAAATATAAAATACATCAAGTTGCATCAAATCGCAATGAACTAGGCGAAAATATATAAGCATTCATGTTTAGTTGAAACTCTGCATAGCCCATATACTGACGTGAAAGTGTGAGGGTACATGTACAGGTATTGGCCTGGGGCCTCATAGCGAGGCCTTCGGTACTGTTGAATTCCACCTGTAATTTCTGTTCGGGCGCAATGTATGGTGAACTTGTCCAGTACTGGAGGAGGATTTCAACTTGGCTTGGATCCAGTTGGCTGATGAAGATCTCCAGCTTTTCTGTGATGGATTCCTCCATCATACGTAGGTCTGGGGCATCTTTGGCATCTGAGTATGCATACTTCAATGACTGCAGCACCTATGAATTTAATTAGAACTAAATATTGGCATTTCTCAAGAGGATTGGATTCCACTTCAGTTGTATATCGAAAAAAGAAAACCGTCAAGTAACTTTTAGTAGGTATATAATTCAGTTGGTATACAATTTTAAAATTTACAATTATGACATAATTTAGAAAGAATTTGCTAATAACAACACCTCTGCATAGTAGATTTGTATTTTGAATTAAGACTGAATATAACCAAATGTATGATATTCTTTATCAGTGATCACATGATTGGCCATCAACATCAGACTCACCTTTGTGTTTGTTGGTTTCAGCCATTCATATAGCTCTCTTATAGTGTTCTCCGAACGTTTCCCCCAAAGAAGCCCATGGGCTAATAACCCCCTCTTTATCTGAAGAAGAGGATACAGTGGCCTCAAAATTAGCGCCATTTGCGCTACAGATGCTATTTCATTTTCCAGTGTTGCAAATGTTGGTAGATTCATACCACCATTGTTTGCTAGTGTCATGATGATTCGAGATTTGTTTTTCAGGAACACATCCTTATTTTTAGCGGCGTCTTTGATTATATTGCTCTCATCTTCAGAAATATATTTATGGAAAGTTTCTACAAGGACGTCGTCACTGCATTTACCAGAAATAGTGGCAACAATTGATGCCTCTGAAAAAGCAATTGGGAACATCCCAAAAAGGCAAAAGGCATGGCTCATAATTCTTCCAACTATTTCCCAAAAGGGTGTCCGCAACTTCTGGGGATGCATCTGTGGTACTTTGGCGTTTTTGCCATCACAATGGTGTTCTAGTAGCTGGAAAAAGGATACAAATGTTAATCATTAAACAGTAATTTAAGTGTTTTAAGACTCTGATTATGAAGTTTGAGGAGTATAAATCTGATTACAATGTGAAAAAAGTTATTGGGCCGTCACATTTGATTATCATTTTGTCTCACTCTATATAAACTGCTAACACTTGTATTAATCTATGTTACAATCTATCTTAATATTACATTATATTCAAGTAATCAATCAGTGTGTACTCACCTCACGGAAAAAAAGAGAAAACATCTCTTTTGATAGACCATTAAGATCGACAGCTTCAGGCTCCCCATTGAACTCTACATTGATTGTGTGGTGTATCACGTCTGGATGGACAGTGTAAAAGTCCATCACTGATTGAACCATATTTGATCTATTGACCACAATGGTTCGGTATGCTGTGTTGGACAATAGAAATTCAAATGTCTCTGTCTTTGAGCGTCGAAGATCTATCAAACCTGAAATTAATACCAAACAATACAATTATTCTCAACATTCGAGTAGCACAGATAGAAAGCCATTCCATCGGTTTTACAGGCAAGGTGTTCACTGCTCCATCTACCTATTATCCAATTTAGTAGATAATTTAAACTTCAAGATCAAGTTATTAGATTAAGTGAAATCTTACTGTCAACAACAGGCTCGTTTGTGTGATTTTCTTCATCATCCTCACTATCACTGCTTTCTTCTGTTGACATGGCCTTAGAAAAAAACATCATAATTTATGAATAACCTCATGAATATACCATATGAATGCGGACAATACTCACCAAGTAATGATTAGGCCAATGGTTCATTGCATACAATACAATACAATGTTCAATATAAAGGCTAAATGTTATGTTTTATGAACATGAACTAAAAAACTTGTACTCACCATCTCCTCTTCATAAACATCTACATGCATCACACAGTTTTGTATGATGCCATGCGATTCCAGGGTGGAATTGCCCCGAGGTACTACTTCTGCATTTGCAACAATTTTTGACACACTGTTTTGGCAAGTGCCTTCAACAAATGCATATAGGTCCTGAAAATTGAGGGGATTATAAAGTTGAATTTTATATCGAGTATTAATTAGAGATATATTCAAATATGATTAAATCTAGCCATCAAATTGTATTGGGCCCCTAACGTAGGCTCCAAATTACTATCGACCACTGTGGAATGCACAGTGTAAAACTCACAGTGTAGCTCATTAGAACAAGTAGTACTGCAAAGGCCTACTCCAAGGTAGAGTGAACTATTAAACTTACATTAGTTTTAGAAGAGACTAGAAAATGTCTTTGTAGATTGGCTCCAACCCCACGAAAAACAATGACAATGCCATCCATAGGCTCCTCGCCAAGCTCATCTAAGTGGGCTGATCGAATCTGCAATAAAATTATGATGGATTTTAGGCCATTTAGAACTAAACCTGTAAACAACTTGTCAACAGCATGTACTATGGAAAAAATGTCTGAATATATATGATTGTTTTTAATGACACTACTGCCTAATATCACAAGATGTCTATGTCCTTAAAATGTATGATTACAGAACTAATTTTTCAATCTGGTATTTATCTGGTAATATATTTATGCTATAATTTATACAAAGCCTAGTACTATCAGTATTCTTTGAGACTGAGTTTGATTTACGGTCATGCTGGTCCACCCAGCCTGACCACTAGTTTTTTAAAAGGTAACAGCCTTTATGTCGAATTTCTCCAATAAAATCTGAACCAGTCGTGGCTATCGTGTCTGAGTCTCCAGCAATGGTGACTAAAAGTTATGTCTACAAAGCATGTGCAAGCACATCTCCCCTGCAAAGCATAATCGGATAGGGTGAAGTACAAGAGGATAGAGCGAGGAGAGAAGGAGAGAGAATACAGCAGGAGAGAGAAGGCGGGTAGGGACCGGAAGAGAGGGGAAATGAGAGGCAGGGGGAGAAAAGGAGGAGAGGCAGTGAGAGAGGAGGGGAGAGACAGTGAGAGGAAAAGGGTGACCGTCCAGAGGACGGGTACTTTGCTAGTAGTATATACAGGGTTCACAACATAATATGCATTTCAGAGTGAAACACTTCTTCCATTAGAAAGTAATAAAGTTCTCACTTGCTCAGCTTCTTCTTTTTTTCTGTTACGTTCCCTGCTTCTTTGGGCTCGCTCCTGTTTGCGCCGCAGTTTAGCAGCAGACCTATCGGCAGCCTATAATAGATAGGTTAATAATAATAATATTGAAGTCAGGTGGATCACATGTATCTTATGCCCCGGTTGATGTTTATAGATATGATGATGGATTGGAAAACCCTTTATATTATTTTATGTATTTTTATTTAATGGGGTCGTGGGGCAAAGCCTCTAGTAGCATCTCCCACTTCTCATTGAAAGGTATAATATGATAGAGATATTTTTCGCAACATCATAATTTGATGATACATTATGAAAAAAAGAGTACACATTGTCAGAATACCCATGTTTTATATTCGTAGAGCTATCGTAGAGACAATGTGAAGGTTCACATTATTGGATCACAAAGTGCTCCCATGGTATAATATGTACCTTCTGGTTGTCCTGCAAAAGACCCTCTGTGAAGGCGATGTCTTGGAGGCTAATAATGTTGCGGCGTTGGTCCCTGCGGTGTAGGTTTATCTTTAAAAAAGGAAATCATGTAAATTCTAAATAAATTGACCATGCTGCATTGCATGCATCTTTCCCGACATTGGCGATATGTGGTGAATGGCTAGCACAAGGCCACACTTTTTTTGATAACATTAATGAGCGGAGCAGGTTGTAAATAATATTGTTTTTCATAATATCTTGAACAAATTTTAAATTGTTTTATATCCTCCAACCATCAACCATTTCCCATGGTATTCCAGGCCTTGCTACTTCCAGGCCCAGTGGAGACCAGTGATTGTAATCTTTGAATCTTATATACAGTGGCCGAAATAAAAAAAAATAGCACTTTCTCCAATGTCTGCTTGTAATCCCCTGACTTTAGAGTTAGTCACAGATATATATACTCTCATAAAATGTACACATTTAATCAATGAAATTGTTGATATCATACCTCTACAACAGAAGCATCTATTGTAAAATAACCAGGCACAGTATCATCATTGGCATCAAAATATGGTGTTGATGAGTCATCCGTGTCAACCTGGAAGTCAAATAATACTTTGATTAACAACATAGAAATTAATTATAGTTTTTTTTTTACGTATGTGAGATAGTGATGATAAAATAAAGTCATGTTTGGAGAATAAAACAGGGATGTTGATTATGTCAACCAGGTGTATATTTGTCATCAGATAATTTCCGCATTATAACCAATAATTTAAAATATTGATATAATTTTTACCAAGAAGATTGAAATGTTTTGTCTATGTTGCTACAATATTTCTTTCTTACATATAAAGTTATCATTGCTATCTTCCACACTATTTTTGTTAAGATAACAAACATTGTTTATAATTCCCAAAATAGTACTAATAGTACAAGTAGTAAGTGATCTGTACTTCTTATATTTGATTTAACTTATGGGAATCGGTGTGTACACCCGATGATTGTAGACATTACTGTCTTTTACAGGCCTTAATAGTATAAATTATATTTAGTTAGTTTTCTAGTCAACCCCAAAACACTGTCATCCTCAAACAAGAATAATCTTTGGCATAGAGAACTGTGGTGTAAACGAAAAAATAGTTAATTGGATTCTCCTCCAAGTAAAAGCTATAATACACATACAGAAATTATTTCATCAAGGGTTCTTGTCGATTAAAATTGTAATAGCAGATTTAATAAACAGAGTCAGAACAATGTTGTATCAAAATAAAGTTTTGAATGCTCCTAAGGAAGTGAGGGAGGCGTGGAGAAAATTGTTCTCCGATTTAACTAGCATAGAAACATAATTGACATTATCTTTATTTTTGTAGCTTTGTTTAATAATAACGTTCTAGAAAACTTTTTAAATCGTTTCAGCATGTAAGAGGCAAAAGGGTGTGATGTAAATTTTGATGTTATCCGCCCAGGAAGAGTGGTTCTTTGTTGATAGATTGAATAAAAGTGGTTTAAAAACAAAAAAAAGAATTGAACTACAGATCTCCCACTTTGAACGCAGACATGTTACACAACCAAGGTTGACAGATTTACTTATTTCATTATTTCCTTTTAAGATATAAATTGTTCCTACCGCCATGTCATGTGTTTCTGAATCTGGGGTTATAGATCGTTCTGTGGCTCCAGTGAGGTCAATGAATGAATGGCCTTCTGAGCGTACTGGAGTACGATGATGATTTTCTTGCATCAGGGCTTCATTCTGGGCAGCACGTTGTGGTTCAGTCTGGGCAGCACGTTGTGGTTCAGTGTGGGCAGCACGTTGTGGTTCAGTCTGGGCAGCACGTTGTGGTTCAGTGTGGGCAGCACGTTGTGGTTCAGTGTGGGCAGCACGTTGTGGTTCAGTGTGGGCAGCACGTTGTGGTTCAGTCTGGGCAGCACGTTGTGGTTCAGTGTGGGCAGCACGTTGTGGTTCAGTGTGGGCAGCACGTTGTGGTTCAGTGTGGGCAGCACGTTGTGGTTCAGTGTGGGCAGCACGTTGTGGTTCAGTCTGGGCAGCACGTTGTGGTTCAGTGTGGGCAGCACGTTGTGGTTCAGTGTGGGCAGCACGTTGTGGTTCAGTGTGGGCAGCACGTTGTGGTTCAGTGTGGGCAGCACGTTGTGGTTCAGTGTGGGCAGCACGTTGTGGTTCAGTGTGGGCAGCACGTTGTGGTTCAGTGTGGGCAGTAGGTTCGTCAGTATCTCCCCCAGGAGGGGTAACATTTGTTTCTGCCTATAAGAAGTCATATTGATTATATCAAACGTGGTAATGAAGCATCACATCTTCATATCTTGTAATTAGCCTTATATTAGACATATTGTGTCCTTGTCGTGATCTTAAAGAACAAAAATATAGAATCTCAATATGTATATATATATATATATTATACATATGTAGTGAATAGGTTTACCCATCATAAGTCATAATCGTTTTTCACCAATTAACGGAATGGTAAAATTTGGCCTTTCAAGATTTCCAAAATAAATACATTCTATATAATCATATATTGTAGATATATACTCATATGTGAAGCAAAAGACACAGTTGAATAAAAAGCAATGTATAATACTTGCATCCAAGCATCTTCGATGAAATATGCATACAGTCTATATATGATGATAATAATTCAGTGAAGTGTAAATGTCAAGCCAGTATCAGTATCAAAGCCAGTATCAATAGAAAAGTGTCTCACAAGTGTCAAAATAATGTGCCCTCTATACTGGGACCGTCCTTCCACTTTCAGAGCACTAGGGTGGTTTGGCACGAGTGGCTCTAGTTCCCGCCGCTTCGTCAGCTTGTTGAACACAAAGGCCTTTCCTCTATGTCGAGGGTAGAGTTGCCACAGTTGCTCATGTATTGTGGCAATGCTAGCACTCAATGTAAACCGGACAGGAGATGGGTTTCCATCAAAGAAATGCGATGCGGGAAATCCTGAAAAAATATTTTAATAATTGTAACTTTTAGAAACATCCTTAGTATATAACCGGAAGAATATATAGAGATATTCATTATTTAGAAACAATAATGCAACATTGACCCCAACATTGAAAACTCCCTCCCACCCAACCCAAGGCGAGTGGAATTGGTTTGCGCATGCGCGTCAAAATCTGGGTCAGGATCTGGGTGAGGAACGGTATCTGGGTCAGGGTAATCACATGATCGGAGTAGGAACTGGGTAGGAGCTGGGTCAAGGCAGCACATGCCCAGGTGTGGGCAGGAACAGTATCTGGGTCAGGAAAAGTGGGTCAAGTTACCTCAATAGACCGGTAACTGGGTCAATGTCGCATTGGGGCGCTGTTGGCCGACCAGCATTTAGCGGAGACGGAAAAAAACAGGCTCGAGGCCCAGGGTCCGTACCAATAGTAATTCTGGGATCGGGGGCGGGGCGATCCCAGAAAAAAGGACCATACACCAACATTTTAAAATTATCTTGAAGGATTCAGACATGGCGAAACTTGCCGGACTGCGGTCCTTGACTGTTGAAAGACAAGTCGGACCGGTGAAAGTAAAGTTTCTCTGGTTCGATTGTTCGGTGAATGAAACGTTAGAGAAACATTTGGAGGACCAGTAAAACCTTGGAGGACCGGTGAAAGTTCCTTTTCACCGGTCCGACTGTCCGGTGAAAGTTCTAAAGTTTTCGCCATGTCTGAGGATTGTCTGAAACAATTGTAATCAAGATCACTGCTACATTTCATTTTAATCGAACTACCAACCCAAATGTCTCTCTCTCTCTCCTACCCCTCCCTATGTTGGATAGCTAAGTGTCTCCGATGGCTGGCAGTGGGCCAACACACTGGGCAAGCGGAGTGGAAGGGGTATCGGCAGGACCCTGGGAGCAGCTCTCTGAATTGGTGATACTGTTTACATAATTATTACCCTCCACAATTTAAACAAACTTTCTAAAATCGATGATGTTGCAGATCGCCAAAAATGCGCACTAAAATAACATTATTGTTGAAACCAACTCACCATAGCCAATCTCCTGATGGCGTTGCACATCGCCTGCTAGTGGTTTCTTCAGTTTGGGCATAACTGACCCCTCAGGGAGCAGGTATGTGCAGTTGGATACACACACTGCTCTAGGGCCCCTTTTCTTTCCCTTATTTCTGTTCCTAGCTGCCCCCATCAGGCCCTCGATTCCAGTTACAGCAGTGTTGAGATTTGCCCTCAGTTGACTTTGCCTCTCCCGCATATCCTGAACAAAATCTGAGGTGTCCTGGGAAAATAAAATTAAGAAATCAAATAAAAAGACACCATTCATAGTATATATTAGGGTAACTAGCAGTATCTGGCAGATGGTTAATTGTAAAAAACAGTTAAAAGGATATAAGAATGTTAAACTTGCTGAACTAAAAAGTAATGGTATTAAAATCAGAAGGCTAAATTACAGAGCAATCTATTAATACTGTATAATTTACTGTATAAATTGTACAAGAAATGCTTACCTCATCCATTTCTGCTGCCATTTCCGCTGCCAAATGTTTTCTGCAAGAGTAATGTGAACACATTTATATTTAACATATTGTAACTTAACGCAAATAATAATGAATATAACATATAAAAATATAACATACGTAAAGTATGTAACACATTGATTCGTGCACAGACAAATATACATATATATTTTGTGTCTCTGATTTGTCACACAAATTGACAATTCCTCCCGACCTGACGTCAGAACCTCCTGCCAAAAGGCCCAAATTATGAAATCACAGATATTTATCAAAAACATGCCCTAACTAGTATAGTATACGTCCTAACTAGTATACAAATCAGAATAGAGAAAGTACCGTACCCTCATCACAGGTTGATTTTACAGTTTCCCTTCAAGCCCACCCTTAATCGAGAATTATTTGGCCAATAACCCAACTAAAGTTACAAATTATGGCCGTTGTGGTGAGAGTGGTTCTTCTTGGGTAGGACGATAATGTCTTTTCCATGCCCATGTACATCTGATACTTGTATTTCCGTCCACCCTGTCCACCCATGCAAACCCAAAATTCTGGAATTGTAAAGGATAGAACACCTTAAATCGCATTTGTAGATAGGTTTTATGTAATTTTTTTCAGTGAAATTTACAAGAGCATTTGATGTATAGAGATCAAGGGTTCAATCCAATACAGCATTAGGTAGGTCTAGGTTTCACCTGGAAATATTAAAGTGACATTGGGGAACTCTCTAAACTCACATTCGCCTGTATCTAAGAATTATTTAAGTTGTATAAGGTAATACAAATCAGAAAGTCGGTGCATCTTAATTTGTACATTAAGGTTTCATGGAATATTTTTTGTTTTCGGTAATAATTGAAGGAGCATTTATGTCACCAAGTATAATCAAACTATTTCATAAATCCTCTGTAAAAAAAATTTAGAATCATTTCATCATTTCAAGGCCATTTAAAATATTCCAACAGTATTCAAGGACATTTGATATTTCAGGCCCTTCGACCTATATGTTTATTTTCCAACACTTAAATTTATTTGCCTAAATTCTAGACTTTTCACCCTATATTGGAATATAGTTGATAAAGTGGACATAAATGTATTATGTGTATCTTATATCTTATTTTATCATTAGTGTTATATGAATATTTGTTATTTCTTTTTCACCATGAATACCCTAGCTTGATTTGGAAATGAAAAAGTTCTTTACAAAATATGAATCTGTATAAATAACACCATTTTACTCCTAATTTTTATAATTGTACGGGGGGACATGCCCCCATACCCCTACGGCATTCATACCTTCCTACACAAGATCCTCAAAATTGGGAGAGGGAGATATCCCTCCTATTAGGCACCTCTGCATCACGTTGGGACCCGAATCAACGTCTACTAGTCAGAATCACATAAATGGTAGGACTACTCTGGATCACTTCACTCATCATTGAATCGACAATCTGGCTAAATGCATTCAAATCAGTAGGCCTAAATGAAGGGATTCAATTTTACATTTAAATTGGGGAGTTTTTCACCAACCCCATGAGGCATTATCTAAATCCTGTCGTTGATAGAGCAGTAAACTAAGGGAAATACCCACCTGGGTAGGTGTATATTTTAGGTACGTAGGGTAAATAGGTGTATATTTTCTCTGACATTCCCTGCCATTATCCCTTACCCCGGAGTTAGAGGTTTGCAATTGACAAGTGCATTAACAATTAGTATTATTGCAAGTGCACCCACCCTCTCACCCCGGGTTTGCGCCTGCTGACATATAATTATGTAATGTAGCCCCTATGTACACGTGTTTTCAGCAGGGAACCCCAGAGCTCGTGGAATTCATAATAGCCCCGGAGCTATTCACAGGGGAGACAGAATTAATGGTACCTATTCCCTCTAGTTACACACAGTACGCACATGGGCAGCAACACAGGCAAAAATGTGGCTATAGGCTTATGGTATATGTATATAGGATGTAAACGCACCCCAAATGCACTCATGTGGATGTTAGTAAGGTATGCAACTCATGTCTTATTGAGGTTGGGTCGGCTGTCGGTAAAAAACGATCCCCATAATGACATGCATTGATCATTGGATACAGACAGTGCAACATTTTTAACTGTTTGAAATGTATCATTATGAAGGCTTTTGCTTCTTTAAAAAGAACATATATAAGGGATACTTACAAATGTGGTGAATGAACGTTGAATGACTCGCATGGATTTGGAGGCTCTCATGTGCGAGGGAAACTTGTGCTGCCATCTAGCCTGTGGTGAGATTTCCGGTTGTACCAATTTCTGGTGACGTCACCAGCAGCTGGTCTGTGCGCGGGAACTCCAGTGGAGGCAGAGTACAGTCCCACACTACGGCTTTGGTGGGACTGCTCACTTACACCCGCCTGCGGCAGCCATACTAGCAGGGATACCCACTATAGCTAGGGTTAGCTATC
This sequence comes from Sthenelais limicola, assembly GCA_942159475.1. Classification (NCBI taxonomy): domain Eukaryota; kingdom Metazoa; phylum Annelida; class Polychaeta; order Phyllodocida; family Sigalionidae; genus Sthenelais; species Sthenelais limicola. Next base: position 6,797,798 of record OW804094.1, on the reverse strand, counting down.
CCATTATGCCTTGGGGCAAAATGGCCGCCACACTGAGCGCGCCCGTGTCTAAAAATAGAGGGAGAGGCCTACTCACGCCTCAAAAAACTAAGAGATAGGCGCTTATAATCGTCCATGTAAATTGAGTCATATCAACACTATCAGTTCAAATTTCATCCATATAGCTTAGAGACAGGATGATGAGAAATAGGCCTACGTTGTAGGCTAGTGTATAGCTTAGTGTGCGAGTGGCGGGTTGTAAGGGAGTTGATGGATTGTCAGTGAGCCGGCCACTGACATACACGCTTGAGTGTATGGTAAAGCTATTGGCCTATCAAACAGGCAGATCTACAGACATTAGGGACCAACAACGTTAGGGCCTACTTTTGCATTTTCTCAGACGTTAGGGCCCACCCACCCTGTCGGATGTTAGGGCCCACCCACCTTCAGGCATTAGGGCCCAAACATTGGACGTAAGGGCAAACTTTTGCACATTAAGCTTAACATTTTTTAACTTAAAGTGAACATTTTTCCCCAGAATCAACTGGGAAAATATTCCCGAAAATGTGAGAAACGTCTGATGTGGGATGGGCCAACCGGGTCAGTGGCTAACATAAGTGTTGGGCAATTGGGGTGTATAAGGTAAACATCGCTAGTGGGTAGGGCAACCAGAGGGATTGGCAACCACGTACTGGCCAACTGCAGAGTATGGAAATCAGGCAGTGGGAAACCAGAGTGGATGGCAACAATGGCTAGTGGACACCAGGTATGGCAGGCAACCCAAGCATGGGGCAACCAGGTATGGCGGGCAACCCAAGCATGGGGCAACCAGGTATGGCGGGCAACCCAAGCATGGGGCAACCAGGTATGGCGGGCAACCCTGGCATGGGGCAACCAGGTATGGCGGGCAACCCAAGCATGGGGCAACCAGGTATGGCGGGCAACCCAAGCATGGGGCAACCAGGTATGGCGGGCAACCCAAGCATGGGGCAACCAGGTATGGCGGGCAACCCTGGCATGGGGCAACCAGGTATGGCGGGCAACCCAAGCATGGGGCAACCAGGTATGGCGGGCAACCCAAGCATGGGGCAACCAGGTATGGCGGGCAACCCAAGCATGGGGCAACCAGGTATGACGGGCAACCCTGGCATGGGGCAACCAGGTATGACGGGCAACCCAAGCATGGGGCAACCAGGTATGACGGGCAACCCAAGCATGGGGCAACCAGGTATGGCGGGCAACCCAAGCATGGGGCAACCAGGTATGACGGGCAACCCTGGCATGGGGCAACCAGGTATGACGGGCAACCCAAGCATGGGGCAACCAGGTATGACGGGCAACCCTGGCATGGGGCAACCAGGTATGACGACCAACCCAAGCATGGGGCAACCAGGTATGGCGGGCAACCCTGGCATGGGGCAACCAGGTATGACGACCAACCCAAGCATGGGGCAACCAGGTATGGCGGGCAACCCAAGCATGGGGCAACCAGGTATGGCGGGCAACCCAGGCATGGGGCAACCAGGAATAGCGGGCAACCCAGGCATGGGGCAACCAGGAATAGCGGGCAACCCAGGCATGGGGCAACCAGGAATGGCGGGCAACCCAGGCATGGGGCAACCAGGTATGGCGGGCAAACCAGGAATGGGGCAACCAGGAGTAGTGGGCAACCCAGGCATGGGGCAGACAGGTATGTATGGCAGGCAACCCAAGCATGGGGCAACCAGGTATGGCGGGCAACCCAAGCATGGGGCAACCAGGAGTAGTGGGCAACCCAGGCATGGGGCAACCAGGAATGGTGGGCAACCCAGGCATGGGGCAGACAGGTATGTATGGCAGGCAACCCAAGCATGGGGCAACCAGGTATGGCGGGCAACCCAAGCATGGGGCAACCAGGTATGGCGGGCAACCCAAGCATGGGGCAACCAGGAATGGCGGGAAACCCAGGCATGGGGCAGACAGGTAGGGCGGGCAACCCAAGCATGGGGCAACCAGGTATGGTGGGCAACCCAACCACAGGGCAACCAGGGGTAGTGGGCAACCTGAATGTGGGGCCAACCACTATGGTGGGCAACCAGGTTAGGAGTGAATGATAGATAGTGGCAAACCACAGTGGTCAACAATTGTTTAGGGCAATCCAGTTAAGGGCAAACACCGGGTTGACAAACACCGTTTGTCTGTTTTGACAAACACCGTTTGTCTGTTTTGACAAACACCGTTTGTCTGTTTTGACAAACACCGTTTGTCTGTTTTGACAAACACTGTTTGTCTGAATTTTTCTGACAAACACCGTTTGTCTGTTTTGACAAACACTGTTTGTCAGAATTTTTCTGACAAACACCGTTTGTCTGTTTTGACAAACACCGTTTGTCTGAATATTTCTGACAAACACCGTTTGTCTGTTTTGACAAACACCGTTTGTCTGTTTTGACAAACACTGTTTGTCTGAATTTTTCTGACAAACACCGTTTGTCTGTTTTGACAAACACTGTTTGTCTGAATTTTTCTGACAAACACCGTTTGTCTGTTGACAAACACCGTTTGTCTGTTTTGACAAACACCGTTTGTCTGTTTTGACAAACACCGTTTGTCTGTTTTGACAAACACCGTTTGTCTGTTTTGACAAACACCGTTTGTCTGTTTTGACAAACACCGTTTGTCTGTTGACAAACACTGTTTGTCAGAATTTTTCTGACAAACACCGTTTGTCTGTTGACAAACAGTGTTTGTCAAAAAATTTCTGACAAACACTGTTTGTCTACAGACAAACACTAAATTCTGACAAACACCGTTTGTCTGTAGACAAAAATCAGACAAACACTGTTTGTCTGTTGACAAACACCGTTTGTCTGTGACAAACAATGTTTGTCAAACTCAAACCTTGTTTTTCTATAGACAAACAGTGTTTGTCACAGACAAACACCGTTTGTCAAGGTTTGAGTTTGACAAACAGTGTTTTTCTATCTTTTGGTTGATATCACCTGACATCAGTAATTCTTTTTGACAAACAGTGTTTGTCTGTTGACAAACAGTGTTTGTCTGTGACAAACAGTGTTTGTCTGTTGACAAACAGTGTTTGTCTGTTGACAAACAGTGTTTGTCTAATTCTTACACAAATGGCTTGCCATATACATTAACATACCTGGTATCTTTGTAGATAACTTATATTGGTCTAATATTCATGAATATAACAAACACAACATAGCTTTGGTATATTTGGGTGAAGTCGTCAGAAATGTACAATTCACTTTCAGCAAATCTCTCAAATTTCCCACATTTAAGACAGAAATTAAGTTCGAAATATAATTCTACTTAACCAAAACATTACATACATCTCTGCCACCCCCTCCCCAATACCGAATATAGACAGATTTACCCAGTATTTACCATTTTCTCAGCCTTATTTAGCACAATTGACTAAATGTGTGGAGCTGTACATTTTCTGAAGATCTGACCCATTCAGGACTTTGTCGGGCCATATTATGTGGCGACTCTGTGTCTAAGTGTTAGTTCAAGGGACGAGAGGTATGAGTTATATGTCATTATGTTGTTATTATGACATTTTTCTTATCATTATATATAATCATTTAAGCCCATGTACATCATGGTGATCAAGGGAGTAATTACTATGTATATATATTCACCATGATAGGTGCACCCAGAGTATTGTTGTTGTTTCTTTTTTAAAAATTCATATATAGATTGAATGGCTAGTCAATATTCCCTGGGTGCATTCACCTCTGGACAGGGGAATATACGTCCCACATGAGGCTTACTAGCCCCTTGATACTGTTGGTTAATGCTCTCTTATTCTACTTTATATAACGTAAAGATATAACTTACTCATGTCCATCTTGGTTATTGTTGTTTTCTACATGTACTTATTAGCTTTTTCTAGTAATCGACTAATTTCTAATTTCTGTATACAGTAAATCAGGATTTCTCTGAGAATAGCATCCTCGATGTAATGTAATTCCTGAATAAAAAAACTCTAACTCTAATACTTTATAGAGTATGAATAGGGTTAAAATAAGCACGGTGCGACATAAGGGCCGAATCACCAGAAAATGTACAGTTCGCCTTCGCCAATCTTGTCAAATAACCCAAATCTAAGGCAAAAATGAGGTTAAAAATACAGTTTAACATAATCCAACAAATTCCCAGGTTCAAGGCAATACACAAAATACAACTAGAATTCATATTTCATTCAGCCTTATTTAGCAGAATTGACTAAATGTGTAGAGCTGCCAGTTGTACATTTTCTGACAAACCGACCCATGAACTAATAATAAGGGGCGTGGTGTGTCAAATACAGATAATAGTTGCATGAAACCCTTGATAGTCTCCTGGGGTAAACGTTCACATGAAAGCCCCATTGTCTTAGAACTCATGTCTTAAATTATGAAATCATACTTAGCTTCTTATTTTTGGAACAGATAAAATATGCATAATAAAGGAAAACAGTGGAATCTAAGGAGTAGAAATAGTAAATTATCAAAACATTAAAGGTACAAACGGGTTAACTTAGGGTGTCTGTATGTGATTTAATTGTTAAACTTCTTGAATTGATATGAATTTATTTTTACAACATGAGAATATCGGGTAAATTCCGAATTTCTTTTTAAAAGAAAGAAACAAAGGATCATAATAAACACCAAGAAGAGTAATCCATAACACATGGTTTCTGACATTTTAGAAACGAAAAGAACACAATTTAAACAAAATAAATTTAGAAAATGCAGAATCAGTGTATGTCAAGTGAAGGAGGTTGGTGCGAATGCACTTTTAAAATACACCACCAATACAAACACACTGCCCTGCTGCATATGGAGGGCGAGCTGTAAGATAGAAGACGCATTTAACCCAGCTGGTATATGACAGGGGGAGGAGATTAGGTAATCTCTCAAGTGGTGCAGAGAAACCTTTAATTCCCTGCCGCCAAATCCGTGCTTGGCGCCACACGGACAAACATGGCGTCAGATCTGGTCAATAAAGCCTCATATTACTACCTCTGCACGTACACTCCTAGCAACACTTGCACTATATGTGATGGGTTTCAGGCAGATGAGTCACATGTAGCAAAAATTATATTTTCCAAAGTGATTTATTCATAAGATCTCTTTTTCGGAATGTTCCAATTTCTCGGGGGGCTCAGACTGTAAGTCATATGAATACATGTATTAAATTTCATGAGAGTGTATTAGATATATCCTTGCGTTCTGAAGGTCATTCTATGGAGTACATTTAATTACTTTACTTGTAATTGTCCACCCAGAAATACTACAAACCTTTTTTCGAACATAAATATATCAAACATAAAATATAGAAATACTTATTAGATGTCCTTAATGTTTAACATCATTAGAATCCACTTGATCTCATCTTTTCAAATATCATGATATCTCAGAATCCAATTTTTGCGACTTGTGACTCATTTCCGAGTGACACATCACCCTCCTCCCTTTGTTCTAACAGTGCATGCTTTAAGATTATGTCAATACAACATCGTATTACTTCTTAGTCTATACATGTACGAGTCAGATCGTCAGAAAATGTACAATTGGCAGCTCTACACATTCATTAAATTCAAAATTCAGTTAAATTAAGCTGAAAAATAAGAAGTACTTGGTATATCTGAATATATTTAGTATTGTGTTGGTTTAAATAATGGGTTTGCTAATGTTGAACACTACTTTGAACCTCATTTTCATCTTAAATTGACGATATTTGAGAGGATTGAAGAAAGTGAATTGGGCATTTTCTGACGATCTAACTCATATACACTAAATAGAACAAAATGTTATTTGGCTAGGACTGGTAATCCAGACCAGATAAATATGTCCACAATCTTAGGAATTCTATTGAATTACTTCTGAACCCACCTTGCTTGTAGGGTGCAATACATAATGAACATAATTGGTTTTCTTTTATATAGAATATAGACTTGCGAAAAAGTGAAGGAAGGGACAAGTGTGGGTGTGAACCCAATACCCAATTTAATTGGATATTTCTTAATTATTTCTAATTAAGGCTGCATTGCTTATGGCGTTGAATAGAAACTAAACTTTTTTCTTGTTTTTTTTCTCTGAGACTAGATATATATGTATGACTGGGATAACTGAGAAAAGTATCCTGTGATGTAATTTCATCTCCTAAATAAAGAAATATTAAATCTTAAAATCTTAAATACCTGTAGTCTTGTCCGGAAGGGACACATTCCTCAGCGTTCCAGTTCACTGCCTACAACGATAAGCTTAACCACAACTCCCTCCTGCATCCTTCTCCTTGTAGGGCTCACTACCCCAACCAGGGTGCAGATTTAAAAAAGGTATTTTTAGCTAATTTGTAAAGATTGAACTATGTTTTTCATTTGAAAATATAAAGGTTAGCATCATATTTTTTTTGCTGTATCAAGAAGTCGGAATTATAAACCATTTTAAAAATGAAAATTGCTAAAAACATTAATGTTGCCTTCACAACGCATCCATAGAGAGCCTCACTGGAGGCAGATCACTGTCCAGAAGGGTCCACCACCACACAATGAGAAACACCTGGGCCCTAAGTTTTAGGTACTGGTTTGTCCCGTCTGGACCATCCTTGCTGTAGCTTACTCATCATGCAGGTGAGCAACAAGAGTATAACCCTGTTTTGTCCCAAATAGGTCAGGATATCTATATATATGTAATAGGAAATATTCACATATTTTTTTTATAAATATCTATTTCTTTTTCCAAGGTATTTCAACACATTTTCAATGGAACTAATGGATATTTTATCATCAAGAAACAAACTATCTTGGATTTCGGATGTTTTTTTTGACACAAAGATATCTTAAATGTTCTTTTATTTGGTGCCTGAGTCACTTGCTCATTTTCATACACTACTAAATGGTGTCTGAGTAGTAGCCAGTAGACTAGCACTAAGTCCCTTAGGCTATACTCATAGACCAGAAATCAGACCAAAGTGAAGTTGGTTATTATATGATACATTTCATTTCTGTTAAAGAATAATTGATTTAACAATTGTTTTGTAGGTAATGCCCAAGAAATAGTGGTTGTGTGTGGATAAATTGCATTTCTTTGTATATATTGCAATTTAGTTTATAAAAAATAATCAAGGTGTGCAAGTCTATCCATGATGATTAGGAAAGAAGCAAAAAAGGAAGTAATCCTAACTGTAATATTTTAAATGAAGCAACTGCGATGTGTCATAACAGCAGATGACACAGGTCATAGGTAACAGGGGAGTGAGTAATAGTAAAAAGTCCCCTTATAATGAGAGAAAAGATCTCAGTAATGAAGAAATAGTCTGTGCCATTAAACTATTTGTTCCAGGAATAGGAATATCTGGACGGTCATAGGAAAAGGTGTCTTAGTAAGGTATTTTGGCTATGCCTAATATGTGCAAAAAAAGAGGAAAAGTCTGTAATATTACATATATTGTACAGATTACGACTCTGGGATGCAACGCTCTGAGTTATCTCATTCTGCCTTTCTACAAGGATTCTTTTTGAGGGGTTTCGTTTGCGTGTTTGGCGAAGATCCGGGGGCGGAGGTGTGTGTATATTGACAGGATTCCAGGATCACCCAGTACCTTGCTGATCAGGCACTGACTCCCTTTTGGAGTCAATCCCTCAACTTCCAGGTTTTTCAGAGTCAAAAACAGAGTCACAAATGATGCACCTAAAACCGACTCAATGTGACTCAGATTTAGAGTCATTTGATTTGACTCTTTTAGGAAGGGCTGGGCTCGAATTTAGAGTCAAATGACTCGTTTATGTTTCTCTGTGTGAGCTATCAGGAATTGTTAAGCTCCCTCCTTCCCAACCCCCGCCACCCCCTTCTACAAGTGTCAGATTGTCAGAAAATGTACAATTCACCCTCACCAATCATTTCAAATAACCCAAATTTAAGTAAAAAGTGACCCTCAAAATGCAGTTTAACACAATAATTAAAAGAGATATTTCTAATCAACACAATGTCAAAGATACTCTGATATACCCACTATTTATCATTTTTCTGTCTAATTCAACAGAAGCTACCAAATTTTAAAGCTGCTGATTGTACATTTTCTGAGAATCTGAGCCACAAGAAGCGCCAGATGTACCTTTATCCCCTATCATCATATGATAGTTGACAGTGGTATATGGCATACAGCTGTTATCTTGACATTATGTATCATTAGTCAACATATTTTGATACACAACCACACCGTATCTGGATTTGCGTGATAATATTGGGTTTGCGTCGATAAGAAAGTATCATTCATCCTCTAATGGGAGATGTTTATGATACAAGATATTGTGCAGCATGTGCGTAGAATACAATGCGGGCCATGGTACAATTGTGATGTGTTACAGGAAAATATGTCACAACTCGCAAAATTGATATTTCTCAAAGTGTTTTATTCACAAGATCTCTTTGTAGGAATGTTCTCATGTGTGAGGGGTTTAGCGCTTGACGTCAAATGAATTCATCATGTACCAAAGTTCAAGACAGTCTATTAAATATATTCTTAGGTTTTGAAGGTCATTCAATGGAATACATTTAATTAGTTTACTGGTAATTACCCACCCAGAAATATTGCAAACATTTTTTCAAACATAAATATATCAAACATAAAATATAGAAATACTTCTTTGATGTCCTACTGTTTACTCTCATTAGAATCGCCTTGATCTCATCTTTTCAAATAAGATGATATCTCAAAATCCATATTTTGTGATTTGTGACTCATTTTCATGTAACACATCACATTTTCCGTTTTGCCGCATGTTTCATCTATGGCGTCTTCCATGCAATACCACATAAATAATATTAATTTCTTATGGGACACAAATTGAAAGTTGATGAAAGACCACTCCTTTGGTATTCACCAGGTTTACTCTGATATCTTTGCCCTAAAAGTGTGTTCACGTATCCGACATGGGTTCAAAATAGTCTATTCTTTCATTTATCTTATCTCACAAAAGGTTTGAGTCTACTTCTGCAAAGCTACGGATCTTAGTGATTGCTTTGATAATGAAATTAGGTTAAGTGTACATTGAAATCGAAAATGAAAACCTTTAGATAACCATAGAATGCAATGTTTCAGAAGCTATTCATTAGAATTATGGTTTCTCGGAATTTTACATTATTTCAAGTATTCCTTCTTGTTCTATAGTTTTTTCATCATTTCTGACAGCTAACTTTCACTATATTTATCTTAACTATACTTGCAATCTTTGGCATCCATAGCAGTCAGCCATTGGTTGAAGACCCAGGTCTAAACAATATTCAATGTATTCTGTTTTGAGGTATAAAAGAGACGAGTTTCATGTAATTATAGAGTGGTCATGTTCTCATGGGCCTACACACAATGTGGTCATATGCCATGGTTTGGTGGAATAATATTTGCATGCCCAAATAAGGACATGCCTTAATAAGGGCATGCTTGCATCAGAATTAACAGAATTGTTGTGTCGCTTGGAGCGTTAGTGCCACAAGAGTGTGATGGGCTTATGGGGCCACGCCCCCTCTCTTAAGCTCAGAGACAAGAGTAACATTGTAACATAGTACAAGAGTAACATTGTCTGACTACAAGTTATAGTCAGACAATGTTACCCGCCGATGTAATTGATGGAGACCTGTGCCTAAACTACTCAGTATCAATAGTACATGAAATGTACAGTCGCCAGTGTCATCCTAAAGTAGGCTGTAATTTAATTAAGGAATAATTTCCGAGGTTTTTTCTGCTCGCGGTGTCTATAGCGTCAGGGAAGTTCGAGGGCGAAGCCCGAGAACTTCACTGACGCTATAGACACCGCGAGCAGAAAAATCCGAGGAAATTATTGCTTTTAGAAGAGAATTGATGAGATTCCCTTGATTTGATGATATTCCCTTAATGTTAGAGCAAAAAAAATAGACAAACCTTCTTTATTCCGTCCAAAAACATCCGAAATATACCATGCGAGTCGTCAGCCTTTCTATGAGACCGGAAGTGATTTTGAAAACGATGCCTTGGATAGCAAGCAGCGGAACCTTGTGAAAACACGCCGGCTGGCTGAACGTAAACATTAGCGAATACGCACCTCTGATTGGCTGTTTCTCCGCTAAGCCCCGCCCACTTCACTTGGCCAGCCGTCGTGGTATCATGCAGTTTCCGACTAACGCGGCAAGCATTGGACACTTCCGGTTCTCGAATGCCGTGTTGCGTGTGTCTAGGGACTTAAAAAAGAAATAAATAAAAGATTTGAATCGGTAGAAATGAATTAAATAGTGTTTGAGCCTGATAGCGAAGATTTAGTCGACGGGAATCAAGCAATAAATGAATGGCGAGTTCAGAACCTATACGTGCGACCGGAAGAGATGTGGAGACCCTTCGGCATACCGACTCATGTGCACATTCACTTGGCGTTGCATTGTGTACGGTGGCCTATATAGCGCACGGGGGATTTCATTCGAAAGTGACCCGCACGTCAACAAACGAAGCATCTACGAATGCCGTGTCCGTGTGTCTAGGGACTTAAAAAAGAAATAAATAAAAGATTTGAATCGGTAGAAATGTTTTAAATAGTGTTTGAGCCCGATAGCGAAGATTTAGTCGACGGGAATCGAGTAATAAATGAATGGCCAGTTCAGAAGCTATACGTGCTTACGTTTCGTAGACCGGAAGAGATGTGAAGATCCTTCGGCATACCCACTCATGTGCACGTTCACTTGGCGTTGCATTGTGTACGGTAGTCTATATAGCGCACGGAGGATTTCATTCGAAAGTCGCCTTGAACTCTAAGCGGTCCGGGTACGGTAGCAACATTCAGCCGCTACATCTCCACCAGCTCTGTAGTGTAGAGGTTAGGCTGCTCGACTTCTGCGGAGAACGTTGAGGGTTCGAGCCTCGTCAGGTCCTTTAGCTTTTTTTTTCATTCTATACGTGACAGGGTTGGGTTGATCTATGGATACGGAAGTCTTGATCTATGGAGACGGAAGTACGGAAGTCTTGATCTATGGAGACGGAAGTCTTGATCTATGGAGACGGAAGTACAGAAGTCTTGATCTATGGAGACGGAAGTCTTGATCTATGGAGACGGAAGTCTTGATACTGATCTATAGGGAGTCTTGAGACTGAACTATAGGCTTGATACTGATCTATAGGGACGGATCTATGGGGACGGAAGTGGTTTAGAGGGAATCTATAAAGAAAAAAAACCTTCCAGAATCTCATCAGATCGATTCTAACACATTATAGTCTTGTGTACCCTCCTCCTCCTCCTCCTTCTTCTTCTTCTTCTTCTCCTCCTCCTCCGTCTTCTTCTTCTTCTTCTTCTTCCTCCTCCTCCTTGTTCTTCTTCGAATTCCTTCTCCTCCTCCTCCTCCTTCTTCTTCCTCCTTCCTCCTCCTCCTCCTCCTCCTTGTTCTTCTTCGAATTCCTTCTCCTCCTCCTCCTCCTCCTTCTCCTCCTTCTTCTTCTTCTTCTTCCTCCTCCTCCTTGTTCTTCTTCGAATTCCTTCTCCTCCTCCTCCTCCTTCTTCTTCCTCCTCCTCCTCCTCCTTCTTCTTCTCCTCCTCCTCCTCCTCCCTCCACCTCCCTCCTCCTCCTCCCTCCTCCTCCTCCCTCCTCCTCCTCCCTCCTCCTCCTCCCTCCTCCTCCTCCCTCCTCCTCCTCCCTCCTCCTCCTCCCTCCTCCTCCTCCCTCCTCCCTCCTCCCTCCTCCTTCTTCCCCCTCCTTCTTCTTCTTCTTCTTCTTCCTTCTTCTTCTTTTCCTCTTCCACGCTGCATCTCCTCTTTTCGATAAAAAACTTTCTACGTGTTGGCCTATTATCTCCTTAGACCATGTGACCAATGTTATGCTCAATTGTCAAACATTTAGAAAATCGGAAGATTGGGATAATCCTGGCAAGGAAATTGGTTAAATGTAATGATATTCTCTTAAATTTTTCAAAAAATTATATGAAAAAAAATTTGAAAGTTTTGGTGTAGGCCTACATATAAGATAAAAAAAAAACTGATATTAATGGGCTTCTTTTTATAAATACCAATTTCAAGTTTCAATATCAATATCTTCCAACCCACAGTCCCAATTATTAAGATTATTAGAAGATTTAATGCAAGACAGAATTATGGAAATAACACCAACACAGAACAAACAACAACTATAGCGTTGCACTCTAGGTCCAAACCCTCACATCAGATAAGAATGATATGTCAGTCTACTTCACTAATCGGTTTCCTGGCCTAGGATTAGGCGTCCTAATAAAGTTATAATGACATTTTGCGGTCTTAATGGAATTATGATGGCACTTTGCTGTTTGAGGCGAGAGGCTTTAACTTCGTTTGAATGGACTCTCTCAACTTTGGGCCTAGACTGGTTGATTGTTTATTACCTTGGTTATTACTTGGAGGATCTATCTGTGAATGCTGCTGCTTTAATGCCCTCTCCGCATCCCCTCCCCAGTCTCAGGACCTGTTCACATATTATACACTCTATTATGACATAAAGGCCATAATGGCAATAAAGGCCTAATTATCCACATAAACACCAGCCCCACAATGGGCTAACTACATGGTGTAGTGTATACGCCTGGAGTTACTAACTGGGGGGGAATTATGGAGGGGATTATGGAGGGGAATCCTCCAGTATTCATCAGTATTTGTATAAGGGAATTAGGTCGTCTATCATAATGTAATTCTGGAAGAAGGCTTTGTATGTATGCATACATGTATATTTTCACTTATGGGTCAGATCTTTAGGAAATGTACAATTTGCCTTCACCAATCCACTAAAATAATCCACATTTAAGACAAAAATAAGGATCAAAATACAGTTTAACATAGCAGAACTGATATATTAAATCCACACAAAACTAAATATACCCAAATATACTCGGTATTCATCATTATTCAGCCTAATTTAGCAGAGTTTATTAAATGTGTAGAGCTGCCAATTGTACATTTTTTGACAATCTGACCCATGTATAATATGTGTGATGTATGTCAAATGGTTGTCCTTAATGCTGGGTCTTTATGTATTGGTTTACATAATATTAACTGGCGGGTCAAGTCACCAGAAAATGTACAATCAGCAGCTCCACATATTTAGTAAATTCTGCTAAATTCGACTGAAAAATAATAAATACTAGGTATATCTGAGTGTATTTGGCATTGAGTAGATTCAAATGATGTGTTTGGTTATGTTGAATTGTGTTTTGAGTGTCAATTTTCCATTAAATTCGGGGTTATTTAGGAGGGTTAATTCTCAATGTGAATTGTGCATTTTCTGGAAATTTCACCCTGGTATTGGTAGATGAATAGGGCACAGAATAACCCAGTAGATCACGGTGATCTCTTGCAAAGCAAGGAATATTCACATTTACAAAGACTGAATACAAAATAATAACGTTGTTTTTCTTTAGGTTTGGATTTTCCCAATTTCTTGTGAACTTTGGTGTAATTAACTTTACACTTGTTGTTATGACAATGATAAACATTTGGAAAATATTCGGTTTCACTATGAGGCATTTGAATAAAATGTTGTATTCTTGCAAATCATACCTTTGTCATCGTAAGAAAATAATAATTTTGTTTGGACGGTGGTTCTTCGTCACTCAAAATCAACTATAATATTCTATTGAAGAAATTATCAGTCCTGTTATTACAGATTGTTAATTTTATCAACTATTTTAGTTTTGCCCTAATTAACATCGGAGTATATCAATATCACATCTCATGACAAATATGATATCAACATTTTCTCACACATTTTCATTTAAAATAATATTCTTCCATATTAATTTAGGCTATACCGAAACGACATACTCTAGAGTGCAGTAAATAGACTAGTAAGTGGGTGAGATTTTCAGAAAATGTACAATTCACCTTCACCAATCCTCTCAAATAACCCACATTTAAGTGACAAGTGACGTTCAAAATGCAGTTTAACATAACAAAAGAGATATTTTTAGTCAACACAATGCCAAAGATACTCTGATATACCCATTATTTATCATTTTTCTGTCTTATTTAACAGAAGTACCAAATTTGTAGAGCTGGTAACTACATTTTCTGAAAAACTGGCCCAAGTAATCAATCATGACACATACATTTTACTGAAGAAAAAGGTTTTAAAAGATCCATGTTGAAAGCATGGACCATAATCACTTAAGGGAAAAACCAATAGTCAATTTAACCTGGTAGTAACAGACGCTGCCACCAGGTGGTAACTGGCTGACCCACCGCTAGGAGGCAGATCGATCGCTTTCATTGATTTCATTTAACCTACTTCCCTCCACTGGGTTCTCCCAACTAGCGTCAACACTCTGGGTAGCACACTCTTAGTATGGAGGGTTCTCACAAGTTTTAGATTTTGTCTTTTTTTGTTTTTGAAAATCGAATTGACATGACACATATTTCCCAAGTTACATCTAGGATAATTACACTTTATATAAATCCTAAGTTGTGTTCCGGAGGTAAATACAAATGCCTCAAGTTTTGCACAATAGAATTTACCAAATATATATATATAGAGAGAATGGGACGAGCCGGCAATAATCGAAAATTTATAGGACGAGATTCGTCCACATAAGCACGATGCCGTAGGCAGAGTGCTGATGTGGACGAATCAAGTCCTATAAATTTTCGATTATTGCTGGCGAGTTCCATTCTATATTTATTATATGTGCATAAAATTTGATCATCATCAGATATCACTGAAAAAGTATTAAAGAACTCTCAGAGAGCCCCAGCTGCCCCGCTGAGAGCACCTTCAGTAGGCTTGTTGTAGCTGTCAGGACTGTGTGAGTGAGCTGTCAGGACTGTGTGATCATGCAGTGTTTACTTACTGATTTGGTTGAACTAAAACGTTCATATCGTAGCCATTTCTTGAGCTACAATAATAAACCTTACATCATTTGATAGAGAATTTAATTCTCTATTTAATGGTGTGGTGTTTATTATGTACTTTTATAATCACAGGTGGATTACCGATCGCGGGGATCTCCACGGGGATCTCCGCGGGGATCTCCGCGGAGACAGCGGAAGTGCTGAGTCAGAGCTATTTTTAGACAACTACATTTTTATAGGACGCGTCCTATATGACTATTTTTATAGCACCCCACTTATAGCACCTCTCATATAGCATGCGCGTATAATAAATATGTGTTTTTAACCTTCCACATTAAATCTATTTGTCACAAGTATTGAAACATCAAAGTTGTAACTAATATATCAAATCACATCAAGGACAATTGTACATAACATTTTGACGCTTCTTAAAATAAGAATGAATACATGTTTGTGGTACCTTTTTACTCTCTTTCCTTTCTTTTACTTTACTTTGCTTTTTCTTTTCCTTCTTATTCACTATAGTAAATAGTAATGCCCTATCAAACTGCAAAATACCATTATAAACCCATTAGGACCGCAAAATACCATTATAAACCCATTAGGACACCTAGTCCTGGGCCAGAAAATCCATTAGCGCAATAGGCATCCAATCACTGACATTTCATTCTTATCTGATTCATTTGAGAGGCTTTTCAAGCCTAGACTGCTTTAGTCAAAAACTTTCTGACAAATATACCACAAAGAGACATTATTTCCAAGAGTGAAGACAGGGTCTTGAGCAATGATTTTTGGAAAATTAAGCAATTAGGTGCGGGGGCCTAAAGGATCTTATGGAGGCGTTAACTGAACGCTTTCAGGGTCGGCGGCCAACTGGCAGTGGCACAAGTACTAATAGGGAGATTTAGCAACCACAACGCACCAACACAACACTAACGCAGTGGCACAAGTACTAATAGGGAGATTTAGCAACCACAACGCACCAACACAACACTAACGCAGTGGCACAAGTACTAATAGGGAGATTTAGCAACCACAACCCACCAACACAACACTAACGCAGTGGCACAAGTACTAATAGGGAGATTTAGCAACCACAACCCACCAACACAACACTAACGCAGTGGCACAAGTACTAATAGGGAGATTTAGCAACCACAATGCACCAACACAACACTAACGCAGTGGCACAAGTACTAATAGAGAGATTTAGCAACCACAACGCACCAACACAACACTAACGCATCCAGTAATGGGAGATTTAGCAACCACAACGCACCAACATGCACAACACTAACGCATCCAGTAATAGGGAGATTTAGCAGCCACAACGCACCAACACAACACTAACGCATCCAGTAATAGGGAGATTTAGCAACCACAATGCACCAACACAACACTAACGCATCCAGTGATAGGGAGATTTAGCAGCCACAACGCACCAACACAACACTAACGCATCCAGTAATAGGGAGATTTAGCAACCACAACGCACCAACACAACACTAACGCATCCACTAACTTTTAGTATGGTACATTAGTAGGGTCAGATTTTCAGAAAATATACAATTCACCTTCACCAATCTTCTCAAATAACCCACATTTAAGAGAAAAATGAGCTTCAAAATGCAGTTTAACATAACAGAACTGATACTTTAAATCAATGCGATAACAAATATACTCAGATATTCCCGGTATTTATCATTTTTCAGCCAAATTTAGCAGAATTTACTAAATGTGTAGAGCTGCCAATTGTACATTTTCTGAAGATCTGACCCACTAACGCATCCACTAACTGTTAGTACAAAGGCTGTAGTAATGTACAAATATTTAGTGGATGCGTTAGTGTTGTGTTGGTGCGTTATGGTTGCTAAAACTCCCTATTAGTGGATGCGTTAGTGTTGTGTTGGTGCGTTGTGGTTGCTAAAACTCCCTATTAGCATGCCTCGGCCTGCCCTGGCCAGGAGACAACCTCCCTCATACCTCATCTTTTTGATCTCCTTACGTGAAGAGGTGTCAGTGTAGCCAAGCCTGGGTATGGATGTAGAGGCAAGGGGTGCATGATCATATGGGTGGAATCTACAGAAAATGTACAATAGGGGATTTGCATGTCTCACTGCGCATGTCTATGACAGTGCATGCTGGGATAAATTCAGTTCAAATCTGACATACAAATATTTAGCAAGCATTTTATGGAGAATTTGAAGAATGTTGTCAACAATATCATAGCTTGTGTAAATGATCTATAGAAACAAAATGCATGATGGGAAAGATGAAATCATGTGTTATAGAAACATTTAAAATACATGGCTATTGATATTCGACCATTGATAAATATTCTAAGCCAAAAATAACATGTTGTCTATAGATTTTATATTGTACCATTACTCCCATAATTCCATGTGAATCAAGATTCAAAATGGCGGCTATGCAATTCCCCTATTCACCTTCAACAATCTTCTAAAATTAAGACAGAAATGAGGTTCAAAACTCAGTTAAACATAACCAAACAGAATCAAGGCAATACCAAATATATTCAGATATACCTAGTATTGACCATTTTTCAGTGTAATTTAGCAGAATTTACTGATGTGTAGATTTGCTGATTGTACATTTTCTAAAGATATGACACATATCTCTTGCAAGCATGCTTTAAAGCACTCCAAGCTTAACCAGTCTAGGCCCAAAGTTGAGAGAGTCCCTTCAAGAGGGATACCTCTTACAGCAAAGTGTCATTATAATTCATTAAGACCACAAAATACCATTATGATCCCATTCGGACGCCTACTCCTGTACCAGATATTAGCGCAGTGGGCGTCCAACCACTGACATACGATTATTATCTGATCTGAGAGGCTGTGAGTCTAGACTGTGAAGTAAAATGACTATTATACTATTGTGTATAAGTAAATGCTGTTGTGCGCATATAATCTCCTGTGTCTAGACACATCTATACATATTCTACAGTAAGACACAATTACCTCAGTAGACCATGATTATAAAGCATTGTATAGGAGGAGTAGGAGAATACTGGGCTCATGTATTCTGCCATAGACTACTGGAAGGTCAATATTATGCGCCCGATACAATGGTATCCATCAGTCTGTATAGAATTATATATTATATGGGAGGTCCACCATAATCCCCTGCAGCTAGTCAATCAATACAAGTAGAAACTAAAGCTAATATGTAATGGGGGAAATCGACAGAAAATGTACAATTCACTTTTCAGCAAATCTCTCAAATTTCCCACATTTAAGACAGAATGATGATTTTCTATCATTTTCCGAAGTCATTTATTCACAAAATCTCTTAGTTGGAATGTTCTCATTTTTCAGTCGTATTAATCCATGTACAAAATTTGATGACAGTGTATTAGATTTATCCTTCCGTTTCAAAGGTCATCATATGGAATAGATATAGATCCTTTACTGGTAATGGTCCCCCAGAAATATTGCAAACATTTTTCCCAAACATAAATAAATCAAACATCCTGGGGTGGATTGCAATTTGCAAGAATATTTTAAAAAATATCACAGACTTATGTTAACCAAATGCATAACGGGAAAGATGGGGACTTTTATTATGCAGACATGTATAACACATGGATATTGACATTAGAGCACCGACAAATATTTCATTCAGAACATGGCATGTCTATAGAGTTTATATGTATTACCAGCATACCTAGACGAGCTGGTGAAAATGGCATAATTATTAATTATGCACCGCATAAAACCCAAGCCAGAACAATCGCCATTCCTCCTTCGGAGATACAAATTATACTGGACAACTTCCTCCATGATCGGGAAACCCCCTCTATTTCTCATTGTCCAAGACCCAAAAGTTACATGAGTGCCTAAGTTAGAGCCTTAGGGAGAGATTGGACCAAGATTTTTTAGCTCTTACTGGTATAATTACTGCATAACAGACCTCTCGCGTTGACGCCTCTAGGGCTCTATAGATCGGTGTTCCGATGCCATTGCTCCATGCTCGGTGTGTCACGTGACAGCTGAGAGAATGGTTTCTCACCCTCCCATGAGGTAGCACCACCGTATGATGTGTAAAACATCGCCGCGTCGGCAATCGTTTTTCACGTTGACTTAACATTAAAATTAAACAATTTTGGAGGAGGGTGGGCGGGACAGTAAGGAGAATGGTGGGCGGGATGGTGGGCAATGTCTGTCTACAAAAACAAAAACGTAAATAGCCCAAGACTTCCCCTCAAACTCTGACGATAGGCCTCTGGTGCCATCACACTCTCTGGATTCAAAATGGCCGTTATACAAATCCCCTGTTGACTAGAAAAACCTGTACGTTACCTATACGCCAATGTGCCAATGTATAGGCCTATAACAATGCTTTGATATTGCTAATATGGGAGTTTTCTATTGATTACAGGACGTAAATTAAAGCTTTATTCTTTACGCTTTAATACACGTACACTATTTTATATTTTCCAGAAGAGGACAAATTTCCTCCATCCCGGTTGAGTGGTCGCCATGGCAACGATAGAAGCCAAGCTTTTCCCGCCACACGCTTTACCTAAAGTGAAGAAAGAGCAACACCGGAAGTTAGAAGACCGTTTCCGGGAATGTCGTAATCCCACAGAGTGTGATATTATACTGATAGCTGCAGAGGTGGGAATATCGGAGGGGGAAACTAAGGTAATGTATAGATAACAATGTTATGATGTGTCACAGATAATTGAGTCTTGAGTGGCAAAATTAATATTTTTCAAATGTTTTTCAGTGTGTCATGACTTTATATTTAATGTATCTGCATTTTCTAAGGTCATCCTAAAAAGGTATATTTAATTATTTGACTACAGATTGTCAGAAATATGGGAAACTATTTTTGCTAGACAAAGTGTAACGTTTTAAAATACTTGCATTGCAAACTAAAACTTTGAAGTGAAAACTACAAAGAGAAAACAACGGTGCAAAAATGGCAAAAAGATTATACATTATCAAATTCTTCATATTTTCACTTTATGGAGACAATTTCATTACATTGTACAACGTGTTTTCCCTAAAACTGCACTATGTGTTCGTCCGTCTCTATATCGTTCAAAATAAATCATTATAAAATAAAATATATTAACCTAAGATAAATTACGTTCAATTAAAGTCCCTTTCACATGTTGAAAGACGAGTATTAAAGAAAACTTTAACAAGTTTTTCCCGTTTTAAAGTTCCTTATCCAGCTTCAACTTTCTTCGTGATCACCGACTGTGGTCCCAACGAAGACTTGTATTAATCTGACTGTTCAATCAAACCAACCCCCTGCTCTGCCATCTGAATACAAATAAAGCCATTATAATCTGTGTTGAAGGTTATAGCGACTATTTGAATTTAAACTTCAAGTTTTATAACTTTATCTGCCGCGAAACTTATGGTCTCATGGGAGGTAGAGATGACAGGGAGTGCATCTGAACGTGAGCGATAAGGAGAAGTCACTGATCCATTCACCCCATCCCCCCACTTCCATCCCACCCACCCACCCACCCACACACACACACACACACACACAGAGTTGTAATGCTTGATATTAAGTGATGCGTTACAGGCAAATGAGTCACAATAGTCGCAAAAAAGCCTCTCAGATCAGATAAGAATGGTATGTCAGTGATATATATATAATATAATTGTTTTTATTTCCATACAACATTGGCAATTTTATAATAGTAGGGAAAAGGCAGCACTTTGTGCACATGTGCAGTTCTTCCAAGGGAGCCTTTGAATAGAATCGAATAAGTGAATTTCTAGATTTCGGAAAATTGAACATCAAGATATATGTGTACAGTCGCTTGATTATATTACATTTCAATGATTACCAGTGATTAGACGCCTATTGCGCTAATGGTTCCCTGGCCCCATACGAGGCGTCCTAATGGGATTATAATGTTGCGGTCCTAATGGAATTATAATGACACTTTGCGGTTTGGAGCGAGAGCTTTTCCCTCAGTTTGGAGGGACTTTCCCTAGACTGGCTTGGGCTGTTATTGTTCTTATTTTTCTCGTGGAACAAGTAATGCGAGGATCTGAGACTTACATCCATGAATAGCACCCACTGTATTATCAAGTGGTTCCTAACAAATGTAAATCATTTTGGCCAGAATAAAAAAAATTTCAATTTACAAAGCCGCCGCCATGTTCGTTAGATGAAGGCGGCGCCCCCTAGCGGTGCAGGCTTCTATTATTTGCAGGAAATCTTACAAACACTGCCCCCTGTTGGCATTAGATGCAATCAGGTAAACAGGAGGAGGGTAAAAAAGGGCTTGGGTCAGAGTTTCAGAAAATGTACAATTCAACTTCACCAATCTTCTAAAATAACCCAAATTTCAGACGAAAATAAAGTTCAAAATACAGTTCAACCTAACCAAACTGATTGTTAGAATCAATGCAATGCCGAATATACTCGAATTTACCTAGTATTGACCCAATTGCAGCCTAATTTAGCCTAATTTACTAAATGTGTACTGCTGCCAATTGTACATTTTCTGAAAATTTGACCACCTGTGTGCGGCAACCACCACCTGCACAGAGGGGCTGCTGCTGGGGTTTCAGGTGAATGTGAGAAGCCTCTGTAAGCACTCTTATAGAGTGACTTCTGCCCTAATGTTTGCTTCAATAGAGGAGTTTACATGGACGCCATAATTATTATGTGTTACAGGAAAATGAGTCACAAAATTGATTTTCCAAAGTGTTTTATTTACAAGATGTCTTTGTTCAAATGTTTTCATTTTTGGTGTGCTTAACGCTGTTTATAGCATGATTACCAAATTTCAACACAGTTTATCAAATATAGCCATGCATTTCTAATGTTATAGAGTATATTTAGCTACTTTACTAGTCAATGTCTACCCATAAATATTGCAAAACTTTTTTTCAAAAATAAAATATCAAACTTAAAATATAGAAATACTGATTAAATGTCCTAATGTTTATTATCATTGGAATCGGAATCTCATCTTTTCAAATATGATGATATCTTAAAATCCATTTTCTGCGACTTGTGACTTATTTTGCTGTAACACATCAAATCAAAGACGAACAGGACTCGAAGATTGTTTACATGCATTATATATGGGCGGTACACATGGGAGGCATAAGTCAGTTGTATGAGTACCACCTCCCCTCTCATGTACGTACTATGGGGACATGATGGTATGATATGTGAGACGGGTTAGTTTCTTCACTCTGGGTGCAAATCATGACTTTTCCAGGGTTTCTGGCACAAAGATGAAAAGGGCTCCTTTAACAAGTGCATTCACTCTCCACTCTTCCCAGGTTATTTATGGTGGATCTTATAATAATATGCCATAATTATGTACAGTCTATACTTCTCCATGCAATAGGGGGGTTTTCATGCACGCCATATGTGATGAGTTACAGGAAAATGAGTCACAAGTCGCAAAAAATGGATTTTCAGATATTATCATATTTGAAAAGATGGGATCAAGCCGATTCTAATGATAGTAAACATTAAGACACTTAATACGTATTTCTTTATTTTAGGTTTGATATTTTCATTTTTGAAAAGAAAGCTTACAATATTTGTGGGTGGAAGATTACTAATGAAGAAGCTCGTTCGGTTTTTGTGTGTACACATTTATATAAATTTATACATCATTGGTGAATCAGAAATTCATAATTTCTTTCTCAGTATGTTTTGTCTTAAATTATGTTATTAAATCACTTCTAGAATACAGAGTTTGTTAACAATGATAAAAATAAGTCATGAATAGTTATGACAAAATGATGATGAGGATAATGATAGTCAGTAGTATACATCTCTTGTCATTAATCACAAGTGTCACATTCGCAAACATGTGTCTGTTAGATAATACATTTGATTCTAGAATTATGTCATTTATGGTATGTAAGGGCAAACTTTACTAATGTGATTTGAGAAGAGGCCCTGTGGGAAGACTGTCTAATTTACAGACGCCATGAAGGCTGGGCTGAAGTCCTTAAAAATAAAAACAAAATAAAAAATATTGCGAATACAAATAACTGACAGTGCAAACACGCATTTCATTGACAATCGTAAGAAACTTATTTGGCAAGCAATATTGATTTTCCTGCCAACTGCGATGTAAACATGCATGGAGTCATGATTCTTGGCATGTGAGAAATGTCATGTAAATACACGGTTACATGACAAATAACATGCAGGTGTAATCGATATACTCTTCCCGCCCCGTGGGCACTTACAATATACATTATTGGAATACCTGCGAATCACTCTTCACTTTTCTTAACATTCCCAGGCCTTAAACCCTGCCCACACACAACCGATTTGCCCCCCGATTGCCCCCCGATTTGGGTCTTTTGATGAATCCTATCATTTCATTTCCAATTTTGGTTTATGTTATTTCAAAAACATAAACCAGGATTGGAAATGAGATTGATCGGGAGACCCAAATCGGGGGGCAATCGGGAGGCAAATCGGTTGTGTGTGGGCAGGGTTAAAGCAGTGAATACACAGTCAAGATTTGGGGGCCGATTTGGCATCCACGATTCGTCGTACGATTTGGTATTGTCCATTTGAGATCGTACATCAGATCGTGGGTCCCAAATCGTGCCAAATGCCCTACACATGCACGATTCAGCGCCGATTTAGCGCCGATTTGGATGTACGATTCATCGTAGGGGGGAAAAAGTGTCTTCTGCGATTTCAAATCAAATCGCCGCTGCTTCTACGATTAATCGTCCATGTGTAGAGAGTGCTGCGATTTATCGTAGACCTTTATAATAAGGTCTACGATAAATCGTAGGTGCTTCTACGATTTTCGGATTTATTCGAAAATCGTGGGTCTATCTGCGATCTGGCAATATAAAAGAAATGAATTATTTATCATTTTTTTGGAAATGCTATAACTTCACTAATTTTTGGAGTATCAACACAATTTTTTCACTTTTATAATGCAGAATTTCCCTTCTACACATGTCGACATTAGGTCTCATTCTTCTCATATTTTATTTTATTTTATTCAACAATTAAAAAGAGAAAAAAACCCACCAGAAAATAGGTGATGTGTCACAGGAAAATGAGTAACGTTATATTTTATTTTATTTTTACAGTTTTTTACTTTCTTGTTTGCTTCTAGGGTCGTTTTTTAAAACAATTTTCTCAACTCTATATTTCAGAAACTCAGATCAAATCTTGACTGCCAACCCACCCACGATTTCACTTTTTACCCACGATTTCACTTTTTTCTCCATATCGTGCATGTGTAGGTCCAAAAATAGACACGATTTCAGGCAAATAAGCACCCACGATTAATCGTAGATCCTGAAATCGTGTCTGATTCCCAAATCGTGACTGTGTATTCACCGCTTTAAGATAAACATGGACTTCAGTTTAGCTAGAGAAAAGGCAAAGGGGTTTTACAACATGCACAGATACTTTGGGTTCCCCTAGATGGCATGCATGATATTCTTACACAGTCTAGGCCCAAAGATGAGAGAGTCACCTTCAACCAGAGGGAAAGCCTCTCGCCACAATCCACAAAGTGCCATTATAATTCCATTAAGACCGCAAAATGTCACTATATTCCCATTAGAACGCCTATATTCCTAGGTATGGAAACCTATTAGCGAAGTAGGCGTCCAACCACTGACAAACCTGATCTTATCTGAGGGTTTGGGCCTAGACTGTATACATTCATCCTTTTCGTCTTCCTCTCCGATTCTACTTTGGGAAATGGAGCAAGACTGGATATAAGGAGAAACCAATGCCTCAGATGATCCTGGAGGATCTTTCACTCACCCCTTTAACCGTACGAACTAACAGATCTCAGTTCAAGTTGGTGGATATTATAGGTAAAGGGAAAATAGATTGTCAGGGTGTCTGGAATATTGTAGAAGTATATGTACATACAGAATTCTTATACAATCCGATCATGTATTGATTGCTATCATATACTATGAGGTATTTGGGAATTCACCCAATCCTTAGCTATGTACTCATATGGGTCGGATCCCTGGGTGCGTACATAGATGAAGGTGAATAATTAACACTTATTTTATTGTTTGACATATATCTATGATTTAAGATATATTTAGTCGGTTCAACAGGACATTTGGTCCAAAGTTTGTGAGATGCTTCGTACAAATGACTTAACGTACAAATGATTTAATCAAATCTAATAACTACAATTCATTAGTTAAATATTTGATATAGTTATGCAAAATCATAGCCCTTATAGCGCTTCCTTCTATTAAATGAGAAATCTTCGTGGTAATTGGCGGGGGTTTGGGTGGGGCAGCAGGGGAGATAAGAGGGTGGGGGAGGCAGAGTTGATAGTAAATGTCCAAAAGATATCATCAGATCTGGACTGGTAGAATCAACATGGCTACCACATGGTGATTCAAACTTTTAAATGAGGAAGAAACCCATGTTTTTTTATTGATATGAAAATATTGATTATACATTTCTGAAATCTTACCCCAGTAATATGTAATAGTTTTTGCCTATTTTTCAATTTAAAAAAACCCACTATGCATCTAGTTTCAACATGGCATTTGGTTTGCTAAGTCTAGCTAAGTCTGTGAGGTTGTTGTTGTTGTTGTTGTTGTGCTGGTTCTGTAGGTGGAGATGGGTGGCGAGGTCCTATGGCGCCTATTGATTTGGTTGAGAGTTGAAGGTAAACGTCAACAAGATTTTGCATCAGCTATCGGCGGATCTGGACTGAAAAACAGGAAACCCCTTCGGAATTCATTGGTGATTCTAAGTGTTAAATGAATAAGAAAAACATGTTTTTGATTGATATACAATGTAACTATTGATATCGGAAGGTAAACATATAAGCTTATATAAGCTATAAGTGGCTAGTAGTTTGTAATTTCAACATTGAAAATATTGTATGACTAAATACTTGATACCGTACATACAATTATTAACAAGAAATAGGGTAACGGCGAAGTTGTCTATAAATTCCTGAAATCTAAGCCCAGCTATCTGTATTAGTTCTTTTTTTGCCAATGTTTCAATTAAAAAGGTTAAATCACTATACATCTAGTGTCTACATTTGTTCTATCGGACCCATGCCATATATGTGAGTGTGTGGTGGTGAGACGTGATATTCCCACGTTGCCCTCCCCTGCCAGAGCCCCCTCACGGCCCACTGCACACCAATATTATCAGGTCTGGGACGCCGCAGTGGAAGCTAACCAAGTGGTAACTGGCTTTAATTGCACGACGGCTCATATACATGGGGCAGATCGGCAGAAAATGTACAATTCGCCAATCCTCTCAAATAACCAGCATTTAAGACAAAAATAAGATTCAAAATACAGTTCAACATAGCAGAACAGATATATTAAACCAACACAAAACCAAATATACTCAGATATACTCGGTATTCGCTATTTTCCTGCCTAATTTAGAAAAAAATTACTAAATGAATAGAGCCGCCAATTGTACGTTTTCGTACGATCTGACCCACATACTAATAGGGCATTTGCATAGCATAGCATAAAAGTTGTTGCTAAATGTAAATCATTACCTGAATATAAAGATCAGGTTTTTTTTAGAAAAAATACAATAGCACCATCAACATGCATTTTCATTGTAATATCAGACGTTCCATAATGTCATTCATAATTCCCTAAAATGGCTAAATGTATGCGTTTTTCATTTCGTGGATCAGATTGCCTAGAAATGTACAATTGGCAGGTCTACATATTTATGAAATTCTAAAAAAATGAAATGATAAATAATATGAATTACATATATCTGAGTATATTTGGTATTGAGTTGATTCAGACAATCTGTCTGGTTATGTTGAACTGTATTTTGAGCCTCATTTCTGTCGGAAATTTAGGTTATTTGAGAGGATTGGCGAATTGTACATTTTCTGACGCCCTGACCCATGTGTCATCCATTATAAAAAAAAATCCAACCCTGAAGCAAGGACCAGATGAATTGACATTTTGACATAAAAATCAATTTCATGAAGAATATTTCATTCTATATTGAAACTATCTACTCTCTTCCCCAAAATTCTCCGTTTACTCTATGTAGCAAAGGCGATACATTTATCACCCAACAAGAATTGGCAACACAGCACGCATCCAAGAACACAATTGCTATAGAGAAATTCATCTAATTTCTTGGTGGTCACAATTTAATAATAAAACCGCAGGAGATGATTCGATGAAGTTGAAATAAGGTTTTACAGTCCAGTAGTCAGAGGGAAATGTGATGTGTTACTGGTAAATGAGTCACATGTCGAAAAAAAGAAGATATTTTTCAGATGTTATTTCACAAGAACTCTTGCTCAGAATATTTCTATCTTTGATATGCTTAAAACGGCTCTAGTGGCGTGAATACATGTACCAAATTTCAAGACTCTGTATTAAAGATATCTATACATATCTGAGGTTATCCTAAGGAGTATATTTAAAGAAAATTATTTTGTTTTGGTTCTTATATAACAGATCTATTTTATTTTTCATATGATGAGGAGAGAGGGTCAGATGTATTCTTAAGTGTTATCTACCCCGTGAAGAAATTTTCTGTTGAAAGACTGAATAAAATATTTTTTAAAAAAAGTCAAAAAAGAAAGAAAAAGGAGTATATTTAACTACTTTACTTGTACTTTACATTACACTTGAATATTAAGAAATATAGCTAACTTGTTTTTCATGCATGAAAATGATTATACGAAAGTCTTTATTGGATGTTCTAATTGATGTTTACTATCCATGGAATCCACTTGATCTCATCTTTCCAAATACGATAACATCTGAAAATTCATCTCGATCTCGACTTGTGACTCATTTTCCTGTAACACATCACAAATGATTTACTATCTGTCAGAAAGCTAGATGAGTCAGATCGTCAGGAAATTTAATATTGGCAGCTCTATGCATTTAGCAAATTCTGCTAAATTAGGCTGAAAAATGATGTTTTATTCCAAAACACGGTAATTGCCGGAAGAAATGGGTCAATTCATCAGCTGTTTATGCATTAATTATTCCTTTTGCGCAGGATTTATTTTCGCGCAGAAATTTAAGATGGGTGCGTGAAAACAGCGAAAATAAATACTGCGCGAACATTAATACGTTTACAGTATTAGGTTTTGTGTTGGTTTAATTTATATGTTCTGCTATGTTAAACTGTATTTTGAACCTTATTTCCGTCTTAAATGAGGGTTATTTGAGAGGATCGGTGAAGACGAATTGTACATTTTCTAACGATCTGACCCAGAAGGTGGAAGAAATGGCACAACTACTGCCACTGGTTGGACAGCTGGAGTAGATGGATGGGTTGGGTAGATGAGCTTTAGTCCCAGAGGGGGAGGATCCAAATGATGCTATAAGATGCACCCCTGGATTACTCTCCCATTGATTTCTCATCTCATTCTGCCCCCTGAGGATGCACCCCTGAAGTGCATTGATGGCCTAACCATAAACGCCTATAGATTGAAACGTCAAAACGTGGCAAACTAATATACAGTCCAAAGTTGAGAAAGTCCCGTCAAACGGAGGGATAGCCTCTCGCTCCGAACCGCAAAGTGCCACTATAATTCCATTAAGACCGCAAAATGTCATTATTTTCTCATTTGAACGACGAGTCCTGGGCCAGGAAACCAATTAGCGAAGTAGGCGTCTAATGACTGAAATACCATTCTTATCTGATCTGAGGGAGTGGATCTAGACTGTATACTTCTCTTTTTGTGAATTCTGAAATGAACACGTATATAATAGTCTATATGATATATGGGTCGGATTAACGTGTTCATTTCATTATACGTTTGGAAGAGTATTGAAAAATTACTGAAAACTATATCATATAGACTATATAATAATAGTCTATATATTATAGTTTTCAGTAATTTTTCAATACTCTTCCAAACGTACCATTTTATCATTTTTAATCTTCCTATGGAGGAAATATGTAGCAACTTTAAGGGCGGTCTCCACTGACTGCGGTAAGCTCTGCGGTAAGCCTTGCGATGGTGTTGTGATGGTTCTGTAGGTGGAGAGGAATGACAAGGTCCTGCCTACATGGTTCACTGGCCATGTAAGCGGGACCTCGCCACCTCTCACCATCACAGCACCATCGCAAGGCTTACCGCAGAGCTTACCGCAAAGCTTACCACAGCCAGTGGAGACCACCCTTTACTAGCAACTGTCCACCCAGAAATATTGCAAACTTTTTTTTCGAAACTAAGAGTATCAAACTGAATATAAAAATACTTATTAGATGCCCTACTGTCACAGTATTTACCATCATTGGAATCCTGAATGTCCCCAAATTATCATGTGGCTAAAAAAGATGTTCTTGGGGACCATACCCCAGATCTCGCGAGAGTCAGCGAGAGACACAGTGGATTCACCATCTCATTTAAATTAAATCTAATGAAAAAATAAGTTTTCACAGCGCTAACCAAAGTTTAGACGGTTTTTTCCTTGGATTAAATACAGTTACAAACTCGAGAGGCATATTTCTCCTTTTTATTATACATGGAATACAAATTGCATAAAATGTTTAGTATTGTAGGAGTCCAGATGGCAGGAATCTTGAATAAAAAGGATTGTAAAATAAAACAAATATCAAACCTGATATAACCTTGTCTATTGCAGGTATGGTTCGAGCACCGGTTGGCCATCTGGCGACGACAACAGGGACTACCAGCCAACAGTCAGGCTGTGTACGACTGAAGACGTTACTAACCAGGATCATGTGATCAACAACATGGGGGGTGGGGGTCGGGGGGGGGGGGATGCCATTCCATTCACTCAGCTACATCTTGGCTCTGTTGCATGCATTGGAAAGTGTGGAACCCACTAAAGAACGACCTGAGCAGATCAGAGGGGTAAAATAGTGTACCTCCTAATTGGTGAAAGAATATTCATGTCGCGGAAATTGTCGTCTGCTCGCATAGGACGCGGGATAACAGTGTGACATGCAAGATCCTGGGTAATTTAAGGACATTACAACTCATCATGTATACAGAATCTGCCAATATAAAGCATTTAGGCTGAGGACTTTTAAATGCTGTGAATATTTGTCCGCCAAACATAAATCGTTATGTCAAGGTCAAATGTATACTACAAATATCGTCTGCTTCCTTAAGATACATCCCCTTGCATCAACCAATCAAAATCAAGTATAAATCTTTGTCATGATATGATGACGTGATAGCATTTCTTCACAAGACAGCTTCACATTCCATTTATCATAATGATATACAGTCATTATTTGAGCATTTGTTCTTATGCATTTACATCTTCATTAAGTCATCATGCTTGTGCTTAAACGTGATATACCGAGGCATTAGATTACCGTATAGAAACTGATCCAAAATGTGATGTGTTTCAGGAGAATGAGTCACAAGTCGGTAAAGTGATATTTTCCAAAGTAATTTATTCACAAGATCTCTTTGTTGGAATGTTTTCATTTTTTACGGTCCTAGCACTTTAAGTCCTATTAATCCATGTATCAAATTTGAAGACAGTGTATTAAATATATCCTTCCGTTTCAAAGGTTATCCTATGGAATAGATATGGTTCCTTTACTGAGAAATATATTGGAATTTTTTTTTTCAAAAATGAAAATATCAAACTTAAAATCTAGAAATACTTATTAGATTATTAGATTGTTTACTATCATTGGAATCGGGTTGATCTCATCTTTTCAAATATGATGATATCTCAAAACCTATTTTTTGCGACTTATGACTCATTTTCGTGAAACACATCACAATTATTTGGATTTGAAAGACGTCATTGTTCGGACGCCAAATATTTAAAGGAGCATGCTTAGAAGCATGAAATACTAATGTAACATGTTCATTAATGGACATATAATGGCATTGACTACAAAGCAAACTTAATTCATGCATTCCCTAACATGGTAAATATCACCATTACATGAAATATACATGTATACCTTAAAATGTGATATTTCGATCAGAATGAATGCAAATGCAAATTTGTGGATGTACATTAAATATTATTGGAATATTATTTAAATGTGTAGCTTAATAAAAAATCCATTTATATTGAATAAATTCAAATTTGGAAAAAAAGGTTTATTCCCCAATCTGCTACAGTCAGATATTATATGTACTCTTCAATGGTGCATTTTGTTACGGTATTTCTTCAAATTCATCGATGTTTTTCCATGCTTTATTTATAGTAACACATTAGAGATTGTGTATATTTAGTGGCATAGATATAAGAATCTTGTAGCTCTTTGGTGCATCAGTTAACATTTCTTTTCATAAAGGAATTACGATCCTATTTCCATTCCACGTGGCTGCATTTTCACTTGCATCTCTACCATGCTTTACAAGAAAAGATAGGCACTGCATCCTCGAGACATTCGTCCTATAATATGGTGAAGTTGTTAGTTCCGTCCTTTTGGGGCTTATAAATCAGAGAAGAATTTCAAAACATGGAGGAATTTCCAAGCCACAATCTCGATTTCTTCAATCCTAATACTTATATTATATGCATTCCAGACATATGGGTCTATTAGCATGTATTAGTGCTTACTTTTACTGGGAAGAGAGTGGCGATGAGGGATGGGTGTTTATTCGACAGTTTTCATCACTAGCAAATATATGTGATCCGTTTTAGAAAAATGAGTCATAAGTCGCAAAAAATCGATTTTGAGATATCATCATATTTGAAAAGAGGAGAAAAAGGCGATTCCAATGAAAGTAAACACTTGGGCACCTAATAAGTATTTCAATATTTTATGTTTGATATTTTCATTTTTGAAAAATAATGTTTGCAATGTTTCTGGATGTGTAATTATCAGTAAAGTAACTAAATATACTCCATTCAAAGGCCTTCAAAACGCAAGGATATATTTAATACAATATCCCGAAATTTGTTGTATGGATTCATATGACAATAAGTGATAATCCCTCTAGAAATCAGAACATTTCAATGAAGATATATTGTAAAAAAAACCTTATCAATTTTTGCGACTTATGACTCATTTTCCTGAATCAGATCACATATATTCTTCTCATATCAAGTCGACCCTTGCAATTGGTTTCTAAGTATTACCACATTTTCTTGGGCGGTACGGAACTTGATAACGTTTTGTTTCATTATTTCACAAATGGAATACGAAAACAACAACTACTGTTCAAAACAGTAAGCATTGGTTATAAATAATATCATATTTACATACATTATGTGGTAATGCGTACATGTATGGTTGAACATTTGTATAATAAAAATTTCATTTTAGAGATCAAATCGATACATCGGTACAATTTACATTTATCATTATCTTGTCAAGTCATTGCAGAATGGTGACCCTTGAAATACTTATTCTCCAAGTATATTATGTGTATATTGTTATTATATATCTGGTCAAATACTTTAATGGGTTATATTTAAATTTGGGGATTAAATTAATCCGCTCGAATTATATTATTATATTTGCATTTATAAATACCAGACGCTTTTTTTCTTTTATTGCCTTTATCTATATGTGTGTGTCAGAACTTGGAGTATTCCTGTATTGTATAATAATTCGTTATTATTTTGATGTTATGTTCAATCTTTGATTCCGGGCAACGTGCAAATTATGATTTCTGTGGCACACAATAAAGGTGTAAAAACTAATCGGCTTTCATATTATTTTATTTCCATTGTGTCCGTATACGGGATAGACCTATACATCCTTATTCAACTACCGTATTTTCCCGTTTAGAAGGCCGGGCTTTAATTAATTTCAAATGGTGATAGACCAGGCTTACATTCGGGGCGGGCTTATATTCTGGATATATTCAGGATTATAGTGCTTATTTTACAAAGAATGTGTTTACCCCCCCCCCCCCTCAGCTTATGAACGTGGCTGGGCTTATGAACGGGAAATACGGTAATCTATTTTCGGAAGCAATGTGCCAGAATTGTATAACCCTATTTTTTCATTTAGAAAAATAAAAGGTGCCAATGTTAAATAGTATGGAGTCACAGAAGGAATCCATTCTACCGAAGGTCAGGAGAGACATGAACAAACAAAAAACTCTTTAAAGACCCTGAAATATGTTTTCAAGACTAATGTTATTAGTAGTAGGGATGGTAACAAACTGCATTAATTTAAGCAACCAAACAAATCTATACATTTCCATTAAACCAATAAATATTTACCCCAAAAGTAATTATGCCTGATCGTTAGACATGGTACGCACGGCTAATGGGGTTTTCTTAGTAATCTCCAAGGACTGAAATACTGAAATATCAATATTCATGAATAAGACACAAGATTTGGAAGAATCCAGTAGAAGAGAAGACAAAATACTATTTGCCATGGACCTGTTGTATAGGAAATCCCTACTTAAAATATTCCTTGCTAAAATATTTGGCCTTGCTTAGACCTGTAGGGAATTCCTTCTGTAGGGATACAAATTAGTATTGTCTGTATAGCAAATCACTGCCCTAAAGGTTCCTTCTAAACTGCTTAGCAAGAAAAAATAGGTTAAAAAGGAAGTCTTAAGGGCCTAGTCCACCAAGCCAATTCTCATGCGATTCTTACATGATTTAGTGCAAAAGAGTCCTCTGCGGCGCAAAATCGCACGAGAATCGGCTTGGTGGACTAGGACCTATAAGTAAGGATTTATTTCTTATGCAAAGGATCCCTACACTTGCTGAGAACAACAATCGGTTGTTATGCAATAGTACAGTCCTAAATAAACTACTGTAGTAGTTCTACTATAAGCCTCTAGGTACAATCCATAAAGGGTTGGTACTCTTATATTCCTACAGAGGGATCTACGCTTGATCCTCTGCATTTATACCTTCTATGTCACTAAATGCCTCATTTACCCTTACATTCTTATATCAACTCTTACCTTATTACTCTCATAGAGTATCCGTTCTGTTTATCTATCCTATAACATTCCTAACTTATGTATTTCTCCATTGTATGTCTTGCCATACTCTTATTGTGTTCATACACCTTGATGTGTTCTGTTAGTAAACACACTACCCTGTCCGGGGAACACGGACTAGGGGCCGCTTGAGAGAACTGCAATAAACAGACGGACTAGGAGTTGCCTTGTTGACTTGTTTATTACTGTCGAGAGTCTGCGAATCGTTACAATTGGTGCCGTGACCAGTTCTTGACCAGTTCCTTAAGCTAAGCCTTGACCGGATTAGGAAATCCGTGGATTTTTGATTTGTTGATTCTCTTTCAGAGATGGCAGCAGCTCCCGGAGCAGAGGGCGGACCTCCGCCGGATCTTGGACGGAAGGAAGGTGACCAACCTGAGCAGCCTGGTAAGCTTCTTACCATGAGTGCCACGTTGGCGGACTTGTCCGATGTAGGTTCGGAGTCTGAAGACTATAGAACTGGCAGGGAAGACCGTGCAGCCTTCACGGACTACAGGTCCCCTGCAAGTGATGTGGAGTCAGACGAGGAGAGTATGCTAAAAGCAACTCGACTGCAGCTGTTGGGGATGAGGAGAGACTTGGCCACGGAGAAGAGGAAGAACCTCGAGTTTGCAGCAGAAATGCAACAACTCGTGTTTCAGAACAGAGATATCCAGGAGACTCTGGATGTTGTAACTGAGAGGGACTCTGCCTACATCAAAATGTTGTTGGTAGAAAATGAAAAAATGAAATGTGAGGTTGCAAGGGTAGATGATTTGTCTCATCTGCAAAATGCTTCACCTGATCAGTCGGTAACAACACAGACTGAGTCTGCAACCTTCCCTCTTTGGGTTACACCACCAGCAACAAGTTCGTTCAGTGAAAGAAAAAGAACGCCTCCTCGGACAAGCTTCTCTGTTACCAGCAGAAGTTTCAGTACACAGACTCCCTGTGAAACCGACTCAGTAAAGATAAGTGACTTATCTACTAGTGCGGGTACGCAGACGGAGGAAATTGCTGAAAAGAGTGGAAAAAAGGATAGTGCTAGTGGTACGGACGCTGACTTTGAGAGAGGTCAAGTGAGAGGAGACGTCTACAGACCTAAAATCCGGGTAGTAGCTGGTTCTCCTAGTGACCCGTCTGACCCTAGCAACTCATCTTCTTCCTCCTCTGGGTCAGAATCTCCAGCCCCAAAGAAGGAAACAAAGAAACCAGCAAAGAAAAATTCCAAGAAAGTCAGAGAACGTTCTAGCATAGCTAGGAAAGATCGATCCCTGGTCCAGGGATTAAGTTATGACGGTACGGACGACTCGGATTTTGGCGAGTTTGAATACTCCCAAGGCCCGGGAAAGAGCAAATACACCATGCGTCCACCTGTCATAAAGATGTGGGACCAAAAGGACCCTTGGCGTGTTTACCTGGCTGAGATGCGGGTAATGGCGGTTGCATGCAACTGGTCAGAAGAGGAGTTCCTGATCCAGTTGCAATGGGGATGCAAGCGGCAGTTGGCGGATATGGGTGATCTGCCTGCAGGCCTGACTTTAAAGAAGTTCGTGGAACATATGGACGCGAATTTTGGCGAGGTTTCTCGTGTAAAGAGACAAGCTGAGTTTCATGCTTGTCGCCAGACTCCCGGACAGGCTGTCCGGCAGTTCGGTAACGAGGTAGCTCGCAAGGCCAGGTACGCCTTCGGGAAAAGGATGAACAGTACCATAGTAACAATGGCTCTTCATGCTTACCTGAAGGGGTTGACAAACTGGAAACAGGCAAATTGGGCTCGTTTGAAGGAACCCGCGGACCTACAGGAGGCCATCCATTGGTCAGAGGTCTACGAGGGATGCTTGATGGAGTCCGAACCCAATGTGGTAATCCAAGAAGTTGCCGCGCTGCCAGCTCCTGAACCAGTTCAGGAACGCGCCTTGTCAGTAAAGAAAAGAAGGTCCCGCCGCAAGTCCGGCGCTGCTGTAGCCCAGGTGACTGAGACCCTGGATGATGTTACCTCCTCTGGTTCGGAGACACAGGAGGTGTCAGCTGTTATCTGTCAGGCTTTGCAAGCCTATAGGGATTTCAGGAAGAGGCCTGGTGACAGTAGAGACGGACAACCATGGAAGAAATCATTTTCTGGGCCATTCTCCGGTCGGAGAAGGGATGGACCCAAGAAATGTTACTTCTGTGGGAAGGACGGACACATCTCTCCTGATTGTCCGACCGTTAAGGTTTTGAAGGAGGTTGCCGAGTCTTCGAAGGTACCCGCCTCTAAGACTTCGGAAAACTCCACACGGCCCTTATAGGAAGCGATATAGGGGTCGTGGGGACGCCGCTTCATAGTACTACAGCTCGGACGAATTTAGCTAGTAGTATGGAAACTGGGGGTGTCGCCCAGGCACTTGTTAGTAGGGAGTTAGCTTTGTCACAAGGTCAAGCGCTTCTGGAAGCAAGAGAACCCGGGTCGTTGCCGGAAAGGGACACCTGTTCAGGTCGAAATATTTCCCTGGATAGCCCGGATTCTGATTCTCATGTGAGATGGGGACAGGACGGGTACCAAGCTGTTGAAGGTCAGATCGTTGTGGTTGGACAGAACCCCAACAGGTCGGCGCGGATACAGAAAGTTTCTGTGCAACAGCCAAAGACGCTGAGGATCACGGATAATTTGATTGTCCGTGAGAGATGGTATGCCCCAGTGGGGTTAGACAGTGAGAATGGGGATTTTCTGGTGGACCCTGGTGCTACTACTAGCCTGGTTACCAAGAGATTCTATGATTCTCTTTCTTCCAAACCACCTTTGGTTCCGGTCCAAATGGTGTGTGCAATGGGGAATGGGCTGCCTATAACCACTCATGGGAGCGCGCTTTGTCCTTTAAAGATAGGGGATCGGACATACATGATTACATGTCTAGTAGTTTCCGGCCTGAAGGGCCCGGAAGATGGACTGATTGGGGCGGATTTTTATTACGTCCACAAATGTAATCTTGACTGGTCTGGATTGCTATTCCTTGAGAATCAAACAGTATCTGTAATGTGTAAGCAATGGAAGCACATGAAGAGAAGTTTGAGACAGTCCACTGTTCAAGCTGTTGAAGTGAGAGAGTTCGTGGACGGGGGAGAAGTCAGGTTGAAAGAACCTGTGGTCCTCCAACCCCGGTCCGTGACACTTGCTAAGATAGACTTGGGTAGAGGCTCTGACACATCAGATGGATTGATGTTCGAGCCTGATCAGGGATTGTTAAAAGACTTTGCCTTGGGAAGCCTTAATACATACGTATCGGGTAACGTTAATTCGTCCGTGGTAGCTTTTTCCAATCCGTCCGGTTCTACCGTTAGACTGAATTGTGACATGATAGTAGGGAGAGTTAGCATTGTGACTTTGGTGTCCGATGCTTCCCTACCTGAGGAGGAAGAGAATGAAATGATTAAGACAGCTATCATTAATTCCATACAGGTGACGGACTCGCCTATTGTGGATGATGAGCTTTTGGCTCCTGATATAGTTGTCCCTCCTTGTCCGGAAAATCCGTTAGATAAGTTGGTGAATGAAACTCATCTGTCTGAAAGAGAAGAAAAAGAGTTAGTTAAAAAACTGCTCTATGATTTCAAAGACTGTTTTTCCTTGCCTGGTACCAAAGTTGGTTGCACTCACTTGGTTCGCCATGTGATTGACACTGGGGATGCAATCCCTGTGAAGCAAGCTTATCGCAGAATACCAGTGGCTAGGCGGGATGGAGCAGAGGCTGAAATCTGGAAAATGTATAAAGAAGGCAGAATAGAGCATAGTAGTAGTCCGTGGGGAGCTCCCATAGTTATGGTTGCTAAGAAAGACGGAACACAGAGGT
This sequence comes from Sthenelais limicola, assembly GCA_942159475.1. Classification (NCBI taxonomy): domain Eukaryota; kingdom Metazoa; phylum Annelida; class Polychaeta; order Phyllodocida; family Sigalionidae; genus Sthenelais; species Sthenelais limicola. The sequence goes on along the minus strand of OW804094.1, from coordinate 6,760,321 downwards.
TCTGTGTAGACTACCGCCAGCTGAATTCCGTGACTAAGAAGGATAGTTTCCCTCTTCCTCGGATTGACGAATGTGTTGAAGCCTTGGGTGGGAACCAATGGTTTTGCACTTTAGACTTAGAGTCCGGATATTGGCAGGTTGCAATGGATGAGGAAAGTAAGCACAAAACTGCTTTTCTGTCCAGTGTGGGTCTGTTCCAGTTTAAAGTTATGGCTTTTGGACTGTGTAACGCCCCTGCCACTTTCCAACGCATGATGGACCGTATGTTGGACGGATTGCGTTGGAAAGCTTGTTTAGTATACCTGGATGACGTGGTGGTCTTTGGAAAGACTGTCCAGGAGTGTGCGGACAACCTGAAATTGGTATTGGAGCGCATTAGGGAATATGGGCTTAAGCTCAAACCTAAGAAATGCGAGCTCTTCCGGAAAGAAGTGAAATATTTGGGTAGGATTGTTTCTGCTGCTGGAATCCGGGCGGATCCGGCTAAGATAGTTAAAGTGCAGGAATGGCCTATCCCAAAAACTGCTAAAGAAGTGAGACAATTCCTTGGTTTTGCTTCCTATTACAGGGAGTTTCAGCCTAACTTTGGTGGAATTGTAGCTCCTCTGCAACAGATTGTGACGGACGCTGGGGTTGAGAAGCGCTATAGTAAACCTATAGTGTGGACCAAGAAGTGTGATGAAGCTTTTAAGACAGCTAAGGCTTTATTAACATCAGCTCCGATTCTCGGGTATCCTAGAAAGGAAGGTTATTTCATCTTGGATACAGATGCCAGTGGCTTTGCAATGGCCGGAGTTCTGTCTCAAATGCAAGACGGCAAAGAAGTCGTATTGGGATACGCTAGTAACAGCCTCACCAAGCCACAGAAGAATTACTGTGCTACGAAACGTGAGCTGTTGGCGGTGCTATCTTACTTGAATAAGTTTAGACACTATCTCCTTGGCAACCGTAATTTTTACGTGAGAACGGATCATGCTTCCCTCAGATGGCTCCTGAACTTTAAGGATCCAACGGATATGCTTGCAAGGTGGTTAGCCACGATGCAAGAGTACGGTTTGGAGCAGAGTATGATACTTCACAGAGCGGGGAAGAAACATGCCAATGCGGACGGATTGTCACGAATTCCGACCAGGAAATGCGGGAATCCCGGCTGTCCCGATTGTGGTGTCCATGATGCTGTAATTGCGGAGGCTGTGGTTGTTCTTGGTTCCTTGGAGGATGAAATCCGGGATGCTCAACAAGGTGATCCCCTCTTGAAGAGAGTTATGGCTGTATTGGACGGATCCAGTCCGGTTCCCAGCAAAGAACAATTGTCTGGTGAGCCGCAGGAATTCTGTACTTACATCCGTAACAAAGATAATTTGGAGATTGTCCAGGGTGTCTTATGTCTGCGGTGGCTGCGTAAGAACACTGGGCACACGTATGTCAGGAAGATAATTCCTGCCTCTATGAGGAAAAATATTTTCCGTTGTCTGCATGGTTCCCAGTTGGAGGGCCATTATGGTGATTTCAAGACCAGCTGGAAGGCAAAAATGAAATATTTTTGGCCTGGAATGCGGTATGATTTGAAAAGATGGCTTAGGGCTTGCCCTGAATGCAGCATGCGAAAATCTAGAGGCGGTCGAGGTATTACACCTTTGAAAAAGGAAATCCATGGTGAACGATGGAGTAGAATAGCGTTGGACATCATTGGTCCATTTAAGACTACCCCTAGAGGAAACAACTACGTAATGGTGATTACAGACCATTTCTCGAAATGGGCGGAAGCATTTCCTATGCCGGACCACACGGCAGAAAGATGTGCTGAAGTTCTGTTTAGAGAGTGGGTTCTGAGATTCGGTTGTCCGGTTTCGTTGCAAACGGACGGGGCGCCGGAATTCAGGTCTCAGCTGTTGCGAAGTTTGTTGGACATGTTAGGGGTTGAGAAGCTAATCACTCTCCCGTACAGGCCTCAGTCAAATGGACAGGTAGAACGGTTTAACAGAGTTCTTGTTGAGCAGCTCTCTTGCCTGACCAGCTACTCGGATTCAAATTGGGACTTGCTCGCTCCGTGTATAGCGCATGCTTACAGGGGTACGGTGCATGCCAGTACGTTGTGTACGCCCAATTCAGTAGTTTTTGGGACTGAGCTTGTGACTCCAGTGGATTTGATCCATGGAGTTGAGCCCGGAGGGCTGGATTTTCCTTGTCGGATGGCATACGTGGAGAATTTGAGACAGTCATTGAGAACTGGACATCAGTTTGTCAGAGATAATCTTGGAGTTGCTGCTGTGCACCAAAAGAAAGTCTTTGACAGACGGGCTTGTCCAAGGCGCTTTGAGGAGGGGGCTATTGTGTATAGGTACTGTCCCCCTAAGGCTAATAAGAAGTACGGTCCCAAGTGGGATGGGCCTTTCAAAGTGCGTAGATTCATAGGGGGTACTACCTATGAATTAGAGACGACTGAGGGAATCGTCAGATATCATGTAGATTATCTGAAACCCGCCTTTGATGAGGACGGACCGATTCAGGCTGTTAATTTACATAAGGCTCCTGAATTCCGTAAGTTAGAAAAGGCTGGGCGCGAGATCCTGAAGTTTGAATGCGGAAAAGTTCTAGCTGGTGCTGAATGTCCGGAAAGAAAAGAAAAGGAGAAAATTACCATTGGTGTAAAACCCAGGGGTAGACCTAAGAAAAACGCAGCTGGAGTGAAACTTCCTTCTTCCAACAAGAAACAGACAGTAGATGTTGGTCCTGCTGTTATCCGGGTTGGTAAGAAGAAGTCTCAGAAGAAGAAGAAGAAATTAAAAATTTCTCCGGTTGTGCTCCCTTCTAAGAATAAAAGCAGGCCCAAAGAAGCTAAGACGGATACAGTTGTAAAAAAGCAACCAGTTCCTCTGGTTTTGGCGGATTCTGCTAAGCCCTTAAAAAGAGGGAGGGGGAGGCCGAGGAAAAATTTGGACGTTGTTCAAAATATTCCTATTTCTCCTGTGAAGAAGACGGACAGTGTTTCACCAGTAATTGCAAGGGCTAAGCGCACGCGTAAAGCTCCATCAAGATTGCAATATGGAACTTAGGCTTTTAAGTACAGGTGGAACTTTCCTGATGGTTCCACAAAAGTTATACACAACGAGAAGTCGGTGGCTGATATATCGGATAAGTCATGCTGCCCTTTCACGACATTTGAGAAATTCTTTATTGAATTTATTGAGTGGCTGGGAAAGAACCAACCAGTCCGTATGGCTTGTTAGAAACTGCACTGAGAAAGGCTTAGCTTGGGAGAACCCTTGAGTTCTAACTGAACTAAGACTCCCCGGGAAGCTTGAATCAGCTCAGAAATTGGGTTGAAATTGCTTTTGAATCGGCTAAGTGGATAGTGGGCTTTATGGACAATGTATCCGCATTTGTCTCCGCGGAAGACCAGTACAGGCTGCACGTGTAAACATCTGTGTACGCCCTGTAGTAGAGAAACAGAGATGGCTATGTTTGTCAGTGGTTGAGCGGGAAAGTGGCGCTGGGGAGTGGTGGCGACTTTGAGTACTACACGCTGGCCGTGAGCACTGTGATGTTGCACCCTTTCTCACTCCGCTTCCGGGACACCACACAACAACAGCTAGCCAGTGCACTTGATACTCGGAACCTCCTAGGAAAGAAGTGAGTTGAATTGGGTTAAAACTTGCTTGACATACTCTGAGTTGATATCAACCTGATAGTTGATAGTTGTCTGCTACTAGACACGGTGCGTTGGAGTTTTGGGGAAGTTTTGATTATGTGTAATGGAAGGGGAAAGTTCGGTAAAATGGCTAGGACGTCCGCCATGACACCGGCGCTTTTTGAATGAATGGCGAATGAATGGGGTGAAAATGAAGCTTGTGTTGGGGCTCTCTACACCACCAATGCTTATTTATTTGGCTATCCGCCAGTCCATTTAGCTCTTCTAAAGAGTTTACTGGGTCATATTTGACTTTTGGTAACTTCTATCAAGAAGTTAGTCTGTGATAATTGATTTTCTGTTCCCTTCCTACCACCTATATGTAATATAAGGAGTAGAGGGTATTGTGTGCTTTGCTATGTTATGTATTACCTGTAAACACGACGATAGTCCTGGCATTTTCCATCTTGCTTAGTGTTATTCTTTTTCCCTTCAACAGGAAAAGATTTTTTGTTAGCTGCCAGGCAAGATGTCAGACGAATGGGTGGATGAACCCATGGATTCAGATAGTGAATCAGTTCCGCCTATGACTGAAGATGAGGAAAAACAACTCCTTGAAGGGGTGGAAGATTTGATGTCTTTAGACCCTGATAACAGACTTGCCAGACCCGTTGTTCGGACGAACAAGGACCGGACGGATCCGGGTGCCCATCCCCTTGGATCGGAAATCCAACCGTTGGTAGACACCAGGGAGGAATCCGGACTTGATCCGGACGGATCTGAAAGAGACTCCAAGGAGGAGTCAAAGGAAGTCTGCCTCTCCCAGAAAGGCACATCGACCTTCTAGGTGAAGGGAATGGGACAACTGGACGTACTGCTTCCGTATCCCCTTCTACATCTTCTCGTGGACGGATCTAGCAGGTCAAAAAGTTCTTCTACTGCTGCTGCCGCTGCAGGAAGCAGTAAAGACAGAGCTAGCGATGCTGTGGTTGATAGTGAGAAAAGATTTTCCTCTAGGAAAAGAGATCGCTCTGTTGCGCCTGATGGAAATTTTCCGGAAAGCCCTTCTTTGTCGAAGCGTGCTTGCAGACGGGCTCAGGAGTGGTCCGGATCTGTTCTGAAACATCTCCCTTCGGTAGAGAACAGTACTGAGTTAGTGGCAAGAGCTGAGGAAGTAGTGGACCAAGCTCTGGAAAAGATCTGTTGTTGAGACTACACCAGTTCCTTCCGTTCCAGTTCCCGCTGTAGCAGTTCCAATTGCCAATCCGGTTGCTGCTTTGCCCCTGGATCCTACACAGCTTCCGCAGTTACTCATGCTGAGTAATCTGCTCCTTACTCTACAGCAAGTACCAGCTCCTACCACCGTAGCTGCCGTTCCTGATCAGCAAGTTCAGGCCAACGGGACCCCAGTCCGTGACACGCAGACGGGTCTGTACGAGCTTCCTAATTGGCTCTTTAGTCCATCAACTCTCACTAATCCACCACAGGGATCTGATGAAAATAAGCCGGACGGAGACAACACCCCCATGGATTAGCTATCTCCATTTGTGCTAAACGAGCAGTGAGAATGTTTTCTCTATTATAAATTTTTGCACCTGGTTATATGTTCATATGTTGTGCATTTTTCAATGACTTGAATACCATACATTATTCTTGATTCATATATATCTTCGAGGTCTCAGGAAGCACCTTTATGTACCGGATTTATATTTTTCTACGCATGGAAATATTTTTGATAAATCCTCTTCATGTTTTCCTATATAGTTAGGACACGGATGCTCCTGTATGTATTTTACCTCTGATGTTTACTTACCTTTTTATGACAGATGTCATTTCATATTGGGTTTTGGATATTTTTACGCTAGAGATGTAGCGACCTGGTCTTTTGTTAAGTATATAGATAGGACACCATATGCTCCTTTTTGTCGCCATGAAGCCTTTTACTTAACCTCAATTTTCCAGGTTCGCGATGTTAATTCTCTTTTTATCCACTTGTTACATTTTTTAGTACTTTGTACTGAGTTGATCTTTATTACGATTTTTCTAAAGGGATTTTTAAAAATCTAAAATTAAGGGGGGGGTATTGTAGTAGTTCTACTATAAGCCTCTAGGTACAATCCATAAAGGGTTGGTACTCTTATATTCCTACAGAGGGATCTACGCTTGATCCTCTGCATTTATACCTTCTATGTCACTAAATGCCTCATTTACCCTTACATTCTTATATCAACTCTTACCTTATTACTCTCATAGAGTATCCGTTCTGTTTATCTATCCTATAACATTCCTAACTTATGTATTTCTCCATTGTATGTCTTGCCATACTCTTATTGTGTTCATACACCTTGATGTGTTCTGTTAGTAAACACACTACCCTGTCCGGGGAACACGGACTAGGGGCCGCTTGAGAGAACTGCAATAAACAGACGGACTAGGAGTTGCCTTGTTGACTTGTTTATTACTGTCGAGAGTCTGCGAATCGTTACACTACTTTATATTTAATCTAAATCTAACCCCTAGTCTTTTAAATCTTTTATATGCACAAAGCAAAAATAATTCAAGTTCCATTGTTGCTCCAGCTGGCGCTTTTATACAATTGTAATGTGTTTCAGGAAAGTGAGTCACAAGTCGCAAAAGTGATATTTTTAAAAGTAGTTTATTCGTAAGATGTCTTTGTGGGAATGTTTTCATTTTTGGCGTGCTTAACGCTGTTTTTGACATGAATACATTTACCAAATCGCAAGATAGTATAATAGATATATCGATACATTTTTAAGGTCATCATAGAGTATATTTAGCTTCTTTATTAGTGACTGTCAACCCAGAAATATGGCTTCTTTTTTTTTTTTTTCTTTTCTTTTTTTTTTTTTTTACAAAAATACAAATATCAAAATTAAAATATAGAGGTAGCCTATACCCCTCTATATTTTAATGTTGATATTTGTATTTTTGAAAAGGTCTCATCTTTTCAAATAGGATGATACAAAATGCTGAACATGGCATATTTTCTATAGATTTTATGCTGTACCATTAGTCCCATAATTCCCTGATTCGTATATGGGACATTTATCAGTGGTCCAACGTAAATATTCATGTGCTATACATATAATATTATTATACGGAAATCTTCCACTCAAACATTTGGATCTCATGGATCCTTTATACGTGCAAGAATATCGGTGAAAATATTCTGCCTAGTATTTAGATAAAATGTTAGATAAGGAAATAAAAACATCAAAACTGGGAAGGAGACAACTGTGAATAATTATCTAAATTTAATTAATTCAATTTAAATTTAATTATTTTAGATTTATTTGGTCTGAAATGAAATTTTAAAAATACAAACGTTTTGGTTCTCATTGAACCTTCATTAGGGTTGCATTTCACCTTATGAATGCATGCTTTCACCTTAGATAAAGGTTTGTCTAAATATTTGTAACAAGTAGGATTTCAAATGAATCTATCCGCTCTAATAACAGACGTGTGCAGTGGCACATGCACGTGTCCGAATGGAAAGGTATACCATACATTTTCGTTGGCATTCCTTTTAACATTTTTGGTTAGAAAAAAGTAAGTTGCGTGAGATCTGAGGTTGCAGAGCCATCTTCCGGACTTGCCAAATATACTCATCCACTTCCTTGCCGGAATGTAAGTTGCTGGCTTAATTTATTATATTCCAGTCTAGGCTCACAGCCTCTCAGATCAGATAATAATGGTATATCAGTGAGTGTATGCCCACTGGAGTATAGGCGCCCTAATAGGATTATTAAGGCTTTTTGCGGTTTGGAGCGAGAGGCTTTCCCTCAGTTTGGAGGGACTCTCTCACCTCTGAGCCTATACTGAGTCAGAGTTCTGTATATTATGGTTCAACATCCTAAGATTTGTTCAATCACACCTGATTCTGATTCTGAAGTTAACCAACCCTCAACGTATAGCCTACATATGGGTGAAATCGTCAGAAAACGTACAATTCACTTTCAGCAAATCTCTCAAATTTCCCACCTTTAAGACAAAAATTAGGTTTGAAATATAATTAGACTTACCACAACATTGTTTAAATCGCCCCAATGTCAAATATACGCAGATATACCCAGTTTTACCATTTTTCAGCCTTATTTAGCAGTATTTGGTAAATGTGTAGAGCTGCCAATTATACATTTTCTGACGATCCGATCCATATATAGCCTACGTACGCTCGTTCAGACGATACACATGTTTAGTAGTGGTTCGGAGTAGTGAGTATTCATTCATTCATAGAAAGTAGTAGGCCTATAGGGAGTAAGGGGTATAGGCTATAGTCACTATAGGCCTACATATTGAACCCATGATACTCCCCGGAGTAAGAATGTGGTACGGAATGGAGCATGGGCCGCACCATTTTGATTTCAGGGGATTTGATAAGAAGGTTGATCGCGGGTTGGATCGATCCGGGCGTTTTTGCGAAAATATGAATGATGATTAAAATGTCGTTGCCATTGAGATCCACTATAATCTTTCCGTTTTAGTTGCTGACCATTGTATTCTGAGTCGTTTTCCAAATACAAACAAATACTCTTTCCCTTTTAAGTTTTGGAGCTTCGCAAAAATCATAAGGGAATGATTGCATTTAATTGAGATTAAAATATTCTGAATATTTTGCTTATTTCTGCTGCAAGTTAAATACTAATACTAGTAGGTCTACCTTTATTAGTTGAACGCAGTAGGCCTAGGCCTGCCAGTTTTCTCAATGACAAGGTGGTAACACAAAAAAAATCTAAATCTAAAATAAATATTATAGCAAGAACAGCATAGTATCGCGTATGAGGGGGACTATATTCTCCGAGTATGGCCGAAAACAACGAGGCCGTAGGCCGAGTTGTTTTTCGGCTATACGAGGAGAATATAGGCCCCCGAAGACGCGATACTGTGCTATTCTTGCTTTTATTCCATGATTCTTAACTTAAAACAACTTTATTTGCATTAATTTCATCAAAGTGAGATGTCTGCATAGTCTCGGAACAGTCGTGACGTCACTGTACAATACAGGGAGTTTATTGTCCACCTTGTGAGCGGCAAGTATATCGATTATATTGTACGCTCACGGCCAAATCATGGAATAAATACCGATTTATCGTTGTTGTGACCACTAACCTCACTGTAGACACTGCAAAGCCAGCTGCAATGTTATAAACTGTAACCATGCCTACGGGCCAATATAAGTAAAACCAAGCGGATGGCACAGTTTTGAGGCGGGAGTTGTTACTGCCATCTGGCGACTTGAGAAGTAGTTAGTTTAGTTGCCGCAAACACGTAGAGAGGGCGCTGTCAATGTCGTGTTGAACCGGTAGGTGTTTTTTCTCTACTTCTCCGTCGATTTTCCTCCAAGTTGCGCTTTTTACTCCAGTTTTGGTTCGTATTTTGACATATTTCGGTAAATAAGACGTTTGTACAACTAGGGATTGTATAATTTCTGGGCACGAGAGGCGAATAATGAGGAAAATGGTGCGTTTTGTTGAGCGATAAAATGAGGTTTCTCGAGGTTTCTTCGGTCGGCTATGTTGATAGCCAACACCAGACTCCCATCTGGTTTGGCGTCACTTTAATTTTGCGAGTATAACTCGCTATTCCTCTGTGTATTCTCCCTAAAAGATGTTATATTTCTATACCTTAGTTCACCCTGAATGCGGAAAATATAGTTTAGTTCATTCTATCTCCCCAATTCTCATGGAAATGTGTATTCACACAATGCATTCGGGGTCGGAGTTTGCAGTTTGTATTGTCGTTGTACCTCGGCCTCAGCCTAGGGCTAAGCCGGGGGTTGACAAGATGGGACAGGGTTAGATCGCGGCCATGGGTCTTACTCTTAGATTTAGATATGATTTTCAGTCCAACCATATACGCCTCAATATTTATCTGTTATATTAAGTCCTTACTCATGCACACATCTGCTAATATCTGGACAAAGAAGCCAATAGTTGAACGACTTGACGCTGAAAATTCTGATTTGATGAATGATGTTAGGAAGCACTTGCGAGTTTGACTTGGCTACAAGATGCATCTACTATGAACTTAGTAAAAAACAAGCGTTTATTTTTAGCTTTCCAGGTTATGTAAATTAATAATCTCTTCAAAGAATGAATGGTCCAATGGGCACCGTATGAAAACTTCCCTGAGGGATAGTGCGTTTTTTTCCTAAAAATTGTTTAAAATTAATATTGTTTATTGGCCCGAAATGAAATAATAAAAAAAATAAATAAAAAAAAAACATTCTGGAAAACAGGAATGAAAGTATGGAGGAAGTATATATACATATGCTAGTCTGTGTAATATATAGTTATTCTGACCTCCCAGGACAAATAAAGATAAATAAACACGTGTATACGTGCGATTATATTTGTGTCAGTTGTGGTTTTCTGTACTGATAACAAAAGGATCAATGTCCTCCATAATTTTCTAGTTGACCATTTCCAGAGGCAGATTTCGGTACATGATTTGTGTTTGTTTTGTAACAACAATGATTCCATAGTCAAGCTGTAATATAGGGCATTGGTAACATTTTGAAACAACATCTACACGATCAGTTATACCCACTACTCAGTACTGACAAGGCCCCTTGTCCATTAAATTCATGGAAGGATCCGGGTTTGTTGTACTTGTAAAACAAATATACGGTAATAGATATAGATAGATCTAGAGTATAGTATCCGGGGAAAACCCTCTGAAACTTAGTGTATTTATATCATCTATTTGTGTGAAAATTATACCTTTAATCTCTTTGTTTCCCCAGAAAGAACACACACCCCCAACACACACACACCCTGATGATACATACAAAGTGTGCTTTTATCTCTTATCTATTGCTGGAAAACCTTCATTTATATATATAGCAAACATATGGCTTTCTTAGAGGAGGAAAGTACATTGAGGTGTAAGTTATTTCCACCTGAAAACAGCTGCAAGGAGTTACCAGTACAAAACCAGAGACTTAGTGTGTTCTTTCCTCCCATCATACTTACATCTAAGTACTATAGTTTCCTCGGTGGGGTAGGGGTGGGGGGACTTCATATGTTCCCGAAGATCCCCATAACCCCGCCCCCCTTCCTAGAAATAGTGCAGGGCGAGAAACTCAAGTCTGTTTTACTCATTGCCCCCGTGTCAGTTATTCAGTCACATATGGGTCAGATTTTCAGAAGATGTACAATTCGCCTTTACCATTACTCTCAAATAACCCAAATTTAAGACAAAAATGAGCTTCAAAATACAGTTTAACATAACTGATACTTTGAATCAATGCGATACCAAATATACTTAGATATACTCAGTATTCATCATTTTTCAGCCTAATTTAGCAGAATTTCCTAAATGTGTAGAGCTGCCAATTGTACATTTTCTCAAAATCTGACCCATGAGCGACTCATGTCCTCGATTGCAAGACAGACTGGAAGCTCACAAGTTGACTGCGAGTGCAATGTTTTTATTTAGATCTTGAACAGATTTACTCCTGATTGCAGGCGAAAGGTTGTGGGTGTGTCTTGGGCCAAGTATCCATTCATCTCTTCCTACAGCATCGTCTTGTTTTGACAGGCGAAATTTATAATATATCATATTTTATATGTCATGTGTGGATGGATCTTTTTTATTTTGCTCAAGCCCTAGGCTGGCTCGAGCTTATCATCCATCTTCTGAATTATGATACAGCGAATTGTTATTCACCTCATATTTATCTTATAAAAGATAACTGTGCACATTATGTTGTGTCCCTTGAGGAGTTCTTATATTGCTTTCCTTTCAATTGATGGCCAATTTAATTCTTTTTGTAATGTTTAATTATATTAGTATTTATAGCAAAGTTTAATATCAAATTCATAACCAGTATAAACAACTTTTCGCTGTACCCCAGAGAGGTTTACTGCATCTTCTCATATATGTTGAGGTTTGGTTTTGCGTAATTATGCTTTTCCCCATGTGTTCTTTCATTCCAATGACTTTGAATTCCAGTCTTTTAAGTTTTGTGCTCCCTGTCTCGATCATTTCCCTGTGATTTTAACAGAGTGCAGATAATGTAGCCTTCCCTCCCATTGATTCATTCATTACATTCATTCAAGTTTTAATATTGAATAAAACCGCAATGTTTATCTTGCATAGAAGATTAAAGCTTAGGCTGAAACTAGTTGTTGTTGATACTCTCTACCGGATCGTATTGTAGTGGTTGCTGAGTATTTAATTAAGTAGAAAGCTGGTTTTGAAGTTTATTGTGACTTCTTTTATTTTCTTAATTTCGCCTCAACGTTTCGAGTATTCAATACCCTTCATTAGAAAGCTCATGGGTGAAGTGCTGAAGGCTGAAAATGTTATATGAAACTTCATAGAACTGCCCGTGTGAGAAACGATACTTCAACTAACTCTAACCCTGTGATAGTCGGCCGACAGACTAGTCTATTTGACTACAACTTTTTTTAAAAATAAAGATTAGATTAGAAAATTATTTACTGATACTGTTACAGTACAAAGAGAAATGCACTTCTGGGTTTCCCTGGTCTTCCACCCACAGTCCAGGCCCAAACCCTCAGATCTGATAAGAATGCTATGTCACGGACGCCTACTTCGCTTATAGGTTTCCTAGGCGTTGGGATTATAATGATATTTTGCTTTCTTAATGGAATTATAATGTCACTTTGCGGTTTGAGGCGAGAGTCTTTCCCTCAGTTTGAAGGGACTCTGTCATCTTTGGGCCTAGACTGACCCAATCTTTCCGTTCAGTTGCTGACCATTGGATTCTAAGTTCAGATATAAATTGCTCGAAAAAACCTATGTTTACTTGCCCGGGGCAACCAAAAAATGTCTCTGGGCAAGTAAAATGTAATGTAACTTGTTTGTTGCCCAATTGGGCAAGTGAAAATCTCTACAGCACCGATTTCAAACCCCTGTTGTGATGTCTACTTACAATGAAATAAGATACATACAGATCAGTGGGATTTCGTTTATAATTCTGCTAATAAAATGATGTGGGCAAGTGAATCTTGGCTGCCACTTGGCCAATGGACAAGTGAAGTTGGTAGCTTTTTTCGAGCCCTGCTACCCGTCAATATGTATTACACCAACACCAGCACCAATATTATATAGATCTGCAGTGCAAACATGGATATTAGTTTCATCAATATAGCTTAACACCATTCATTAAATCATACCATTTGTGTATGTGTCCACACTGTTAGTACTTGTGTAAGTAATTATGTGGGACCGCTCGAGCACCCTCAAGGTAGTGGGAAAAAAAATATGTTTTTAGTTTTTTTCTTTGAGATGATATATAGTGGGATGATATAATTCACAGCATATGCGGAGGTTTGGATGTACACTCTGTTTGAGACCTACTTAGAGTAAACATCATAGCGACCCAATGCTAACCCTATGGCGAACCGCTCCAAGTAGATCTCAAATAGAGTGTAGAAGTGTAATGTGGAAATAGACATACAGTCACTGGGTGCTATTTTTCTGTTATTATTTTTAATTTCTTTTTTTCTGAATAGCTAACTTTCTCGATCATGTGGTGCATTATTAGTTTATGTATTTGAATGATGAAAGCAATTTGTAGCTCTTGTATATAGGCAACGCGTGAGAACATCTGTATAGGATACTGCATCTTTTGTTGTTGAACTTGTATTGAATGTAATTTTAGCCTGCAATGAAATAAGAAATGTTTGTGTTTTTGTCTCCTAGGCACAATGGGTGACACAGTACCAGACCTCAGCACTGACATGAAGTCTGAAGATGACTCCAATGTAGAAGAAACAGCAGAAGTAAGTATTGCTATATTGTGTTATTACAAAACCTTTCATATGGGATGTGTTTCAGGAAAATGAGTCAAAGTCGCAAAATTGGTATTTTTCGAAGTCTTTTACTTACAAGATCTCCTTGTTGGAATGTTCTCATTTTTGGTGTGCCTAACGCCGGTCCATGTATGAATACATGTACCCAATTTTAAGACTGTGTATTAAATATTTGCATGCATTATTAAGGTCATTCTATGGAGTATATTTAGCTACTTTATTAGTTATTGTCCAGGGCTCGAAAAAAACCTACCAACTTCACTTGCCCATTGGGCAAGTGGCAGCCCAGATTTACTTGCCCGACAGAATTTTTACTTGCCCGAATTTATTTGCAGAATTGCTGATCTGTATGTATCTTGTTTGATTAAAGATAAAACATTCATTAACATGTTGTAGCCTTACAAAAAACCTTATTTTTATCCTATCATTAGTACTTTATGAAGTGTCATTTGGTCACATGCCTCTTGGGACCATTCTTTCCCATCGGCGCCGTAGAGATTTTTACTTGCCCGCTCGGGCAAGTAACTTTAAATTGTACTTGCCCGGAGCCATTTTTTACTTGCCCCGGGCAAGTAAACATAGGTTTTTTCGAGCCCTGTTGTCCACCCAGAAATATTGCAAACTTATTTTTCAAAATTAGAAATATCAAACTTATAATATAGAAATAATTATTAGATGTCCGATTATTTACTATCATTAGAATCGGCTTGATCTCATCTTTTCAAATATGGTGATATCTCAAAATCCATTCTTTGCGACTTGTGACTCATTTTCCTGAAACACATCCCACATGGGGTCGGTGCATGATATTTTCTGTCAATACAAAGTCGTAAGGCCTAAAATACTTCCATACAATCATAGTCCCACCTACCGTTGGTGATTTGGCCCCCAGTTTTGTAGTCGTCCAAACTTCTTCATTTTGTATTTTCAAACTTCCCCAGTTTTCTAGTTCTTCAGATTTCTTGATTTTGTAATTTCAAACTTCCTGGATACTAATTATTTCCAAAAATAACCTTAAACATCAGGCACCTACCGGTTAAATTGATATTTGCCAATCTTGAGTTCAACAAGGTTCTGAGTCAGAGTTTAACAATTGAGACGAGCAGGAAAATGCTGCCCACCGCCGGCCTGGCTAGCGATTTGAAAATGTGATGTTTTAAAAAGTCAAATCATAATAATTGTTCCAAAAAAAAAAAAAAAAAAAAAAAATAATAATTGTTCCAATTCCGATGTAGAAGGAGTAGCAGGTGTAAGATTTATACTTCCTTATCCCAACCGGACCCTATTGTTGTTGATAATTATGCTTTTTTAAAAAAAAAAAAGTGGATATCATAAACTGCATTCTACAAAATTATTACATTTAAGAATGCGGGCAAACACTAAATCGTTCTGCTCAAACTTTCTGGCCAGGGATTATTGTAGGAAATATTTGAGAAATTTATAGTGTAACGCGTGAAAACATCCATGTAAGATACAGCGTTTTTTCTGTAAATGTAATTAAATATATTAATAATTATATAATATGGTAAAACATTTTAATAAACACCCGGATGTACCCAACTACTCTCTTCAACGTATTCTGGTTTTGGTGTTTTGTCCTTACTACCTGCATTTAGATATATTAATAATGGCCTTGACTGAAATACAAAAAAAAAGTACAAAAGAAAACTTATTTAAAGGTCGTACATGTTGTACAGAAGCCGTGCACAAATTCAATATATTCATTATATTATCGCTGATATTAATCTTTACACACTATAGCCGGGTGTAGTTAATATATCACTGTAAACGTGCATACAAACTGCACCCAACCTGTACAACCGCACAATCATGTCCAATTAGTGTAGTTAAGCTATTAAAGCCGCATTCTCAGCTCTATGCTGTGGGAAACACATACGTTAGCAATAACATATGTTTATGATATCAGCGATTAAAATAATTCCTATGCATTGAAGAATGAGGGCGTTAGGAGTGACTGAGCTACGGCGGTGTTAATCCACTGTTACTCACAGTCGTAACTCACTCGTTAGTTACGCCATCGCCTGAGTTAATTATTGCTACGTTACTGCTATCATAATTAAACAATTTCAAATCAAGTAAATTCTGCAAAATCGACTTTAGAGCTAGAGTGAGTGAGGGATAAGTGAAACCTCCATATAGAATTATTTACATTTTTGGTGTACACCGAAATGTAAATCTGGACGCAGAAAACTAGGCAAAACCCCGCAAAATGTTGCTTAAATGACTTTCAGAATGAAAATAAGAAAATCATGTTATTGTTCGGTCGACTGTTAGCTGAGGATATATAATTTATAAGAATTGGAAGGAGGGAGGGATTTCCTTGTGTTAGGTTTGTTTGCTATACGGGTCAGATTTTCAGAAAATGTACAATTGGCAGCTGTACACATTTAGGAAATTCTCCTAAATTAAGGTGAAAAAGGAAGAATACCGAATATCTGAGTATATTTGGTATCGAATTGATTTAAAGTATCAGTTCTGTTATGTTAAACTACATTTTGAAGCTCATTTTCGCTTTAAAAGTGGGCTATTTGAGAGGAAGGGTGAAGGCGAATTGTACATTTTCTGAAAATCTTACCCATACAGTAAAAATACATCACTCTTCTCGCTATTTCGTTGTGTTTATATTCAGGCGCAAGGAATTGATCTCAGGGGCTAAACTTGTTGTTATTATGGATTGTTCAACAAAAGGTTGCCCTTCTCAGGCCAAGCTACTTTCCCGTTGGCTTCATTTAAAAGGAGAACACCCCTTAAACTATTCTCTAATCGATAACACCCTGTTCTACTTTAGGCATGATTAAGTAGAATTTAGAAAGGAGGGTGTGGGGTGTGTGTGTGTGCGGGCCCAGGGGGTAATTGAACTGGGGGTGGGGGCAGGGGGGGGGGGTGGGGGTAGATCCACGCCCTCCTTGCTTCCTTGGGTTCTACAAACGCTTAATTAAATGTAAAAGTTCTCCAGGAATAGGTTAAGATAAGATAAGATGTTTTTTATTTGTCTTTTCGGTGAGTACAAATGAGTACAAACGAGTACTATATAAACAGACAAAAGGGTCGACATACCTTTATGAACTACCTAAGAGTACATTTCTTCCGGCTGTTACCATAATTTTGAATATATTAGAATAAAAATAGGCTATATGGCTTAGGGATATAGTAAAATACAATATATAGGTACGAAAAAAAGACTGAAGAGTCGTTAGTCGAGCAGTACAGCATGACTTTACATCTGGCAAGAGTTGTAAATCGCTCGTATGCACAGTACAGTACGATACGATCAGATACTACAAACCATTTACATGTAGTATTAACAAGGGCAGTCAGATATTCCCTACAAAACATGTAAAATCAACAAATGAGACCGTAATAAAATAAGTTACTACTTGATACACATATTATCCCTCACCGAAAGTTTTAGAAACATCTGTGTCTACGGGTTCAACTTCAATGCATTATCAGCTCTGCATGCACACATGAGATACATTTAGATGTGTTTGCATAAGTAACAACTATATAATAACTTACTTAAATATGTGCATTGGTTTGTATGAGCGGTGTGGGATGAAGTCAGTAAAGGCAAAGAAGAGGTCAAAGAATGTCTCATGGTGTGCATCGAATGAGACCAGTTTATGTTTAGCATCAATTGAACACATCGCTGAACGCAATCAGTCTAACCCGCCGTCTGGTGAGAGCCTGGGACACTAGTGAAGCGCAAAATCACATCTTTTTGCTAAAGTACCCAATAACACAACATGTAGATTAAAGATACCTTCTCAGCTATACACATACCTACAATGCAATTATTATCTCTAAAAAAATGAACTAAAAATGAGTATAAATAATGACTTCATCAAAATTTTGTATGATGTTCCATGTTCATGGAGCCACCTCAGGGCTCGAAAAAAACCTACAAACTTTACAAGATTTACTTGCCCGACATCCTTTTTCACTTGCCCAAATTTATTTGCAGAATTATAAACGAAATCACACTGATCTGTATGTATCTTGTTTCATTGTAAGTAGACATTACAGGGATGCAAGTTCTCAGATTATCAACTGAATTCAGATATATGGAAAAGTCGGCAAATGTCCCATACAACACCCTAAACTGACTTATAAATTCCAAAATTTTCTCAAAATATCATTTGACAATTTGAGTAGAGGTTGTACACAGCCATAGGGGAGTGATGTGTAGAGACTTCTATCTGAGTGTTCTCACGGAGCCTGGAGCTAACGGAGCCGCCTATCCCTATCGGGGGAGAGGCGGCCTCAGATCCTAACTGAAGTGAGATTCCAGATATTTCCGTTAGACTTTAGCATTGGGTCAATGGAGCGCATGGAAATCCCCGAGGTCCTTCGCTCAAGAACTCCGGGAATGGGAATCTTATACACCCCTTGGACTGACCTAGATACCCACCCCAGTTAGGGCGCACTGCCCTACAAACACACATGGTCCTTTATGCGCCCCTTGGACCTTGGAAAATGTTCAGATTATTTTACCTTACCCGACTTGCATCCCTGACATTACAACAGGGGTTTGAAATCGGGGCTGTAGAGATTTCCACTTGCCACAGGCAAGTAACATTAAATTTTACTTGGCCAGAGCCATTTTTTACTTGCCCCGGGCAAGTAAACATAGGTTTTTTCGAGCCCTGCACCTTGTCGCAAATAAATTGTATGGAGAATCAAATGTAGCTATAAGCTATAGTGGCACCTGTATCTCACTTCTCTTACATATAGGTAATGCGTTTCTTCTTGGCACTGGCTTCAGTTGACTGTGAACATTTACTCCACGTTGGTGTATGTACCACATGGTATTAGTATGGGCGGAATGGTGTGGTAATTTGCACCCGTTCAACGCATGTGGTATGACTTTGCCATTCCCTCTTCCTCCCCCCAGTACACAGCTATATACTTATACATAGCAACGTGGGAGTAAATGTAGAACCTGATGAGAATGTGGTACGAGGGACACTATTGCACTGTCGGCCTTGAAAAAAACATCTTGGACAGTGCAATAGTGTTCCTCGTACCACATTCTCATAAGGTTCTATCTATGTACCAACATATTTATGTGACTTGATGATTTGTTTAACTTTGACCAACGTGTGTATTGACATTTACCTTGTCTTCTCCTTCAGGCTGGCCAACAGGAACAACCCGAGGATGTGGGAGAGTTAGCCTGTCCCAAGTGTGGGCAGATCTACGCCGGCCCAGCCTCACTCAAACGCCACCTGTGGCGCATCCATCGTCTTGCTGGCGACGATGCCCAGGCACTGGTCGACGAGGCGACAGAGAACCCTCTACCGGACCAGGAGAAGGAGGAGGACGATGAGAACCTGGACGAGGGCAAGAGCGGCGAGGAAGAGAAGCCTGAAACCTCCAGCCCAGAAGTGAAGCCCCTGCTCGCGGTGTCGCTGTCGTCGAGCGCTGGCCCCAAGATACGACCCTTGTTGTCGCTCTCCCCAGAGCCACCCATGTTCCAGGGTCCGCTTGACGGGGGCAACTCGTTTGGCATGCAGCAGAATATGGGCGGGGGCATGGGTGTGCCACAGACCGGACTCCTCCCAACACCTTCAGCTGGACCAGGCATGGGATCTGCCTGTCACCAGTCCAACTTCCAGGATTTCCCAGACTTCCCTGATTTCCCAGAACCTCTACAGCAGCAACAGATGCAGCCACAGCAGCAGATGCAGAAGCCCAACGGTGACTCAGCAGATTCAGGTTCCTCCAACAAGGTGCAACCACTCATGTCCCTGGGCATGGGGCATTCAGTCGACCAAGGAAGCTGCGGTGGCGGTGGTGGTGGTGGCAATGGTGGAGGAGGCGGTGGTGGCAATGGCGGTGGTGGAGGTGGAGGTGGTGGTGGTGGTATCAAACCCCTCATGTCTATACCAGTAGACTTCCCACCCTACATGATGTCCAACTCCATGGGTTCTGGTGGCGGGTGCTACGGGGGACGCTACGGTCGACGGAGGGAGAGGAGACAGAAGCCCTACCATCAAAAGGGCGACAAGATGATGCGAGATGAGAACATGGATGGACAAGAGGACAATTCGTGCAGGGACGACAACTACGACGATCTCTCTGCCGCAGCGAAAGAGGAGGATTACCTAGACAATAGCGGCGGACAGGGCTATCATCACCAGACGGACTCGTACAATACGGTGTGTGGCGAATGCGGAGTCATGTTCGACGATCCCGCTAGCTTAGCGGACCATGAACCTTGTTCCCAGTCTGTGTCCATTGATCTCAATTGTGATGTGGAAATAACGGGATAATTACCAGTGTACTACTACTACTACCATCTGTCATATCAGCCAACAGTATGCACAGAAAGAGAGAAATGATAATTTATGGTATCATCATCCCTATAGTAAACGGTGGGCGATACAGTTTCAGAGACAGAGATATCTTGCATCGCTAAACTAACAACTCTACTTTAAGAAATGTATAGCTTTCTATTGATAAAAGCCGAGAATGTATTGTAGTAGCGCTGAAACGAGATTTCCGACTCGAGATGTTAAATTTTCTTAGCAAGGCTTTAAATTCACGCGCTATGTTAATTAGCATTCCACAGATCTTGATTCAACGATCTGTTATTTTTTAGAAAAAGTCATCTTTATCGACATCTGTTTAGTTTCTGTATAGATTTAAACAAATTATATTGGTCCCAACTCGTTCTAAACGAAACCCGAATCCTCATCCCTCAACCCGCTTCTCCTTTTTTTAGAAACAGCTGTATTTCAATTTTAGAATAATTTATGTATAAATTCTGTTCACTTTTGAGCAAACAAATCATCGCCACGCGAGTGACAAAAAGTGAAATGTTAATGATTGTTTCCCAGGGGAATATTATGTGATCTTTATTTGATCTAAAATTATGTTACATGATGTGTATGTGCTGGATGCGAGGTTCCTCTGGAACAAGGTACGGACCGGGGTAACAGTGTATAACCACCTTCTGTCATATGATTGCATCCTCCCTAGGCAGGAGTATTTACTAGTATACTATACACCCTGCCACATCGGGAGGGACAGGGACAGTCGTACACATCTTGACCTCATTATTCGAGGAGCAAAGGCAGTGATTGGCTAAGCCCACGTCCTCGTGACCTAGATAGGGGAGCTAAAAATAGACGCTGGCTATCTGATTGGCTGATGCAGGGGTCAGGTGACCTAGCCGGTAACGCCCCCTAGAGTTGCTCGGTGGCAGGGTGTAGTAGAGTGGAGGGGTCCATATGACGGTCGATAGTGTGGTGCATCATCGATGGGTCCACAAGGAGGGAGTTTACTTTAAAATGTACCTGCACATATTCATTTTATTTTAGTTTTTACAGTGTTTCAACTGGCTTTTTACCCATTAAAACGTGATCGGAAAACTTGCTCGCTAGCTATGGAATGACCTGACAACAATCTGTATGATTTGGGGTGTCAAGTAGTCTAAGGTCGGGGCTATGGAAAGAGTAGCTTTACATCTACTGAAGTCAAATTAAATTACCAAAGCAGACTTGTCCAAAAAAGTAATTCCTCCTCACCGACCTTGATTTGACCTCTGCAATATTCTTCCTATAACTCGCCCAGAATGTCCTCTTACTCTTGGAACACTTACACAAGAAGTCAAACAAAATCTATTGATAAACTTAGGAACACTAATCAAATATCATTTGCTAAGAAATTGTCTTATCTTGCAAGTCCCTCAACGTATTTCTTTTCCACCAGCAGCAAGTGTACAGTTTTGTGATCACGTTTTAACGGCCTTATTTTACATGATGTATTACTCGTGAAATATATTTAATAGCCGGTGTTCATTCATTATTCATCAGAAGCGATCATCTCCAATAGTTAATCCTATATTATAATAATTATAATTAATATTATTATCATTATTCCTACAACGTAGCAGCTTACCACACTAGAAGATGTATGTTCTAGTATGATATGCAACCTAAGCTTCATTTGATAGTAGTAGGGAATGAGAACGACATTTACCCAAGTTCTAAGGTGGAAAAACGAGTAATAGCAGCTCTGATATACTACATATAAGTATCTAACTAATCTGCACTTTTATTCCTTTAGTTTATGTACTGGAGTTAAGAAAGATACCGCCATTGGAATGATGTATTTTGAGATAATCTTGCTACTAGGACTTTCCTGTATTCAACTTTTATTATCTCCCTTAGTCAAAAGGCAGCAAATCGTGTAAACTAACTACATTTCTCATAGCCACCGATCTATTGTAATAGTGTCCTCTCATACAACGAGGAAAATTTCACCATCTCTCCGAGCGTCATATTAAACAGGATAAAAGTATTGATGCAGTTCTCTATCAAGATTATTGTCATATTTTGATTATCATTCTCCTCCAACAAAACAACCTAGGGATTGATTTGGGACTAGATATACCCCTGTAAATATGGACTGATCTTTACTTTATTTTAAAGCTTTAATATGATAGAATATAAACCTATATACATACAGAGGACATCAGGAAGTTAGTGTGGGGTCCACCAGGGAAAAGTAATGAAAGAAAAGTCGTAAAGAAGACAACACAATTTTGGGGATTGGTAGAGCATACTTCTAACGCTGAAAGTAGGCGCGGCGATGGTACACGATATTATGAATACTCAAAAATATTATTTTTATGAAGCTTTTGATGTAATCCCCCCCCACCCCCACCCCCACATTAGCAAATGACCCTACTTGGTCTAAAACTGAACTCACTATATGGAGTCAAAATAGACAGCTGAAATTATGGATTTTTAAAATTCTCAGTAATATTATCCTATACCTCGGCTCTGAGAATCAGGTTTCCATAATAATCTTGAGTGGATTTCCCTGTCACCAGGGAAAGTTACATCAAGAGGAAATACTATAATAAATAACAGAAATAAGTTGAATCGGGATAATATAGCAGGGTTTGACAAAGTATCATCAAATGCTTTCATAAAATAAAGTGTGAGTGAAGATTTGGCATCGATTGTCTTAAAATTTGAAAATATGAAATGATTTGGCTTCTTTATTTGTTCAATAGCACAGTAGGGAAACGGTATACGGGCCAGATCACCAGAAAATGTACAATTGGCAGCTCTACACATTTATGAAATTCTGCTAAATTAGGCTGAAAAATGATAAATACCAGGTATATCTGGGTATATTTTGCATTGAGTTGATTCAAGGGATGTGTTTTGAGTCATTTTTGTATTAAATCCGGGTTATTTAGAAAGGTTCTGAATGTAAATTGTGCATTTTCTGGAAATATCGCCCATACATACTTCCTATGTGGACTGGATTCTTTACTCAAAATTTAGCTTACCCTGTTTGTGAGCGAATTCTATCCACAAACTTCCCATACTATTCAAAACAATTAATTACTTCTGCAGCGATACATTGTGATTCCGGGTCGCTGTAGTATTGTGTCTTCTTGTAGTACTCGCGTATTTCCCAAGGGTTTAAAAGTGAAGATATTGTCTTGTGCACAGTCTATTGGAACTAACAGATCACCATTTCCCTCTTTTAAAATCAACACAATTTCAGAGTCAGCCCTTGAATCTTCCTTGAGGATCGCACAGAAATCAAAGCACTCTCCCTTCGTCCCAGTGAATAAATGTCTTAGTGAAATTCTGTAAAAATAATAAATAATAGGCGCTTATTGACGGTTGGGTCAGTCAGACAAGTCTGAAATGAGTCGGTGAAGGGTTTTTTTCTTTTTGAGTAGAATACACAAACAGATGATGCAAAAATCCTGGATGTATTTTGTGCAAGTAATTATGTGAAAGTTAGTTTGTGTAGAGTAGCATAAGGCGGCCACGTGTATAATTAGTCTGTTGTGGAGTAGTACACTGTAAATTAGTTCATTTACAAATTTAGCTTCTTAATTTATTTCAACATATGAGGCACATATTGCCATGTAAGGCGTGTGCTGGAACCCGTTCACCATGTAAACACAGTTCCATTACAGTCCAGGTCCAAACCCTCAGATCAGATAAGAATGGTATGTCAGTGATTAGACGCCTACTGCGCTAATCGGTTTCCTGGCCTAGGACTAGGCGTTCTAATGGGAATATAATGCCATTTTATAGAATTATAATGGCACTTAGCGGTTTGAGGCGAGAGGCTTTCCCTCCGTTTGAAGGGACTCTCTCAACTTTGGGCCTAGACTGAGAAGTTAAAAAATAACTTTCCTCGGTGTTCACCTGACAAAATAGACGAAAATATGTTTGACTTAATCTGCATAGGTGTAAATGTACTCACATTGACTCCACCTGGTCATGAAGTGCCTCTTCTAGCTCTGTTTTATCCTTTTACATCTTAAAGATTCTGTGCCAGCTTAAAAGTGAAGGAGAACCATGGCAACATGCGTGTTGCTACGAGTGTGGGCTCCGTGTTAGGTAACGAGGTGCTGCACTGGATTCAAATAGCAAAGAACAGTGGAGTTCAGAACATTTTGCTGGCATATTTAGAGGTATATATGGGTCAGATCGCCTAGAAATGTACAATCAGCAGCTCTACACATTTATGAAATCTGGTAATTTAGGCTGAGAAATGCTGAATAGCAGGCATATCTGGGTATATTTGGTATTGCCTTGACCCAGACAATTAGTTTATATACGTTCAGCTGTATTTTAAACCTCATTTCTGGTCGTACATTTGGGTTATTTGGGAAGATTAGTGAAGGCGAATTGTACATTTTCTGGCGACCTGACCCTTATATTTTACCTCCCTAGCCAGGGGTAGTTACTAGCCTACCCTGCTACATTAGTCCTTTAGTGGGCGAAGGCTTGATCTCCTTAACACCGCTGCCTCACTACGTCGCAAGGAATTGCTTGCGACTGGCGATTAATTCCATCGCAGGAATAATGCGCATGTATAATGCGGGAGATGCCTGTAATGTTCACATTGGGTGGATGGGAGTCAGGGCAGACACACGTAAACCACTTTCTAACAATAGCTAGGAGAGGCACTTTTAAACCTTGAATCCACATCGGACGCCACTAAATTGAAAATCCCCATTTCTGCTACAGTTCTACATTATACCAGGGCCAGGTGACTATCTCGATGTAACTATACCTAAGTTGGTACATGGGTCAGATCGTCAGAAAATGTACAATTGGCAGCTCTACACATTTAGTCAATTCTGCTAAATAAGGCTGAACAAATGGTAAATACCGGGTATGTGTATATCTGGTATTGCGAGGATTTATACAATGTTTTGGTTAAGTTTTATTATATTTCGAACCTAATTTCAATGTGGGAAATTTGCTGAAAGTGAATTGTACATTTTCTGACGATTTCACCCAAACAGACACACTGACGTCATCACCCCCAGAGCTTACATGTATGATATATATGTAAAGCCCATCACAAAAGGCTATTAGAAGAATAGCCCCGGTGTAGGTTGAGGTTAATTACTAATTATGTACATATAAGACGAGTTGTCTAAGTCTTCACAAAGTAACAGTTTTCTTTATCTGTATATTCCAATTATGCTTTACCAGTTCAGAGCGATTGGGGTTTACTTTTTACTACTTTTTACTTCCTTTTTTTACTCTCAAAGCGCTTGGTCGTTGTTGCTAAATTACACCATTCCTTTGCATTAGTTTCTGCGATGTTATTTTTTTAGGTTTGGAAAGTGTAGTTGTTGTATTGTTCTTGTTAATAATAACCCGATGCCAAACATGCCCCAAACACTACCCCCATGTGGTGGTAGGCTGGAACACACAGTAACTGGGTCAGATTGTTAGAAAATGTACAATCTACACGTTTAGGAAATTCTGCTAAATTTGGCTGAAAAATGATGAATACCGGGTCTATTTGAGTATATTTTGGTATCGCATTGATCATGTCTCAGTTCTGTTATGTTAAACTGCATTTTGAAGCTAATTCTTGTCTTAAATGTGGGTTATTTGAGAGGATTGGTGAAGGCCAATTGTACATTTTCTGACAATCTGACCCAACTGTGTTTCACACACATCCTTGTGCTTCACATGTATGATTGTCTCGGTAACGTGGGTAACCATGGTTACCAAATATTTGTAAGTCAATAATGACTAATTATCATACACAAGTGGGAAGGCTAGGGAAGAAGTGGAATTGTACATTTTCTGTCGATTTCACCTGTAAATTTATGGAATCGATGTTGGTAAAATTGACAAAATTGGCGAGTAAAGCTTTCAAGCAGTCTACTAGTATACTTTAAGGGTAGAATCATCCCAAAAACAGTGGATAGATACAAATGTGTATCGGTTTCCTACATAGAAACGATTGTACGAGTCATTACTACGACCTTAGTCCTACTTTCAGCTTGAATCTGTGCACTATAGTCATTTTATTTCTTTTTTTTATTCTTACCACAAAAGCCACCGTTATTCTTTAATTATCATAGGTGCCTCAGGTTTAGTCGGAGTAGACAGAGAGAGTTCGACTGAATTAACTTTCTTCTCTAATTATAAATTGTATTTATTATCTTTTTCTGAATGATATTCTTCTGCACAATCGTACCTCAATGAGAATGATTGTTACTGATTTATGATTAATTGCTTACCTTAGGTAGAGATTTGCAGTGTTGCATCTATTTAATGGATACCAAGTTAGCAATATTGTAACTTGCAAGCAATTTCATGCCATGATTATAACAACATCGAAGTTTGAAACTAATTGGAGTCTATGATTCTATCAAGAAAAATGATGGCAAAGCCAAACAATGATGATAAAGATGATAACAAGAATTGATCGGACTAGTTCACTTATATTAGTGGTTGTATCTAGAATGATATTTGTAGATATCTTTAGGTTTCAGCGGCGGAGATAGTATTTTCCTTTGTCAGTTGTTGACTCGTTGCGACTCTGTGTTGTGAATCTAAGGGTTGTGACGACTCTGTGGTCCCTGTGTACAATCAGATATATACCTGCACAATGGTGGGTATATTGTTTCGTCTCTCAATGTGATCGTTATTTTAAAAATAAATGTATTTATTCATCATAAATGGGGAGTTTTGTCTTATTTGTTGCTTACTCAGGACGTTCAGACCAACTGAACACTTCATCAAATCTTGAATCGGTTTCATAAAATCATTCGTATATATTATACAGGGTCTCCACGCTTCTGTACAAGAAATTCAAGGCTTTTCAAGGCCCATTTTAGTGATTTTCTAGGCTGATATCAATGATTTATTTTAGAATCGTAATGACGGGACCTGGGGGCGGGGGGGGGGGGGGAATTGTTTTTCAAAGGCCAATGGTGTATTTAACCAGTTTAATACTCAGATTTTATATAAATAGCTGTTTTATTAACTTACATTATGAGTCATTTACTGTAAGGTGTGAGGGGCCAGACGGGGGGAGAAAGTGTACAGTGAGAAACAGTATCTTAAAAAATTCACGGCAATTTTCCAGGCCTTGAATTCATTTTTCCTAATTCAAGGTTTTATCAGGCGCCGCAGAGACCCTGTTATAGATTACAAAGGGTATACCATTGTATAAAAAAAGCTAACAAAATATAGAATCAAATCCTAAAATCTAAATGTCTGCAGGCGTCTTATGGTGTTCCATAATGTCGCCTGCAGGCCTCATCAAGCAAAACACCAAGTCCAGACATCCCTTGTTTCTGTGGCGAAATTTAGCCAGGTCTCCCAGCTCTGCAGTTGTTTGCGCCGAAACCATAATTTTAAAAGCTTTGATTATTCCCATTAATATAACAAAGACAGAGAGATGAAAATAACCTTACTAAACTAACCAGCCAAGCAGTTACCATACACCATTTCTTGCACGGATACTATTCTGGATTTAAATAGTTTTTATTCATCAAAACGCATCAGAATCATGGCAACATGCATTTTACTTTGAGTGTGGGCTCCGTGTTAGGTAATAAGGTGCTGCACTAGATTTGCAATAGATTTTACATGCGATATCCAACTTAATTTTGCAAAGAACAGCAAAGTTCAGAACATTTCGCTGCCATATTTAGAGGTATATATACTGCGGATATCCTCCCTAAACAGGGGTAGTTACTAGCATACCCTGCTACATTATTAGTCCTTTGGTGGGAGAAGGCTTGGCCTCCTTAACACGGCTGCCTGGAACAAGGAACTGCTTGCGACTGGCAATTAATTCCATCGCAGGAATATTTATTTATTTTCATATTCACTTTTAAACCTTGAATCCACATCAGACGCCACTAAATTGAAAATCCCCATTTCTGCTACAGTTCCATATGATACCAGGGCCAGGTGACTATCTCGATGTAACTATGCCTAAGTTGGTAAATGGGTCAGACTGTTAGAAAATGTACAATTGGCAGCTCTACACATTTAGTAAATTCTGCTAAATAAGGCTGAACAAATGGTAAATACTGGGTATATCTGCATATATTAGGTATTGGGGGGATTCAAACAATGTTTTGGTTAAGTTGAATTATATTACAAACCTAATTCCAGTCTTAGATGTGGGAAATTAGAAAGATTTGCTGATAGTGAATTGTACAGTTTCTGACGATTTCACCCAAATAAACGCACTGACGTCATCACCCTAAGAGCTTACATGTATGATATATGTAAAGCCCATCAAAAGGCTATTAGAAGAATAGCCCCGGTGTAGGTCAAGGTTAATTACTAATATATGTACATATTAGACATTGAAGTCTTCACAAATTAACAGTTTTCTTTATCTGTATATTCTAATTATGCTTTACTACTTTGCTTTATTACACACAAATGGGAAGAAGTGGAATTGTACATTTTCTGTCGATTTCACCCGTAAATTTATGGAATCGATGTTGGTAAAATTGACAAAATTGGTGAGTAAAGCTTTCAAGCAGTCTACTAGTATACTTTAAGGGTAGAATCATCCCAGAAACAGTGGAGAGATACAAATGTGTATCGGTTTCATACATAGGAACGATTGTACAAGTCATTACGACCTTAGTCCTACTTTCAGCTTGAATCTGTGCACTATAGTCATTTTATTTCTTTTTTTTGTTCTTACCACAAAAGCCACCGTTATTCTTTAATTATCATAGGTGCCTCAGGTTTAGTCGAAGTAGACAGAGAGAGTTCGGATGAATTAACTTTCTTCTCTAATTATAAATTGTATTTATTATCTTTTTCTGAATGATATTCTTCTGCACAATCGTACCTCAATGAGAATGATTGTTAATTTGATTAATTGCTTACCTTAGGTAGAGATTTGCAGTGTTGCATCTATTTAATGGATACCAAGTTAGCAATATTGTAAATTGCAAGCAATTTCATGCCATGATTATAATAACATCGAAGTTTGAAACTAATTGGAGTCTATGATTCTATTAAGAAAAATGATGGCAAAGCCTAACAATGATGATAAAGATGATAACAAGAATTGATCGGACTAGTTCACTTATATTAGTGGTTGTATCTAGAATGATATTTGTAGGTCTCTTTAGGTTTCAGCGGCGGAGATAGTATTTGTGATGCGTTTCAGGAAGATGAGTCATAAGTCGCAAAAAATAGATTTTGAGATATCATTATATTTGAAAAGATGAGATCAAGCCGATTCCAATGATAGTAAACAGTCTAATCATTTAATATGTATTTCTAGATTTTAAGTATGATATTTTTGTTTTTGAAAAAAGTAGTTTCCAATATTTCTGGGTGTCAATAAATAGTAAAGTAACTAAACGTAGTCCATATGATGACCTTTAAAACGAAAGGATATATTATATAGATTGTCCTGAAATTTGATACATCGATTGATATGAATACAAGTGATGAACCCTCCAACAATTAAAACATTCCGATAATGTGATCTTGTGAAAAAAACTTTCAAAAATATCAATTTTGCGACTTATGACTCATTTTCCTAAAACAGATATTTTCCTTTGTCAGTTGTTGACTCGTTGCGACTCTGTGTTGTGAATCTAAGGGTTGTGACGACTCTGTGGTCCCTGTGTACAATCAGATATATACCTGCACAATGGTGGGTATATTGTTTCGTCTCTCAATGTGATCGTTATTTTAAAAATAAATGTATTTATTCATCATAAATGGGGAGTTTTGTCTTATTTGTTGCTTACTCAGGACTTTCAGACCAACTGAACACTTCATAAAATCATTCGTATTTGTTATTTTGCACTGAAGTAATTCAAGGCTTTTCAAGGCCCTGGAAAGCAGCCCATTTTAGTGATTTTCAAGACTGATATCAATGACTTTTATAACCTTAATGACGGGACCTGGGGGTTGTAGTCATTGTTGTTCAGAGGCCAATGATGTGTTTAACCAGTTTTATATTCAGATTTTATATCAATCACCGTTTTTACTTGGTGAGTCATTTACTGTAAGGTGTGAGAGGGGTCAGTCAGGGGAAGAAAGTATACCGCTACAAACAGTATCTTCGAAAATTTTATATCAATAACCATTTTTCAACTGTTAGATTATGAATCATTTACTGTAAGGCATGAGAGGAGAAAGTCAGGGGAAAGTATACAGCGAGAAACAGTATCTTCGAAAATTTCCAGGCCTTGAATTAATTTCAAATTCAAGGTTTTTCCAGGCCCTGTGGAGACCCTGCTATAGATGACAAAGGGTATACCGTTATTTCCAGGGCACGTACAAGGGCTGTTTAAAATAATTTCCGACAAATTTGGTTTAATTTTTACGCCAGTAGAAAAAGGACGCTATCAAAAACCTTTTGTCTCAGACAAGAAAACTGGCTAAACACTCGTCCAATAAATAAATTCTTTAAAGTCTTTAAATGGAATTAGATTTTAAGATTTCCTTGAACTTGGACGTTATCTCGACCAGTAATGGGGATCTCGCCTATAAAGATCATTAAATATAGCACTTTTCCGAAGCTATTTTCTTGTTTCTGATTCGTAACTCTTATTACTCACAATACCTGTGAGCCTTTCCAAAGGTTTAACTTTTTAAAAAAGAGGCGAAATATTAATACACCAATCCCAATGACAACCTCAAAATCAAAAATGGGAGCTCAGGGATGAGTCTTCAGTATTTCTGTTGAAATCAGTAAGTTTGAAACGTAAAGAATGTCGAATTCTGTCCAAATTCCATCATTTTTAACCTAAAATTTTCAGAAACATTCCACAAAATTAGATTTCGTCGAAATGTTCAAAGATTTTATCAAAATTACTTAGCAATTTCCCCTTGTCAGTAATATTTCAGTATTTTTGCCCTGACCCCACTTTCATCCCTGGCGAGCTCGACAGGGAAATGTTTAATAAGATAATTCATCAACCCGGAAGAAAAACAAGTCTACAACAATAAACGTATATTTGTACTATTCAATCTTTTATTTACAGATTTACCTAAAATAGAATTAAAACTTCAAATGAAGATTGACAGCAAATAAACGAAAATAGAATGAATCTAAAACAGCAGTTCCAATACATGTAAACATCTTTAAATAAACATTTTGCGTGCACAAGGCCATCTATTGGACGATATAAAAATAAACTCAGAATCAGGTTTTCATCATTAGGGAGATTTAGCAACCACAACACAACACTAACGCATCCTGTAACTATCTGTACATTACTACCGCTGTGGGGATATCTGGAGAGGTGCTATAGGCCGAGGGCATCTGCATTGCAGGCCTCTCAAGATATCCCCACAACGGTAATAATGTACTAACAGTTAGTGGATGCGTTAGTGTTAGTGCGTTGTGGTTGCTGAATCTCCCTATTAATATACACCAAGACCTTTCGACTATATTCTACAGGTAGGGACGCAAGTTCATGACGCAGCACGTACAGTTCATTATTCACTTAAATACTTCCCAGATTATACATTAGAGGTCTTATGGAATACTACCCTAGAATATTGAACAATACATCATTATCATAAATAATGTTACTCAAATGCTTCATGGAAATTAGACAGCTAAAGTATCACTGGATAGTGATAATGTAGGGCGCACATCGACACCCCATTTATTGCCAGATTTGTAATACATTTGTGATATATTACAGGAAAATAAGCCACAAGTCGCAAAAAATGGATTTTGAGATATCATCATATTTAAAAAGATGAGATCAAGCCGATTCTCATGATAGTAAACACTAGGACATCTAATAAGTATTCTTATATTTTAAGTTTGATATTTTTATTTTTGAAAACAAAATTGCAGTATTTTTGGGTGGACATTTACTAGTAAAGTAGCTAAATATACTCTATAAAGATGACGTTAGAAATGCATAGATATATTTATTACATTGTCGTGGAATGTAGTACATGTATTTAGGCACCGCTAAGCACTCCAAAGGTGAGAATATTCCAACAAAGATATGAATAAAAGATTGATGAATAAAATGATGAATTAAAGATTTTTCTATTCTATTCTATATCCTATCAATAAATCACTGAAAAATATCCATTTTGCGACTTGTGACTGATTTTCCTGCAACACATCCCTTTTATGACATGTAGTAGGACCCCAGACAAACTGTTGTATTCATACAGGTCACATTTACCACAGAACCCTGTAAACACATTGTGGATATTATTCCTTATAATACAAGTAGTAGATTATACAGATCACAAGCTCTTTTTTATCGCAATTCCCTTCGTTACATCTTTATCCTTATTTGTTTTGAATCTGCGCAGTCGATTAAATCATGAAGATCAGTTATCTCACTAAAAATAGATATGGGTCAGGTCGCCAGAAAATGTACAATTGGCAGCTCTACACATTTAGTAACTTCTGCTAAATTAGGCTGGAAAATGATAAACACTAGATATATCTGAGTATGTTTGGTATTGTACTGACCCGAAAAACCTGTTGGGTTGAACTGTATTTTGAACCTCAATTTTGTCTTAAACTTGGGTTTATTTGAGAGGATTGGTGAAGGCGAATTGTACATTCTCAGACGAACTGACCCATATAATGTAATATTTTGATACAGTAAGAAGGAAGGTTATCAGTGGATTATGCAGCACCGAAGTGTCTTGTTATTATGCACAGGGGTCAGATCGTCAGAAAATGTACAATTGGCAGCTCTACACATTTAGTAAATTCTGCTAAAGTAGGCTGAACAATGAAGAATAGCAGGTATATTTGGGATCGCATTGATTTATAGTATCAGTTCTGTTATGTTAAACTGCATTTTGAAGCTCATTTCTGTCTTAAATGTGGAATATTTGAGGGAATTAATGAAGGCGAATTGTACATTTTCTGAAGATCTGACCCACAAGGATGTTTACACCGAAGTGCCTTGTTATCACGCACAAGGATGATGTTTACACAGACACACCGTCCCCTTGGCTGAATGTACACCAGGTCAATGGTAATATGTGATCCGTTTTAGGAAAATGAGTCATAAGTCGCAAAATATGGATTTTGAGATATGGATTTTGAGATATCAACCTATATTTGAAAAGAGGAGATCAAGGTGATTCCAATGATACCTTATACCTTATAAGTATTTCTATATTTTTTAAGTTTGATATTTTCATTTTTGAAAAAAAAAAGAGAAGAAATTTGCAATGTATTTGGATGGGTAATTACCAGTAAAGATACTAAATATACTCCATATGAAGGGCTTCAAAACGCAGGGATATATTTGATACAATGTCCCGAAATTTGTTACACGGATTTATATGACTATAAGTGCTGAACTCTCTAAAAATCAGAATATTTAGATAAAGTTATCTTGAGAAAAAAACACTTTGAAAAATATCAATTTTGCGACTTGTGACTCATTTTCCTGGAACACATCACATATGGACCAACTTGCTAAACCTAGAAATGTGATAATGCTATCCCATAATGCCTCACATCTGTCACATTAGTCGAGGCTAATTCACAATTTTACCCACCAATAGAAAAATACAAATACTGGGGTAGGCGTAGGTTGTAACATCTTTTGGCAACTTTTCAGAAATATCCTGGAGGGCTTGGAAATAAATTGAGGAGCGTAATTATTAAGATTCCCAAATTGAAAAGTTCGATACATAGGTCAGAGCAAATGTATACATTTGGGAAAGTAGCTACTCTTAAATACAAATTAAAAGAAAATCAACTGAATAATTAATTACCCCCAAGTACAAATTAAAAGAATATACATTTATTTAGTGTAAACAAGATCACCATATTATATCATTATATCCAACCGAACCACCGTTAGTCATCATTGGACAATAGGGAGGTTCAGCAAGTCTAACCTATACGTAAACGTAGCCGTAACTCTGATATACAAACATGTTAAAAGGAAGAAAGAGGTTCAGCAAAACATGGCTGGAAAAACGTAACGTAACATCTCAAGCAAAATGTTTCATCTCATAATTTATTTTTATACATAACAATGCGACGCAATTCACAAAAAAATAAGGATACGGTTACGTAATTGCGATAGGTTTGCTTGCGGAATATCCCTATTGTCTACTTCATACCGTGAAACAAGGTCGTAAACCAAGCAAAGCATTCAATCAACACATGGCCCTTAATTGAGTAATAGAAACCTATATTCTTAAAAATATGTAAAAACCAGTGAATATATACAACTGAAGAGTTGGCCCTGTTAGTGCACCCACTAACAAATCATAAGTCTAGGCCCAAATCCTCAGATCAGAAAGAATTGTATGTCAGTGATTGGACGCCTACTTCACTAATCGGTTTCATGGCCCAGGACTCAACGTTCTAATGGGATTATAATGACATTTTGCGGTCTTAATGGAATTATAATGACACTTTGCTGTCTGAGGCGAGAGGCTTTCCCTCCGTTTGAAGGAACTCTCTCGATCTTTGGGCCTTGACTCATGAAGTAATAATGTAACAGCCTCCAAGTGTCCAAACCCAGGTAGACTTTATACATTTCCCTGGTCCATACATCAACAACGATGTTTAAGGAAACAAAATATGACACAAAATAAGAATAGTTCTCCAGAAAACTCTCTTTAAAATCTTTATTATTGCTCTCAGGAGTACAGCCCCATCGTTTATTTTCATTAATTAGATACAAAATATATTTTTTAAAAGCATTTTATTCTAGATGACAATCTCATGGAGACATCATTCCCCTAAAGATCATCACGAAGAGGACATGCCCGAGGAGGAGACCATTAAAATAAAATAAAATTTATAAATTGTTAAAAAGATTTGTCTGTATCTCTTTATTAAAAAATAAAGTATTGTGCTCCATTTCAGGGGAGCGATCCATAGTACATGACCTGTCGTCCCGAGCAAAGCGACCTATAGCACGTGTTGTACTTTAGTGCTGTTTTACAATGTGAATTAACAAAATAATATATTAAAAACAAGACATTTCTAGTCATTCGCCAACACTAATGATGATTATACTGGCCTTTAGTGCTAACGGGCGAATACACAGTAAACAAGCACACTACAGAATACCGCTCCAACAATAGGCATATATCCAGTAGCGATGTCCCTTAAAAACATTCACATTTTTAGTGTATCGGGGGACAGTTTTGACGCAACTTTATAACCTATACTCTGCCCAAGGAAATCATATGGGTCAGATCGTCTGAAAATGTACAATCGGCAGCCCCAACACGTTTAGTAAATTCTGCTAAAATTTATAAATAATAGCTAGGTATATTTGAGTAGATTAGCATTGCGTTCATTCAGAAAATCGATTGTGTTGTGTTGAACTGTATTTTGAACCTCATTTTTGTCTTAAACTTGGGTTTATTGGAGAGAATTGTTGAAGACGGATTGTACATTTTCAGACAACTTCACCCATATTATACCTCCCTGCTTAGCCATTGACTAAAGGCGGATATCGGTCAGATTTTCAGAAAATGTACAATTAGCAACTCTACACATTTAGTAAATTCTGCTGCAATTTCGTCACTGCTAGGTAAATTCCAGTATATTCGGCATTGCATTGATTCTAGCAATCTGTTTGGTTAGGTTGAACTTTATTTTCGTCTAAAATTTGGGTTATTTGAGAAGATTGGCGGAGTTGAATTGTACCTTTTCTGACGATCTGACCCTTGTATATTGATCATATAATAACTAGTGCCAAACTGATTGTGACTAACGAGGAAATGAGTTCAGTATTTGAGGTGACCTGTGGATGGAATGTTAGCAAATAATTGTTCCACAACCAAGTAAGAATGAACCATTAACTCCCCTGACCTGTATGCCCGCCAGTAAGAATAAACCATGTTGGTTACTCGTCCCCTTAAACAGAACTCCCCTGTATGCCCACACTCCCTTCCTCCTAGTATCATACACAACTACATCATTCTACTATCAATAATTCACATATCAAAGATCAGATTAATACATGTTTCAGAAAATTCCACTCCATTTTATAACTGGGGAATTAGTGACCCCCCCCCCCCCCAGACACACACACCAATGCCACAAATACTATTGACACCAGTGATGCACAACTTCTACTATGTGTGGCAGATTTTCAGAAAATGTACAATTGGCAGATCTACGCATTTAGTAAGTTCTGCTAAATTAGACAGGAAAATGGTCTATACTCGATATATCTGAATATATCTGCTATTGCCTTGATTCAAGCAATCGGTTTGGTTATGTTGAACTGAATTTTGAACTTTATTTTCGTTGGAAAATTGGGTTATTTGAAAGGAATGGTGAAGGTGAATTGTACATTTTCTGAAAATCTTACCCATGTATGAAATGAGTCGAGAAATACTTGAGGGTTGGTCTATTACACACTGAGCTCCAGTACAGACCAGCATCACTATTGGTCACTTACAGGGCTACAAAAGCTACGTATTGAATAGCCCCAACTATCACTTCATATTAGAACATGGCATATGACCATCGCTGACAAAGTACAATGTTGATGGGGGCATGTTTTTTACCTACAAGTAAAATGAATAAATTACACCTTTTTCCAGTAACCACAGTAGGATCAGTAGCTTCAATAAATTGTACAAATATTCGGTGAAAGAATCTTTGTTTTTTTAAAAACATTTGGTGAAACGATTTGAGAACTTCAAGTTCTATTTTTAAGACCCTGATCTACTAAGCCGATTCTCATGGAACTTAGTGGAAAAGGGTCGTCTGCGGCGCAAAATCGCATGAGAATCGGCTTAGTGGACTTGTTTTTATTTAGTACAGTGGAACCTCACATAAAGACCACCTCATTATAGAGACCACCCCTCTATTAAGACCAGTTTTCCCAGTCCCGAATTATTCCCTCTTATTAGATTTAGAGCCCTCTAAAGAGACTACCTCGCTATGAGACCGAAAATTATTCAGTCCCAAGGGTGGTCTTAATAGAGAGGTTCCACTGTATTTCTTGGAGACGTTAATTTGGATTGGATGTTCTCCATTTGATAGGAATCTAGATAGTACGATGTTCTCCAATCTGATATCATACCATTGTACCCATAAAAGACGTAAAAACAACCTGTTTGTCGTATATTTTATATATTATTTGACAATATTCATCAATAAAATAAATTATGACCCTTCATCTAACTCCAGTATGTTCCTTTAGACATTTTTAAAAGGAACTACCGTGGTTCCAACAAATACATCAAAAGAATATTGTCACCCAAAGTGAAGTATTTTGGACTTGGGATTTGCATGAGAATAGGATCTTTTCGTTCAACAGCAATAAGCAAACGTTAACGCACGTTAACCACAAGGTAACAGGATATTCTTAAATGCTCTTTTTTCTCTCAAATTCACTGAAAGAAGTGTTGATAAAAACTTATTCGTTGAATACAATTTGCAATGTAAAACCATATTTATTATACATTTATAAAAGGAACTGCATGTAGCGCCTTTTACCGTTTCACTTTTTTGCAACTGATTGTTATCCCCTATTAAAATTTATCAAAAAAATAAAAATAGACAGGATAGACTTAGTCTTTGCAATAGGATTCGTGGACCCCATTATATGTATAAAGAAACCATCCTAATACAAAATTCATAGAAAAAATATTCCTCGATTATTCAGAATGTCAATATAACTCTTTTCCAAAGGATTTTGATAATGTTTCATGAAATCATGCAAAACATGAATAGAAATATGCAAATGCGCATAATAATTGCTTTTTCTTTACATGTTTGGCACAATATCTAGGAGGATAATATCTCTCTGGGACATTAACCCCTCGAGCAGACATTTATAAGCACAGATCACCGTGATGTCTATTATTAGATAAACCGACAACATACTCTCATTTATTTATTGAGCGTTTCTATGGCAACGGATTAATACTGACCTTGTCACAACCGCCTAAATTAACAATTCTGAGGGGAGAAATGATGACCACAGCGCGTTCTAAAGCTACATTCTCACTATGTTATTGTTTGACCTGGGTGAAATTTCCAGAAAATGTACAATTCACATTTAGAAACCCTCCCAAATAACCCGAATTTAATACAGAAATTAGCCTCAAACACAATTCAACATAACTAAACACATCTATTGAATTAACTCGATGCCGAATATACTCAGATATATCTAGTTTTTATCATTTTGTCTAGTCGAATTTAGCAGAATTTAATAAATGTGTAGAGCTGCTGATTGTACATTTTCTGGTGATCTGACCCTTCAATTTATATTTTAAGTAAGTACTGAAAACTCCCGCATCGAAAAATTTCGCTAAAGACTTGCACTAAAAACAACAGAACAATCCTTCAAAACTTTGGTCAAGCAACTTGCATATGGGTAGAACAAAATTTGAAAGTTGAAGATTTTCTTTTTTTGAATGACATTAGCAGAGGATGTAGCTTGAATGCGCGCTAGAAGACTCCCTAATTCCCTGTCAAATAAAGTTACTTTGGGCTTCCTAGATTGTCTCACAGATCTAGAGGCTTATCCTGACAATGTTTGGCGTTTGAACAACCTTCCCCCCAAAAGATAAGAGAGCTCTCTCATCATCCATTTTGAACATGACTATGGGAGGTCCTCCTTCTACACAACCCCCTGAACCAATGAGGCTTTTACATTTCTTAGAAATTTGAGGATTTTATATTTGAACAATGCTTTCTTAGAGTGTAAAATTTGAAGATTTTACATTTGAACAATGTTTTCTCAGAGTGTAAAATTTGAAGATTTTACATTTGAACAATGTTTTCTTGGAGTGTAAAATTTGAAGATTTTACATTTGAACATGTTTTTCTTAGAGTGTAAAAGTTGGCAATAGGAACAACCAACTCTTTTAACAGTGAATCCAGGGGTGGGCATATGAGTCAGGGAGAACCACATTTGTACAATCAGCCTGAAAATAGGTTTATTTTGTAAAAGTTAAAATTCAATTGTACACATTTTGAAGTCTTCGTCCATATATTTCATTCCCTAGTTAAAGCTGCTATACCCGCTAAACCCACTCAATCTATCTTCATTCCCAATCCATCCATAAAGTCACACAGATAGAATATTTATAAAGGAGTTGGCCTGTTCTTTGTGTAAAGACAAATCATCTAAATTATTCAGTATGTGGGCCAGGTTTCTTGTAAATGTACAATTTGCCTTCACCAATTCTTCCAAATAACTCAAATTTGATATAAATATTAGCTTCAAAATACAGTTCAACATAACTGAACAGATTTTTGTAATCAATGCAATTCCAAAGATACTCAAGTATATCTAGTATTAACATATTTCAGCACAATTTACTAAATATTTAGATCTGCCAATTGTACATTTTCCGAAGATCTGACAATCGCACTATTATCGATATGGTTTGCTCACATCTTCTTTCACTTTTGGGAAATTCTCGATAAAATTAAAATGTTAGACGAGCACTGCCTTGATCTGGAGAGGCCGACAAATTACACTATTCCTCCATTTCAACCAATTTTCCGTGCAGAACAAAACAGCAAAATACAAAAATAATCAACATTTTTGTCGATTTTTTGGGGGGAAGAAAGCCATGGTTCGTGGAAAAGGGAGGAAACACAATTTCTCCTTCGATTTTTTTCAGTGTTCAAATATTCCATTCTACAGCGCTAAGGTCCGAAGAAAGAATGTAGCGAAGGTTTTTGGTCGGTTTAGCTGGGAATGCAGCTTGTAACTAGGACTACCACATAATGCTATGTAAGCCGCAGGTAAAGAGGTCAATGAGCATTGTAACTTAAGGCCCTTCTACACTAAACCCATTCTCATGCGATTCTTACAGAATTTAGTGGAAAAGAGTCCTCTGCGGCGCATAATCGCATGAGAATCGGCTTAGTGGAATAGGCCCTTTATGGGTTCCCCAGGGGTACTTCCTGAAGGGCCGCCCACACCTGAGCGCCCGCCGATTTAACTTCTCCCGATCCGATTTAACTTCTCCCGATCCGATTTA
Source organism: Sthenelais limicola (assembly GCA_942159475.1). NCBI lineage: Eukaryota > Metazoa > Annelida > Polychaeta > Phyllodocida > Sigalionidae > Sthenelais > Sthenelais limicola. The sequence goes on along the minus strand of OW804094.1, from coordinate 6,720,632 downwards.
ACTCCTCCCGATCAAGAATTCTAAGGAATAAACTTTTAAAACTGTCCATTTGTGGAGACCCACACCAGGGACGTTGACCCACACCTACCCAAATTCTCCCCGATTTGTGTCCCGATGTCTCCGATTTGTGTCCCGATTTAGGTATTAAAAGAGTATATCTTATTTATTTAGGAATTAAAAAATATTTTTTAACTTTTTTTTTTCAAATGGTCATAACTTTTTTTGCCCAAAGGTTACATCGTTGCGCCTGGCAGATCTGAAATCAGGAGATTCAGGAGATATAGAATCACTCAAAAAACGTCGTTTGGACGCCAAACCAAAATTCACCCTCCCGATTTTCCATTTTTTGGATAATCGGGAGAGCCCTCCCGACGGCTCTGGAAGGCCCCCCGATGCATTGGGACAGTTCATGATGCATCGGGCAGAGAGACCCACACTAGGAACGGATTATAAAAATTCAAAGCCAAAATCGGGACAAATCTATAATCGGGCAAAAATAGGAATTAACTAGTCCCGATTGATGAAAATTACTTCAATCGGCGGTGATTTTGCAATCGGGAGTATAAAATTCGTCCCGATTGAACTCCCAATTGATCGGGATGGAAAGTTAAATCCTAAAATGGATCGGGAGCAGTTAAATCGGATCGGGACAAGTTAAATCGGCGCAAATTTGCTCAGGTGTGGGGGGGGGGGTTTTACACTCACCATCCATACTTAACAACTAATGTAAGGACCCTGCACTGAAATGCGAGGAACCAAATTCATTATAAGAAATCCCAAGATGTTGATTTCTTCAAAATGATAGAACCAAATTTATCCTGGGAATTTGTATTCAAATCGGCAACCTCAATATAATCATATAATTTTTTAAAATCGAGTATTAAGGCCCTTGTCCACTAAGCAGATTCTCATGCGATTCTCACAGAATTTAGTGGAAAAGAGTCCTCTGCGACGCAAAATTGCATGAGAATCGACTTAGTGGACTAGGGCCTTTATAATACATCAATATCTACAGTAATTATTTGGTCATCAGTAATCAGTTACTGTTAATCAAACGAAAATTAAAACAGATTTCATGGATCATAAAGTTCCTAAAAATAAATGACCTTCCGACCCGGGGGAACCCTTCCTATCCAATTATTATTATTATTACATAAACAGCGTTTAAACCCGATCAAGGATTCTCAATCTTTGATTGCTTAAAATGTCACCAATAACCCTTCATTGTATCATACATTGTTTCGTTGTGCACTTCCCCATTATCATTCCTTTTACTAAATATAAATCCTAAAATGACATCACTATAAAATGCATAATAATATTGTAAAAGTTTGGATATATATGCCTGTAAACTTGCATAAGATATTGAATAATTTCTCCTTAATACACAATACGACTATTCGTGGAATTTTGACACAGCGAATACATCATCATCATCATCAAATAATGGCAAAGAATAATGAGAGCGTACAGAATGATACGAACCATAACAAACCCTTTATAAGGACAACTATACAAGAGAATAACGATACTATTACTACTGTTTGAACGAGTACTAAATATGTGTTGTGATTATATTTGTGGAGGAGGAGTCTTCGTGGTTACAAGAAGAAGGGGAAGAGATCTGGTCGTCTGGGGTAGATTTGGTGGATTCTGTCGTTGTTGTTGATGAGGATGGTGTTGTTGTTGTTGTTGTTGTTGATGTGGATGTTGCTTGTGGATTTTCTGTACATCCTGTTCGCAGCAGTTCTAGCAGACACCCCATAGAACCGAAATATCCCTGTAAGAAATAAACAACATTATTATATGCGCATTCCATGAGAGGTGCTATAAGTGGGGTGCTATAAAAATATTAATCTAGCACGTTTACTATATGAACTACTTCGTCACCAAGTCGGCTATTTTTTTCAGATTTTACACATCAAGTTTTATGCCCATATAATAAATATAGAATGGAACTCGCCTGCAATAATCGAAAATTTATTGGACTTGATTCGTCTGCATAAGCACTCTGCCTATAGCATCGTGCTTATGCGGACGAATCTAGTCCAATAATTTTTCGATTATTGCCGGCTCGTTCCATTCTTTCTCTTTAAGAGTTACAGATTGGCAGGCCTAGTGGTCGCTTTCTCATCATTAATACAGACATCGATACACATAACGCCTTATACTAGGGAGGTTCTGCAAGCAAACCTATCTCAATTACGTAACCATATCCATATCTATTTTGTGAATTGCGTCGCATTTTTATGTATAAAAATAAATTGTGAGATGAAACATTTTGCTTGAAACATTATGAAATCAAGTCAAACTAGTGGGATAAGGTTAGTGATGTAAAGAAGTAGGATAGAAGTAAACTTTGAGATTAGTATCAGACTGAGCTGGGAAGGAAACGGCTTGCTGGGGCTGCCGGGCTAAAAGTTACCTTGTGTTCTAAGAAGAGGGATTTAAGGCTAATAATAATGATAAGGTTACTACCTCGTGTTCTAAGAAGAGGGATTTAAGGCTAATAATAATGATAAGGTTACTACCTCGTGTTCTAAGAAGAGGGATTTAAGGCTAATAATAATGATAAGGTTACTACCTCGTGTTCTAAGAAGAGGGATTTAAGGCTAATAATAATGATAAGGTTACTACCTCGTGTTCTAAGAAGAGGGATTTAAGGCTAATAATAATGATAAGGTTACTACCTCGTGTTCTAAGAAGAGGGATTTAAGGCTAATAATAATGATAAGGTTACTACCTCGTGTTCTAAGAAGAGGGATTTAAGGCTAATAATAATGATAAGGTTACTACCTCGTGTTCTAAGAAGAGGGATTTAAGGCTAATAATAATGATAAGGTTACTACCTCGTGTTCTAAGAAGAGGGATTTAAGGCTAATAATAATGATAAGGTTACTACCTCGTGTTCTAAGAAGAGGGATTTAAGGCTAATAATAATGATAAGGTTACTACCTCGTGTTCTAAGAAGAGGGATTTAAGGCTAATAATAATGATAAGGTTACTACCTCGTGTTCTAAGAAGAGGGATTTAAGGCTAATAATAATGATAAGGTTACTACCTCGTGTTCTAAGAAGAGGGATTTAAGGCTAATAATAATGATAAGGTTACTACCTCGTGTTCTAAGAAGAGGGATTTAAGGCTAATAATAATGATAAGGTTACTACCTCGTGTTCTAAGAAGAGGGATTTAAGGCTAATAATAATGATAAGGTTACTACCTTGTGTTCTAAGAAGAGGGATTTAAGGCTAATAATAATGATAAGGTTACTACCTCGTGTTCTAAGAAGAGGGATTTAAGGCTAATAATAATGATAAGGTTACTACCTTGTGTTCTAAGAAGAGGGATTTAAGGCTAATAACAATAAGGTTACCTCGTGTTCTAAGAAGAGTGCCTTCATTGTTCCCTTGGACCAGTAATCCATGGCGTAGGCCAGCAGCTTCATGGAGATGGTGTTCACACGCAGAAAGTTACCTACAAACACGACCCGCTCCAAACCCTGAAATACACCAATATTTCTTTTAAAACAATTTTATTGGACAATTTTTCAAAACTGTTGTTATACGTAGTGTAACACAAATCAGTGAAGGAGAAATAGCGTAGAGTATCGTAATGGTATTTCTAGGTAGGTGCCCTTATGCAACCATAAGGTATAACACTGTGATAGGTCTCATTTGCCAACTAAAGACAAGAACCTTTAATTTTAGATTTGCATCAAGATGAAACCATACTCATATTTCACTAATTAATTCAATCTTATATACCAACGACATAACTTTCAATAATATAAACATATTTTTAGGCCACAAAATGAATAAAAAATATACATAGAATCGTTCGCAATATAAATCGTTGAGAAATCTAGGCAAAACAACAGCTACATGGAGCAGAGACAGTGCTATATAATGTTGTATATTTCGCCATGGTCGATCGCAAACAGCAATTCAGGGGGCAAAGGTTTGTCGTCAAAAGTCACCCACTTTTCTCTCTTCAGAGATGAAAGTAGGGCCATGGCAAAAAAAATGACATAATTATGTCTGGCGAGGGGAAAAGCATGAGGAAATTGGATAATTATTTTGATGATATTAATCTTTGAAACTTTCGACGAAATTTGTTCAGTTAAGAAATTATGAAATTTGGGTGGAATTCGACAATTTTTATGTTTCAAAAATACTGATTTAAGTAGAAATACTGAAGACTTTCATCTTTGTCTCTTCTTAAAGAATTCCGTTTTCTCTTCTTAAAGAATTCCGTTTTATACACTGTCCAAGACTCGAAAATAGTTTTTCCGGCCGTGTTTAACCATTGCCATTTTTAATTTAATTTAGTTTTTATTTATCTTGATGTACTGTATATCTTTTCACTTGAGTGGCATGAGATTACTGTGTTAAGCATGGAAATGTTCTCAATAAAATTTCTTCTTAAAAAAAATGAACCCATGATTACCCTTGTTGATATGATAGATAATCTTTCTTTAGTAAATTATTACTAAATTATCCAATATTGTGGGGTTTATCAGCTTTGTTTTTATAAACATGCTATAGACGCAAGGGTAGTACTGACCCCTGTCATGGCGGCCACTGGGATTCCCCAGCCAGGCATGTGACGGCATGCCAAATCTATATATAGCCTGTAAGGTAGATACACTGGACCCTTACCTCGTTGACGGCGCACATTCTGGCTATGGAAGCAATATTGTTGGTGATGGAGACTAGCGTGGCCTTTGCCAGGTCCGCCTTTGACACGCTGTCTCTCCTCTCCCGGCTTATCATGTGGCCGAAACTGAACAAAACACAATAACAATCTTCAATCAAATGGGTCAGATTATCAGAAAAATGTACAATTGGCAGCTCTACACATTCAGTGAATTCAGCTAAATAAGGCTGAAAAAAATGGTCAATACTTGGTATATTAGTGTATATTTAGTATTTGGAGATTTAAACAATGTTTTAGTTACGTTTAATTATATTTTGAACATAATTTCGGTCTTAAATGTGGGAAATTTAACAGATTTGCTGAAAGTGAATTGTACATTTTCTGACGTTTTCTCCCTTATATTAGATTAGATTAGAAAATTGTTTATTCATCACTGAGGTATACAATTACAGAATACATGTGGCAAAAGGGTCAATAAGCTTATGGAATGAGATTCCATATTTTCCCGCTGTTACCTTTAAAAGATAAAAAGGTGTGACTTCCATAATTGAATTCGTGAAAGGGAATAAATAATTTTCGGAATGCAGGTGATGAGTATATATAATAGTAAAGACTGATTTATGTGTAGTTGAGTGCCATGGGGGCACATACACTTATTCCTTTAGGAAAAATGATTAATGAATCATTATTATAGATATAATATCTACATTTTAGCTTCCCAATTCAATAGTTTAGATAGGGCGGACTTTTAAATTAAATGATAAATCATCAGTATAACAATCGATGCTAATAATGACGATAATGATGATAAAATATCAAAAAAAAATATTATAGGTCTGCGCATCCCAAAGACGGTGAAATTTTAGCTTCCCAATTCAATAGTTTAGATAGGGCGGACTTTTAAATTAAATGATAAATCGTCAGTACAACAATCGATGCTAATAATGACGATAATGATGATAAAATATAAAAAAAAATATTATAGGTCTGCGCATCCCAAAGACGGTGAAATTTTAGCTTCCCAATTCAATAGTTTAGATAGGGCGGACTTTTGAATTATAAATCGTCAGTATAACAATCGATGCTAATAATAATGACAATAACATGTTAAAAAAACAATTTTATGCGCATCACAAAGACGGTCATGATTTAGATTTTGTTTGCTTACAATAAAGGATTCCTGAACGACCAAAAATTACTTTTTTTTAAACATTACTTTATCAGGAGGAAAATAATGGCATGTGCCAGCCTATTATTTTTATATGACTAGGGTCAGACCCTGTCTTCCGTCATATTTTATCTTTTTTTTTAGACTTACCGTAGGAAGTAGAATTAAAATTTAGATTTTTATGAGCAACACATAGTTAACGATTTAGAATGCTTCTACAATGGAACCTCTCTAATGCGACCACCCTTGGGACTGAATGATTTGTGGTCTCATAGCGAGGTGGTCTGTTTAGAGGGGCTAATCTAATAAGAGGAAAACAATTCGGGGCTGAGAGAAACTGGTCTTAATAGAGAGAGGTGGTCTTTATGCGAGGTTCCACGGTATGTCTGCTGACAGACCAACATTTATTTGTTTTTTTTTTCAGCGAGAGACCTCCTCACAGCTTGAAAGCTACCATGCGAGTGGCGTCACGCCTACTGTGACGTCACGACTGCCTCCCGCCCCCCAAAAAAAATTAAAATTAAATTTTATTTTATTTTTAAATTTTCTCACCTACTGGCCACCGTACTTGCAGACAGATGGAAGCGTCCATAATCGCCCCCGTATATATCACCCACCAGCTTATCGACCACCGTACTATCACCGCGCGACGCCAGCTCTATGGCGTCCTCAAACGTATCACAGCCCGTGAGCAGACAACACAAGCCCAGGAACGTACCGCCACCCAAACTGTAGCAAAATACACACAATCAGTCAGCATTTTTTTTATTTTCTTATACAAACATCTTCATTACCAAACGTTAGACCATGCGGACTGTCATGAAAAAAATGCGTCGGCGATGGTTTTAATATCTGTATTGCTCTTAATTTATTTGTCATGTGTATAATTATGATAGATGTGATCGTATGGATTACCAGATTTTGTCAGTATGTCTATATTTCATGTTTGATATATTTATATTTGAAAAGAATTTTGAAATGGTGGAAAAGGTGGGCAATTACCAGTAAAGTTGCTAAATGTACTGTATAGGATGACCTTCAAAACGCGAGGATATATTTAATACAATGTCCAGAAACTTGGTACATAAAAGTGCTAAACCCTACAAAGATCAGAACATTCCAATAAAGAGATCTTTTGAATTAACCACTTTGAAAAATATCCTTTTTGCAAATTAAAATAAAATGAAATAAAATAAAAAGAGTTAAATGCGTTCCTACCTGGTGCCACTGACCCGTGTGTACTTGGTGGAGGAGTGGACGGCCAGAATACTGACCCCTGACCCTATGTTGACCACTAGGTACGGGTAGGGGCTCCTGAAGTCAAATGGACTTTTCTCACACTTGCCTGGGTCCATGGGAGAGTGGTAATAGTAGCATTCACTGCCTGGGTTATGGCGGTCTATATAATGCATGCCTTGTATCAAACAGTCCAACTCATCGAACTTACTCAATTGTAGCTGTAACAACTGAAATATATCAATAAGAGATTAGAAACAGTGAACACTAAAGGGCCTTGTCCACTAAGCCGATTCTGTATTGTATTGTAATACTTTTATTCCAGCGTTAATACATAGTGGCATTGCGGAAAAGGATGTTTAAATCATTCTAATGAAAACACCTTCTGTTAATAAAAACAGGTCTTCCATGAAGTCACAGAATTGACAGTTGAGATTATAAACTAGCATGCACAATGTACGATGAAGTTAGAATAATCAATTGAAGACATTAACATTGAGATATGCATGAACTCGAACAGGGCAATCCATTAAGCCGATTCTCACGCGATTCTCACAGAATTTAGTGGAAAAAGATCTCGAGTCCTCTAAGATATAATCCGGTTTCAAGGGACTCCAAAGAACTTTGCCAGTTTTCTACTTTCCAAGGATTGAGTATCCAACCGTTCTAAGAGTATCTCAGGGCGATTGGAACTCTTTTATAATCTCATACAAATGTGCATGGAACTCGAAGAGTGCATTGAAATATTGATTAGAGAGAAATATCTAAAATCAGATCAACAAACAAATTGATGATAATAATTGGAATGACCAAGGAACTGGACTCCGTCGTGCTATATTTCAGACAGCAATCTGAATCAGACATGCTTTTGCGCCTAATTTTCTTTTATATATTTTATATTTAAGATATTATACGGAAAGTCAAACAATACAGTGAAACATAATTGTGACGTAGGCTCACGGGTTTAGTTCAAATACAAATTGCCATGATTTTCTGTCCACTGCTTTGTCTAGCTATTAACCAATGCTACCGCTAGTATTTTTAGGGATTGATTTCTATGCGGAACATCCAGCTTTCAAAAGTGGCACAAAAAAATACGCACCCTCCAGAAATCCTCTTCAAATTTGTAAGCGCCTCCCCCCGTGGCACAAATACTTTTAGAAAGACTGGGGAAGTTCTTGGATTTGGCCAGATCAATAAAGGCCATCATTTCACTGGTGGGGAAACGTATGAAGTGAAGCGACCCTCTCCGCCCGCCCAACATCTGGTCCGACAGCTCCAGGTGCTCGTCCCGGATCCCAGTCTCTCCGTACGCTTTGTTGCTGATGAGATATTTGCGGATGGTTTTGAGCGACTCGGCTTCTTCCTCTTGCTCCTGGGCCGTGACATCTTTAGGCTCAAAATAGACGAGTTTGGTGAGGGTGCCTCCTATGTCCATGCCGAACCATGGCATAGCTGTAAAGATATTCAATTTGATACAAGAAACATCGAAGAACAAATTTGAAGAAAATATGAGTCTTGAATGCCCGGGTGGGAACAGTGGAATGGCTGCCAGTGTTGGGGAGTTACCTAGCAACCACACAAGCCAACCATTCAGGTAGCACTACACAATAATATATACACATTATATTTTAGATTAACATATAAGGATACATTATGCACCAATAAGAGTACACAAAGGAAACACACATCTGAAAGATGAGAATGGGGAGTTTTCAGTACAAACTGGTATTAAGGTTGGATGTTTGGAATTTTTCAGAGAGACGACGTTTTTGAATTGTGGAAATTCTCACTCAACGTTTCGGGGGCAGGGGTGGTGGATGTTATGATCTGTAAGATGATTTCCAGGTCTTCCAGTATGTTCCTGGACCAGACTACTGAGCTACATTTAAGAAAAGCAAAATTAAAATGCAAAATCAAACCATCTCCCATCTCCAAGAGGGAGAATTACAGTTTCCCAACTAACTTTTTGATTTTTTGAAAATCTTAGGTTAAACACGATGGGATTGGGGGCGCCGGGGGGGGGGGAGGATTCGAGAAGTTTTCAAAATTACTGTCTTTCATATCCCTGTGTAGTTCAATAATTAGAGTTAACTGAAGGCGCGACCACGATTTTCACAATAAATCGATCCACCTCTGCATTTATGCAATAATAGATCAATTTTACACCAGAAAAGGGTGCCTTCCTTCTATGAAACCATAGCTCTTCCAGAGGGCCCCCATCAAAATGAAGTAAAGCTATATTAAATAATAAGTTAACAGCAAGTCAGGGTCTCCGCGCTTTTGGACTGAAGATATTCAAGGCTTTTCCAGGCTTATTTTAGTGATTTTCCAGGCCGATATCAATGATTTTTTATAACCTTAATGACGGGACCTGGGGGTTGTAGTTATTGTTTATACAGGCCCATGATATATTTAACACGTTTCATACTCAGTTTTTATATAAATAACTGTTTTATTAACTTTTACAGTGAGTCATTTACTGTAAGGTGTGAGAGGGGCCAGTCAGGGGAAAGTGTACAGCGACAAACAGAATATCTTAAAAAAATCCAGGCCATTTAATGAATTCCAACAGGATTCAGGGGCCATATATTGATTGTCCAGGCCCTTCGAACAAAATGCCCATTTTCCAGGCTTTTCAAGACCTTGAATATATATTTCCAAATTCAAGGCTCTTCCAGGCCCGACGGAGGCCATGCAAGTGTTGTGTCCTCTTAATATTACTCCATTTTATTAATTGATTAATTCAATTATATTCATGAAGAAGATACACAGAGGGTGGAAACATTGGGTTGCAAAAAAAGGGGGAAAACCTACCACACGATCGGTGTTGGACTTAAAGAACAACATACCACTCTCCATAACGTTTACTAGTTAGAAGTTTACCAGTCAATTGGACAATCCAGATTTACATAAGGTCATTCTAAGGATATGTACCACAACCGAGAGTAAATTACCAACAGACATTTTCATAGTTTGTCAACCAGAGATTTTGAATGAATTACAAGTCTTCATTGCTACCACTTGTGGTTCCTTTCTGCCACTCAGTCTAGGCCCAAAGTTGAGAGAGTCCCTTCAAATGGAGGGAAAGCCTCTCGCCTCAAACCGCAATGTGCCATTATAATTCCATTAAGACCACACAATGTCATTATATTCCCATTAGAACGGCCTAATCCTAGGCCAGGAAACCGATTAGCGCAGTAGGCGTCCAATCACTGACATACCATTCTTATCTGATCCGAGGGTTTGGGCTTCTTAGACTGCACTATTAGCGAGAGGAAAATATTTGTGCCTATATATTTGTTTGTCACAGATAAACAGGTCTTGCATAATATAAGTGCGAGTGCTAGAATAGGTGACTAACTAGAACACAAGTAGACAGACCCACAATATGAGAGCCGTCAGCTTGGAGTAAAAGCCATGTAATAAAATATCTTTTCAGAATTAGAGTTAGGCCTAGCTAGACACAGCAGTGGGCGGAAGACCATGGTTATTCTGAACTTTATTACATATAGACCAGTTAAAGTCCTAATAAAAAGTGAAAAAACTCAATCCAACACCTCTCTTTTCAACCAAGTAATAATCTCACCTGAATTTAAACTTAATCGGTTGGCAGCACCCCTCCCAACATTTATTACATATAAGTATGTGATTTCAGGGGTGCTATTCAGGGGTGCTATTTGAAAAGTCAAATAGCACCTATGAGCCGAATATCCACAAGATTGATGGAAAGTAAGGTAAAATACTATTAAAATCGAGTTCTCTTGTTGATTTAGTATGTAATAAATACTTAATAGCACTCTTGTTACAAACCTCCATTAGGTATAAGAATCGTCACCCCTGAGCCCATATCTCAATGTGAATATCTTCCATTGATTATTGTAACTTCATCATACATTGTGCATACTTGTTTACAACCTGGACTGTCATTTTACAGAAGATTTGCTGTGTAAAAATAGTAAATAAAAGAAATTTTTTTTTTCAAGACTCACATCTGTGGCATGCCCAAGAGAAAGGAAGCTTCATGGTAACATATAATAACAAATCTGTCTTCTTTCTCCCTGTGCTTCTTAGACTGCACTATTTGTGGGAGGATAAATATTTGTGCCTAGGTATTTGTTAGGCACACATAAACAGGGCATGCAATAGGTGACTAACTAGAACACAAGCTCACAGAGCCACAATATTAAAGCTGCTTGGTGTCAGCTTGCAGTAAAAGCCATGTAATTACAAGTATCTTCCAGAATTAGAGTTAGGCCTAGCTAGATACAGCAGTGGGCGGAAGACCATGGTTATTCTGAACTGAATTATCACCCGTGAGTCCATATCTCAATGTGAATATCTTCAATTGATTATTGTAACTTCATTGTACATTGTGCGTGCTTGTTTATAATCTCAACTGTTGATTTACAGAAGAAACATGTTCAATGTTATGGTTATTGATGATTAGCTTTAATACTTAATAATTGATTAAATAAGTGTAAAGTTTGTAAAAACAAGAACAGATCTCGATGTTAAAGATGTCTTACTGAAACCAAACAAGAACATAACAAAGGCACTCTTGGAAGACCTATTTTCTCAAAGAAAGAGACGGACCTTTTTCTATATTGTGTGTAACTGTATTACAAACCAGAAATAAAAACACTTATATATATATATAAAAAAATACTAATAAAAGAAAAAAAAATGTTCAAGACTCACATCTGTGGCATGGTAACATAGCCCAAGAGAAAGGAAGCTTCATGGTAACATATAATAACAAATCTCTCTCTGTTCTCTCTCCCCGTGTCACTTATGATGGTGATCTCTGTAGTTACTCGTGAATTGACTTGTGAGTGAGTGATAAGCAAGAGTGGTGTTATTTCAAGATAAGGTTCACAGACCAGTGATTGGTCCAGGGTAATCTGCCTAAAGTCTCATATATCATAGCTGCTGATCCGTGGCTAATCTTAGATAGCTGATAAGCATGGGTGAGCTCACTTCTAAGCCTTAAAGGCGCAATTCTGGATAATATTTAGATAGAACCTGATGAGAATGTGGTACAAGGGACACTATTGCACGGTCCGAGATGTTTGTTTTTTCGTGGCCCATGAGCCGCAAGGCGAGTGGTTTATGAAAAAAAACAAAACATCGAGGACAGTGTAATAGTGTGTACCACATTCAAATTTAGGTTCTATATTTACACCCATGTTGTTATGCTTACTTTATATGGCTATGTTTACTGGGGACAGGAAGTCCTACCACACGCGTGGAACTGGTGCAAATTACCACACTAGCATCTGGTACATACATCAACGTGGAGTAAAAATGTGATGTATTACAGGAAAATGAGTCACAAGACGCAAAACAAATGGATTTTGAGATATTATTTTATTTGAAAAGATGAGATGAAGCTGATTCCAATGATGGTAAACATTAAAGACATCTAAGAAGTGTTTCTTTATGCCATGATAGGTGGGCGTATCCACAAAAACATGGCCAGATTAGCCAATGGCATATGCATGCATGGATTTCACTAGTGGGAGCTGCCTTTCGAATGCAACCAATTCACTACGCAAGGCTACGCAAGGCTGTAGGCGCTTGCTTTTGCCGAGTCGGAGGGTTGCGAGACATTAACTAAAGGTAAATAATGATCAAACAATGGTTAAATATATATCATGGCATAAACATAGAACTAAACTTGAGCTGCATATGCGGCAACATATTCACAAAAACGCTTGGGGCTTTTGGTGGACGCGTGCCGTCAGCACTTGTGAAAGACATTCTCCAAAAGCCACTTGCGTTTTGTGAATACGTTGCCGCATATGCAGCTCGCGCTAGGTTCTATCTCAATATTAATTTTTATGGATGGTATAAGATAGACACAATACCCAATAAGACACTGAGAGATAAAGTTTTTTTGTTGTTGTTTATTTATTCACGACCATACGACCATACATTAATTTTTATGTTTGAAAAAAAGTTTGCAATATTTTCTGGTTGGACAATTACCAGTAAAGTAGTTAAATATACTCCTTATGATGACCTTGAAAACGCAAGGATATATTTTAATCCAGTCTTGAAATTTGGTAGATGTATTCATGATACTAACAGCACTTAACCCCTTAAGAACGCGAATCTTAGATAGCTGATAAGCATCATAGGTGAGCTGACTTCTGAACCTTAAAGGTGCAATTCTGGATAATATAAATACGAAGGTAAAAGTTGTGCCTTCGGGTGTCCACTAATTCATGTTGCAGTATGTTATGCGCATTTTAGACTTAGCTTTCCTTCAGGAAACATATGTGATGTCTTCCATGAAAATAAGTCACAAATGAGAGAGAAGTTAATGATACTTTTCACGATATTTGTCAGATTATACCATATCTCACTTGATCTAACTTGTTAATGGTATACTACAGTGCAGAGATGGTGGATGCTTGAAACATTTGTGATAGATATAGATATAGTTTATAACTATAAAGGTGCAGTTACTATTGTATTTTATCCGCGAACTTGCATATATATGTTTTAACAGGCCACAAAAAAAATTACAAAAACTTGTACCGGTAATCATGTAATAATTGTATTAAGCGGAATTGTTTTGTATGAAACGACTCGGCGAGATATATTAAATTGTAGTTGAAGATCGCATAATGTAATAAGTAGAAAATAACAGATTAAACAAATTAAAGTATAATGTAAGGTAATTGAGATGATCGAGATGTAATAATATAGTAGAGATTGTTAGGAATATTGTTTTCAATTGGCAAATGAGAATTATCATGGTATGAAACTTTGACCAATAAAAATTTAAAAAAAAAAATAAAATAATAGGTACACATAAAGAGTCTTTAGTGTCCTGGAAATATCTGGACTATAATAGACCTGTATGCATTCCCTCTCAAATAAGAATACTGCACCCATATCCTATCTAAATCCTCAATTTTTAATGCAGACACTCTCATTGTTAATGCAAACACCCTCATTACATGGCATTTCGAGGTTATTAGTTCCTATTTTTTAGTTATATTATATAGTCATGCACCTAGATAGTTAAACCACACTAGACACAGCGCCAGGCAGAATATCATTACAGATGCTGTGAGCTTTGGTCTTGACAAATAGTCATGTCTTGCTGTATAAAGACTAGAATGCCAATTTTACAAAAGCGAAAGAAAGTCCCTGACCCCTTCTATTGTTGGGGATAGGTGAGAATCTGTCCCCCGAGATGGTACTCATGACCCCCCTGGCCCATGGACTAATAATGTTAGTAAAAATTAAGACATCTAAATCATATTTATATATTCTAAGTTTGATGATTTTATGTTTGAAAAAAGTTTGCAATATTTCGGGGTGGACATTGAATAGTAAAGTAGCTAAATATACTCTATACAACGACCTTAGATATTGAGATGACAAATACTTGTGAGTAGAGTAACCTTTAGTCTTAATTATTCTGCTTGTAGACTTGGACTCGCTATATATCTTCATTAACTAGTCATTGCAAATAATCAATGTGATTATTATTTTTTAGGTATATGGGTGAAATTTCCAGAAAATGGTACAATTCACATAACCCTTTCAAATAACCCAAATTTAATGCAAAAATGAGACTCAAAACACAATTCAACATAACCAAACACATCCTTTGAATCAACTCAATGCCGAATATACTCAGATATAGCCTACCAAGTATTTATTATTTTTCAGTCGAATTCAGCAGAAATTACTGAATATGTGGAGCTGCTGATTGTACATTTTCTGGTGACCAGACCCATATGCTGAAGAACTGGGAGCCAAACACAGAAGCATCCCATTCTCTTATCTTATCTTCAAGCGGCGAGTTATTGTCTAATCTGAAGGAATCCACAACCCATGGTGTCAGGGCACGTCTCAAAATGAACCACATATTGCGAGATATGTTGTTTGACAGGCTGTTGGCACAACATGACGTACGTAACATGAAGTGTGTTACGCAATCTATAACAAACAAGTGTGTTTGGCGTTCTCAAATATTTAAAGGAAAGAAGTTGCCCGGATTCTCGTTTCTCTAAGTAAAACACTACCCAATTGGAGGAGCAGTAGGCCAGTGGGGAGGTTAAAGGAGAACTTCCATTTAGAAAACTTCAACCCAGAAGATTATAATATTAGAGGAAACTATTGTAAGAGGTTAATCCCTATATGTAGAAATGATATAAAGAAAGAAAGAAAGCTACAAATAAATCATTTGTTTACAATTTTCTGTTGATTTACAAAAGGTTAAAACAATGATAAGTCCCTGGTGGTGGCAGCCAGAATGGGGGGGGGGGGGGGATATTCAAGTTGGTAGTTTTTGGGTGCCGTTGCTTTAAGCTCTCTTTTTGACCCCATACTTTCATATATATTTGGGTGTTATCAGGGAGAGAGAGGAAACACGCTAACGGGATACAATACCCTGCTCTTTTCCAATATTAGCAATGGTTCTTTTACATGTATATACCATAGGCAGCTATAAACATGGCTTAAACACAATGGCGGGAAATACAGCTTTAATTAAAGGTGCATTCTCAGCTAAAGCGACCCTCCCAAAAAAAATATCCTGAGTACTGTAGAATGGAAGATTCAAATAATGAAACAAATTATATTTCTTCGAATTTCCTGAGTTTTTCATTAATTCATAGCCTTTTCTAGAATATTGTTATCATTTTTTTCCGCTGATCTACAGTGGCAATCTGAATCAATTGGGATTAATAGTGCAATTAGTTGGCTTCTTCATATACCTATTTAGCCAATGAATGTACCATTACATTTTCCATTCCAAAAGAATTCCCAAAGTTTAAGAAGATAATAGAGCCAGAATAACTAACTAAAAACTGAGATTTCGGCTGGTCCTCTTAATAATTATTTTGAAAGATAATGAAATTTTACACAAAGAAGAACAGGTCAAAATCCTTTACTATCTGAGTGACCTTTGGGTGGGTCTGGAATGAATATGTAACGATCCTGTGAATAAACCACTAAATAGACAATTTAATTTTTTGACGGAAATTAGCTGAGGATGCATCTTTAACTGGACATTGGTGACGACATTATTTATCAGATATTAACCTCTGTAATGGGTTGATAAGTAGGAGCAGAGTTAGCATGAGTCACATCATGGGGAGAAAAGTCCACACACAAGCACACACGGTGGACACATGGGAGGATGGAGCAGTAGAGTCTAGGTCCAAACCCTCAGGTCAGATAACAATGGTATGCCAGTGATTGGACGCCTACTTTGCCAATCGGTTTCCTGGCCCATGACTAGGCGTTCTAATGGGAATATAATAACATTTTGCGGTCTTAATGGAATTATAATGGCACTTTTGGTTTGAGGCGAGAGGCTTTCCCTTCGTTTGAAGGGACTCTCTCATCTTTGGGCCTAGACTGAGTAGAGTAAGGAACCAGGATTGCCCACTTATATCAACGGCAGGTAAGAACTTTAAGCCCAAAAGCCCTTCAATAGGGGGATTTGCATAGCCGCCATATTAAATCTTAATTAGCATGGAATTATGGGACTAATGGTACAGTGTAAAATCTAGAGAAAACATGTCATGTTCAGCATGCTATGCTATTGGTGAAAACATTCATGCAATTTTCGATAAAAATAATGCCAAATATTTGTACCACTATGTCAGATTTCAACAGAATCCATGCCAGCATTCACTGCAACAGACATGCGCAGTGGCACATGCAAATCCCTTATTAGGTATTAGAACACGTTAGCTATAAAAAAAAAACCCATGAAAATGCATCATTACAGTTGACAGTGAAGATATTCAAAATATCAATCCATATTCTTTAATTATAATGAATGTTAAAAAAATAATTGTTCTTTTTCATTCAATATTAATACACAAATAAAGTGGAAAACTTAATAATGTCAGTACCCAGAAAAAAATGAAAAGCCCAAACCGATAAAATGGTAAGTCAACAATAACCTACTGTGTAAGGTAGGCCTACAGACCAAGGGTGACATTGATATATCCTCCAGCTATAATTATGGAGGTATGAGGGATGCTACTGCTCCAGTAGTGCCTGTTGACTGATATCGTGGTCCACTGATGCCCACACATTGAGTGAACAAGTCGAGTGGAGGTGTGAGAGACTATACAATACATGGGACGGGACCCCAACATTTGTACATGGGTGAAGTTCCTTGAAAATGTACAATTCGCCTTCACTAATTCTTTTAAATAACTCAAATTTAATACAAAAATTAGCTTCAAAAGATAGTTTACCATAACTAAACAGATCTTTTTTAATCAACGCGACACCAAATATACTCAGAGTGAGTGAGTGAGTGAGTGAGTGAGTGAGTGAGTGAGTGAGTGAGTGAGTGAGTGAGTGATGATTGCTTAATGCCACGACGACATCCAAGATATACTCGGTATTTATCATTTTTCAGCCTAATTTAGCAGAATTTACTAAATGTGTAGAGCTGCTAATTGTACAGTTTCAGAAGATCTGACTCACATACAGGCTCCCCCCCCCCCCCCCCCCCCCCCGCGCACTTTTGCTAGCATCAAATTCAATGCTTTTACAAACCAATTTCAGCAATTTTTTCAAAGCTCCCATGTATCCACAAATCTCAAGTCTAGACACAGATATTTGGGTCAGATTTTCAGAAAATGTACAATTCAACTTCACCAATTTTCTGAACTAACTCACGTTTCAGACGAAAATAAAGTTCAAAATGCAGCTCAACCTAACCAAACAGATTACTAGAACCAATCCAATGCGAAATATACTCGAATTTACCTACTATTGACCACATTGCAGCCTAATTTAGCAAAATTTGCTAAGTGTGTACAGCTGCCAATTGTACATTTTCTGAAAATCTGACCCATTTACAGTTTTGATGGCCACAATTTACTAATGGTAAATGAGTGCAGTCCAGGCCCAAACCCTCAGATAAGATAAGACTGGTATGTCAGTGATTGGACGCCTACTGCGCTCATTGGTTTCCTGGCCAAGGATTAGGCGGTCTAATGGGAATATAATGACATTTTGCGATCTTAATGGAATTAAAATGGCACTTTGCGGTTTGAGGCGAGAGGCTTTCCCTTCGTTTGAAGGGACGCTCTCTTCTTTGGGCCTAGACTGTTAGATTCTCCACCACGGTACCAGTTTGGTGGAGAAGGAGTTTGTTACTAGAATATTTCCATAATAAGGGAACCTTTTGCCTTTTAATGGGGGAGGGGGGAATGGGATACGAATGAGTCAAAATTACCTTGGTACTCTGCCAAAAATGTATATTTTATTTTTTACTGTATACTCAAATTGTCCAATTACTTTAGGTTAGTTCCACCGTTTACAAATATTTAGAATATGCCAAATCCAAAAAAAATTCCGAAAGTGATACCAGGAGATGAAACTATAACAACAGAAAATGAAACAGAAAAAGACGCTCCTTTAAATGACTAATTCACACTGAGCCAAAGAAACAAAAATAGTCGATAAAGGGTCAGTAAAATATCATTGCTTGGTACTAAAGCTCAATTTAAATGTAATTGAACTCATATCTAACACACCGCATGACTTACATAGCGACTAACTCGAGAGGAAGACACTAACAGTAAGTATAAGTGTATGAATAAAAGTTTTCAAATAATCCAGCTGTATGCAGTATAGAAGAATATGGGACAGATCGTCAGAAAATGTACAATTCGCCTTCACCAATCCTCTAAAATAACCCATATTTAAGACAAAAATGAGCTTCAAAACGCAGTTTAACATAACAGAACAGATACTTTAAATCAATGCGATACCAAATATACTCATATATACTCGGTATTCATCATTTTTCAGCAGAATTTAGCAGAATTTCCTAAATGGTTAGAGCTGCCAATTGTACATTTTCTGACGATCTGACCCATATAGTAGTAACGCATGATACAGATGAGAGGTCCTGCATACTATATACCGGTCAAGTTGTCATTTGTTGCTAGACATGTCTGACATTACAATGAATACAGTTGGTGCAGGTAGTAATGAAGCAATCTATTCAATAATAGGTGGCCACCATTACAATCAAATAATAGCAAAATGCTAACATATCATCGTTAACATTAATTATGACACGGCCAGGGCTCGAAAAAAAAAGAGAAGAAAACTTCACTTGCCCATTGACAGCCAAGATTTACTTGCCCAACATAATTTTTCACTTGCCAAATTTATTTGCAAAATTATGAATGAAATCACACTGATCTGTATGTATCTTGTTTCATTGTAAGTAGACATTACAACAGGGGTTTAAATCGGCGCCGTAGAGATTTTTACTTGCCCAATGGGGCAACTAACATTAAATTTTACTTGCCCAGAGACATTTTTTAGTTGCCCAGGGCAAGTAAACATAGGTTTTTTCGAGCCCTGACGGCTCATATAGGAATGTTTGATGCTTTTATTGGAATCCGGAGACATGTTTATTTTTGTTCATGTAAAAAAAAGAAATTTTTTAATTCTGTTTTGGTCTAAATTCTTTATTTCTTTTTCCTGACATCCGAGCTCTTACACTGCTAAAACATGAATAAAATGAGAAGTAATAAAAAACAATGCGAATCTTCTGTTAAATGGTCTAATCTTGTTCTTTTAACCTAAATATTCCCAATTTTCTCCCATGTCATAAATACCTAATTGAGATGTTTTCTTGTTTCTCTTAGCCTTAAAAAGTGTATTCTTAATTCTCAATTGTATTGAATCATCTCCTTCATAGAGTTCTATATTATAAAATGCTGTTGTGGAGATCTACCAACTCTACTTTGAATTTAAGAGGTTGATTTGAAGGATTGACAAAGTAGGAGAATGCGATTTTTTCCTTTATTGGAACTTCCTGCCTACAGTTTCGGACATACTTTGGCCCTTCTTCACAGCTGGTCACATAAAATGTATTATATCACTTAGTTTTTGAATTGTTGCATAATTAAAAACTGCTTCTAGTAATAAACTTTGAGGTTTGATATGGAAATAATTTCTACAATATGAAATCTAATGACGTTACAAAGCTTTACCCATTTTTCTAATTTTAATTTGAAAATGGCAAAAAACACCCCATATTCATCATTATCATTTACATGTATAAAAAGGGGGAATAGAATGCGGTGAAAGTAATAACAAATGTGATGTGTTCCAGGAAAATGAGTCACAAGTTGCAAAATTGATATTTTTCAAAGTGTTTTTTTCATAAGATCTCTTTATTGAAATGTTCTGACTTTTAGAGGGTTCAACACTCAAGAGTCCATGTACGAAATTTCGGGACATTGTATTAAATATATTCTTGCGTTTTGAAGGCCTTTGTATGGAGTATATTTAGTTACTTTACTGGTAATTACTCATACAGAAACATTGCAAACTTTCTTTTTTCAAAAATAAACACATCAAACTTAAAATATAAGAATACTTATTATATTAGGTGTCCTAGTGTTTACTCTTATTGCAATCACCTTGACCTCCTCTTTCCAAATATGGTGAGACTTACGGCTCATTTTCCTAAAACGAATCACAAATGGTCATCCAAGGTCCTTTGGGGATCCGGGATCATCCACGTGTTATATCATTAAACATGAGCCTGAGTCATGAGTACTTAGGCAGCATTTTCTCTTAGGCAGAGTAAGGCCAAAACAAAAAATAGGTGTTTCCGATTATCACGCTGAAAACTACGTAGGGGGTGACTACATTGGTGGAACAAATGACTTGATGGGAGATTTCCTATGATGTAATCTGTATTATTATATTATGTAATATCTATTGTAAACAACATGAACTCGAAAAAGTAATTAAGATCGTTATTTGGATTTCTTGGCGACGCACGAAAGAAAACTACATTTGTTAGTCATGCGTATTTTCTAACTCTTAAAGATCAGTGATCAGTCAGGCCAATACAAATATTTAAAAAAAAAAAAAAAATTTTTTTTTTTAATAGGAAACCACCTTCCAGGGACTGAAAAAATAAATATTTCATAGCAACAGTTGTTTTAAACAAGGGAAATGTGCCTTTTAGAAAAAAAATGGTTAAAAAACCTGTTTTCCTGCTTTTTTTTGTAACAAAATAATCCAAACATAGAGAAACAAACAAATACATGATACACTTAGGAAAGGGTTGAGGTAAATACTTACGTGGGCCGCAGTCTCCCTCTCTGAGGATGAGTGTAGGACTTTCTGTCTCTCGGTCCCCGCGTCTGCTACCCGAGGTTGTGGCGGGGGTTGTAGGCAACTCCTCGGGGGCAGCATGGCCGTTGGGTATCCTGCTAGCCATGCTTCTGGCACCTGCTCTACCTGCACAAGGAGAAGAAATACTCTCAATAGGGGAACCCTATAATATTATATTATATTAACGGCTTAATTAATTTTGGATATTTGAAACAGGGCAACCACTTTTTGAAGGGATTTTTACAGCCCTGAGGACACAAGTTCATATAATTATATTGTATGGTTGAAGTAGCAACATTTTTATTATGCATTATTGTATCTGGCAAGATATTTTGGGAATTTTTTATAGCCCAATTATATCATAAACAGCTAGTAGAAACGCTTTGCCTAAAAGACATTCATGTGTCACATTTACGGCTTCAAGTATAGAATAAAAGGTTGTAGAATAAAAGACAGTGTAATCACAATTACAACAAGGAGGACCGACCAGCTACTCCAAATGTATTTACTACTCTCTGTATTGAGAATGTTTTGAGGCAAAAACACTAAATAAAAATGCCTCAATAGGGGATTTGCATAGCCGCCATTTTAAATCATGATTCGCATGGAATTATGGGACTAATGGTACAGTGTAAAATCTATAGAAAACATGCCATGTTCAGCATGGAATATTTATCAACGCTCTAATGTCAATATGCATGTGTTATAAATCTTTCCTTAACACAAGTCTCCATCTTTCCCATCATGCATTTGGTTTTCATAGATCATTTATACAAACTATTTATACAAGCTCCCGTCTGGTTTTGTCCCTAAATTGCCCTTTTAGCGGACAATCTTACCAGCGGATAGAGTCTGTAGTCAACCCCTAAAGGACTTGGAAGGTTGTGGTGAGGAGGGAATAGCCTTATGAACATGTGATAGAGTATACCCGAGTATAGGCATAACCTCCCATCATGGTTTAACTAGTATAAGGGTCAGATCGTCAGAATACGTACAATTGGCAGCTCTACACGTTTAGGAAATTCTGCTAAATTAGGCTGAAAAATGATGAATACTGGGTATAACTGAGTATATTTGGTGTCAAATTGATTTAGAGTAAAAAAAAAAAAAAAAAAAAAAATGATTTAGAGTATTAGTTCTGTTATGTTAAACTGAATTTTGAAGCTCATTTTTGTCTTAAATGAGGCTTATTTGAGAGGATTTGTGGAGGTGAATTGTACATTTTCTGAAAATCTGACCCATATAGCTGTTATAACATGTATGTCATTTTGCTCCAGGCAACCATTATTAATATTATGAAACATGCTTAGACAGGTTTAACCCATGTCTACATATAATTTGGGGCAGTGGGTTTACGGATCACCAACATTAACTAGAAAAGTTTAGGCCACGCCAAAGATTTGAAAAGGACAACAAAAATATTTCAGGAAAGGTGAGAAACCTTTGCCAGAGCCAGTTTGCCCTTGGTACGAGTTTAATAGACCCCTCAACGTTTCTATCTGTTCTACTCTTTCAATTTTTTAGTCAACAGAAATCATAAGTGTGCCAATTCAGGGAAACTGTGTCAGTAGGGCATCAATGTTGTTTGATGTGACGTTCCAGTAACATGGACGACGATATAAACTTCATATTCCGGAGGCAAGAATCGCAGTTAGACGCGCATACAGGAATATTTGTATTTTATGTCAGCTTTTTACAACTTGTCACTCAACATGAATTCATTCCATATTATTTTCTATCTACAGTTTGTAAGAAAACATGGATATTGTATGAACCTTACCTACTAGTTCATGTTATTATTATACAACTAAAGAATTAATATCAATGCGAAGGAAATGAGAAAAGGTTGTCTTCTGACAGACAAACTGTCAATATATTTATATATATACTATATATATATTAAAAATAACTGGTTGTTTCCATAAATGTCCACTCCCTTCGAATAAAGTGTACATTTTCAGAATAAGTCACGTCAATCCAAGAAGTCATAAATCTATGATACAACTTCATGCTCTAGTTATTGCGGCTCAGCGGGTGCAGAAGTACGCATGTTACGGCCTGAGATTCATGGATTGATAAACAACACCTACAAAGTACAATACAATAATTACTGGTATATATATAAGGCAAAAAAAAAAATAGGTGTGTTTCCGATTTACCCCCCCCCCCCCCCCCTACCTAGAAAAACCTTACCCTACCTAAAAAAATTTTTTACCAAACCTGAGTTTTTCCACATCATATCTTAGTTTTTTTGGATTTTTTGACAAAAAAAGCTTATAAAAGCAGGAAAACGGGTTTTCCTAACCCTAAACGGTCAAAAAGCACATTTTCCATGTTCAAAACAACTATTGTTATGAAAAAGTCATTTTTCTCAGTTCCTGGGAGGTGGTTTCCAAACAAAAAAAATTAACAAAAAAAATTAAAAAATTACCACCCCCCCTACCTAGTTTTCAGCCAGATAAATCGGAAACACACCTATATTTTTTTTTGGCCTAATATAGTTAATTTGCCATGCTGGTTTAGTTCTGTACTCATGCATGCCATTGATTTCCCATGACAATTGGTCTGAGGAACATCACCACAATTGATCATTGTGAGTTTTACCATAGAACTATAATCAATAATTTGAGTTATAATAGTTCTATGGTTTTACAGATACTGGTCCCAACTGTCGCAATAGATATAGATTTTGTTATTTGTGATTCAATAAATCTATTGTAATAGGTGTAGGGAGGGGTGTGTTATGGGTTTTATAGTGAAGTGGGTTCATGCTGTGAATTCAAACTACATTCTCAGCCAAATATATCCTTTTTTGTTTACTTAAACTGTTTTTTGTTTACCTAAACTCATTCATTATTTGACCTACACCATCGGCCAATGCTACTATTTGAATAACTATATGTACGGTACAGGTAACGAAAATATGTAGTCCATTTTTATATTAATTTTTCTCACTATGATATTGTTGTTATGTTGCGTGCAACGTCAACCGGTATTCCATAGAATTAGAAAATAATACGGTACTTATTCCAATGCATCCGTATACGAATATTTTTTTATTATTTTTTAAATGCGGCAGGAAAAGAAGTCCCATTTGATATACGGTATTATTAATATATTATATATTATATTAATTAATATTATATAATTATTATATAAATATTAATTTAAGACCCGAGTAGCCTACACTTAACCTGGGATAAATTACGGAGAAGACACTGTATCATTTTGTGAATACCAAGTGATAACATAGTCATAAAATGACATTAAAATATATATCTCATACGTCAATTAAATATTATATAACAGCGCATTATGATTTATGTAACAAAGTCAAGAGACTCGAACATGCGGGTCCAAGCCGGCCTAGATACCAACTATAGGTTAACTAACTTCTTAACTAAGAAGGCTAGTATAATGACATATATAATCTATATACTAATACATGTAATAAAATGACAGATTATTATGTATCATTAGGCCATCATTCATAACAATCAACTGTTATCTTGCCGATTTAAGTCAAGGGCCCCCTAAAACTTTCCTTGATTAGCGCGTGAAAAAGCTTTGATGTTAGATAAGCTACCGTACTGATTATTGAGAAAACCAAGTCCCAAGTTCACAATCACAGTTCACTTAAAAAAAAGTAAAATGATAAAAATCAATACTATTAATAAGTGCCAACTTTACCTTGGTTCCTAGAACAGTTATATGAAATATCTTTAGTGATTACCGCTCTGATTTGCACTTCAAAATCCTTTACTGTGCGAATATGCAGCCCATGTAAATAAACATATGTATGCCTAAGTCGGCTTTGCTGTTGTCAGACTGAACGAAGGCAGAACCAAGGCAAAGCAAGAGTCGACCTCCGTCACAACAGATCCCGACGGTAGAGAACCATATAAACAGCATACCTACCAGTGGACTAAAATGCAATGACTTCAAGAAGTTTTATCTCGTGTTTTCTTTTCTTTAAAAGGGTCAGCAGCCATCCAATCAACAGTGACTCGTACGATCACGCCACTACATAGGCCACTGGGCCGTCAATGATTCGTCTTCGTCGCCATCTTGGACGGCACCGCTTTTGCAGCCGTTTACATCAAAGAAAATAGAATAAAAAGAGTACTGTATGAGGTATGATAGCTATTTGATGTTTATAGCTTCAAATGAACAGTATATATATTATTTTCTTTCATTTATAGGTCAATAAAGTAGAAACGATATAACAACTGTGTTATTTTCATTTTATTTTCTTGAAACGTTAGTAAAACCCCCACAAGGTGGAGCGATGGAGTAATCCCGCCAACAGAAGACTGCACAAATAGGGGCCTATAATTGAAATTTGTAGGCATACGTACACGTGGGTCAATTCGCCAGAAAATTTACAATTCGCCTTCACCAATCCTCTGAAATAACCGATATTTAAGACGAAATTAGGTTCAAAATAACCAGACAGATTTATTGAATGAATACAATACAGAATGCACTCAGATAGATAGAATCTATCGTTAAGTAATTTAGCAGAATTTGATAGATGTGTAGAACTGGGAGTCTAATTTCTCTTGTCGCTACCAAGAAACAGCAAATTACTAAAGATTATAGAAGGTAGAAAAAAGACAACAGGCCATCTGAAGGCAAGAAGTAAAGTGTCATATATATTAGATATCGGTATTATACTTATTTCATTACATTGAATTACATATAGAGAGATTGTCTAGATACCACTTGTGTATCTAGGCCATTGCCAACCATGTATATGCTAGCCTCTCGTCTGTTTATCTTGATGCTCCTCCTGGCCCTCCTTATTCACAGGATAAACCATTGACAAACACCTACCATCTTTACCTTGCCTTGGACACTCAATCATTGCTCCTTCTTTCTATATGGTTACTACATTAATTAATACCAATAGCATAACAATCTGGTGGAGAACTAAAACGTAAAAGTAGATCCCATGTACCAATAGTATAACAAAAACTTCAATTCAATTCAAAGCATTTTTTATTCATCCCTGAAGTTGTACAAAAAGGAGACACACATCTGAAAGTAAATTTCGGGTCTTCCAGCGTGTTCCCGACTACTTGGAAATGGTAAAAGAAATTTTGATTTTACATTTTATAGGACAAAAATAATCTTGAATGTTCTATTTCTAGAGGTCTAAGCTAAGTGTGGTTATATTTATTTTCAATTCTTTATTCTGGCAAGTTTTTCATTATAGTTACTTACATCATCATCATATCAAACAAGTTTGCACCTAACCTCGGCATATGGGAGAAAAAGTGATTGGTTATAAGGGAAAAAGCTCCTCATCTAGCAGATAAATATTATCTATCTAATGCATTTTTAATACATTGTTAATATACAGATTTTAAGGTAATGATAATGGTCGGTCTAGACCATACAGCATTTTTGCTTTTCTAAATATAACACAAATTGCTGAATTTTGTAAATTTTGCAGTTAACATGTTATTTCAAATTAAGTATAGGGATACATGGCAGAAGTTACTTTTGTGCAGATGTTAAGAAAAAAAGCGAGGTGTTTTTTTTAAAAAACAAAGAACCATCGTTCCTACACTGAACAATATCAGACCTTAAAAGGATATCATTATGCCCTATTGGGTAACACAACTTGTAGGGTTATATGGATAAATAATAAGCAAAAACTATTCACCATGAATTGAAAAAGAGTTAATATTTATTTGCTGTATCAGGTTTCCAAAGAGTATCAAAAGATGTTATGTGTTTTTTCTTTTTTTTTTGTAACTCCTTTATTTTCACATCCTAACATCTGGGCTTCTGTACTAAATACACATGTTAGTGTACTTTTGATCATAATGTTTTTGGTTTTATTTACATAATTATAAGGTCCAATGGGAACAGGAAGTCCATCAAAGTGATTGAAATATTTGTCCACATGAAGTGCTGTTGCAGACATGATTAGGCATCATAACAGAGAAATGGTGGTCCCTTGTGATCTGAAAGAGAAAATTACATTTCAGAACCTATTTTAGATAGCAAAAATGACAACCTTATGGTCTCAAGCCATCAATTTTCCACTGTGTCATGTGAATTTGTTGTTCATGTATTCAATTATTTATCTATTTAATAATTGCTATTCATAAGCCAGTGAATATATACACATGGAAACCTTGTCATTTTGTCCCTTTCAGGTCTTGCTTACAAGACTTGGAAATACTCAAAAGTTCTTGAATTTTGATTTTAACTTTATCTTAAATTTTCAAGACCTTGTAAGTCCTTGAAGTTCGCATGTTTCTGGTTTTTCATGTTCAGAGCTTCATACCTTTTCAGAACTTCATACTCTTTTAAAACTTCATACTGTTTCAAGTGTGTTAGTGTTTTATCCTGGAAGTTTGTTTGTCATGTCTAGAACTGTTTTCCTTTTTTTTTCCTGTTTTCCTGCCAACTTATCATAAACATTCTTTCCTCATTATGTTACACTTATCGCGTTTTGTTTCTGTATAGAGAGGGTAAATGAAAAATAAACAAGCCGAAAAGAATTACCATGGTTTGCAGTTGATTCATCACAGAACTTGGTCCATTTCTTTGTGTTCCTAAGTTTGTTCAGGCCCACATTCCAAGTTGCAGCAAAGGTATTGTCCTTCCTGGACATCATAGAGTAGCCCTCCACACCCGCACAGTTGTAGCCTGGCCCATACTCGTCCATCTGGTCCAACTGGCTGGGCGTCCAACTATCTGAAGATATGAACGCGCTGTCTATCTAGTTGAGATAATGGAAACAAAATGTTATTAGGAGCAGAGTAGAACGGGTTTATCAAAGACTTGATGACATGGCAACGCAAATTAGTAAAATGGGCTAAAATAAAGGTCAGGAGTAGGACAAATAGAGCCTGATGAATGCAAAGTAAGGAACAATCTAAATGTGTCATATATATATGGCACCTTTGATTATGATGGAAAATGGGAGCTACCTGATCAATGAGTAGATTTTCTCAAGTGAAAAGAAATAGAATGAGGTAACACATATATACAACATATGCCTGAACATTATGTAAATTGAGGCAAGAAAGTTAATGTGAAACGTTTTACCTGGAAGGCTTGAAGGGCCTCAAACAATTCAGTTGGATTAACATAGAAGTGGGCATTTTTACTGTCAAAGCCTGCATCTGGGTCCTCACGTATCATACACTTGTCACTGAGAACCCAACCATTGACAAATCCTTTAAAAGTGAAGTTAACAGTTTAAAACAGTTTGTTACCTTGAAAATAAGCATCATTTATAAAAACTAGATTTGAAGACTAAGTTCAATAAATGTTTAGTGGTTGAGGCTCAACCGAAATGAATGAAAAGTAAGCAAATATTTTCTTGTGTTTATAAGATATAGATATAATGAAAAAGAAATTCTTTGCAAATCAAATTTTATTGCTGAAGTCAAGACACATTTTCCCAAGGTATTATCTAGGATGATTACATTTTATATATTTCTTGAGTTGTGTTGAAGAGGTAGATACAAATGCCTTGGGGTTAATAGCATTCACACTTGGGATGTGCTAATGGTTAAATACTTTTGTTTCTTCTGCTCTACTCCATATATATTCTTATGAGAATAGAACTATGTACTCACCGATTTTCTTTCCTGCAAGATTCGACATATCAAATCTTTCACCTTTCCGTACATAAAGGTAACCCAAGTAATGTTGAAAGTGTGCCTTAGTAAACGTAAAGGTATGTTGCCTGGCTATCGTTCCAAACCAGCTGCTACAAGCATCAAACCATCGAGATAGCAGCCCTGCAAATCATAGCTTTGGATAGTTTATATATACCAGTATGTTTAGCTTGATGCATTTCTAGATTAAAATATGAATGAAAGACATGAAGAACTTGGATGTTAGATAATGTTAAACTCTATCATTCTCAATGGTGTGGACAAATTGAAAGACCTGTTCTAAGCAAGAAATTGTGATATCCAGTTTATCAATGAGAAAAATAATAGATATAAATAATAATTTACTAACACTAATATCACAGAGGAAACTATTGCAGTCATTTTTTGTATCATAAACAGAGCTATTGGTTGTTAATGGGATGTATTAGCTAGGGGAGCATCAGGCAAACGTCTGCCCTGCTGTAAATGTAAATATTTTAATGGCAACAATACTTATATGATTTATCTTTATTCATTAAACATATTTCATCTATAAACACCTCCTTTACACAAGTTGAATTATGCAGTTTCCAATTCATCTGTTGAGCATTGTTTTTTCCATGACTCCCCAATGACATCAAAAGCCCTAAGTGCATCTAACTTATACATGTCTGCCTTAGCAATGACAAAACTGCTGTACCAATCAACCAATCAAACCAAAGGGAAAACAACAAGCTTGGAAAACAAAGATCAAGAAAGTGATCAAGTAGAAATGAGGTGACCTGTCAATCCTCAGTGAAATAGAGAAAGGCTCCCAAGTGAAAGAGAGAAAGAGAAAAATACTGGAGAGGACAAGACAATGGCAGATCTACCTCAAGGCAAGAAGTTCTACAGAGAATTGGGAAAAAATAAAATAATGTAAATGACACCCCCTTCAATACTTGTAAGAAGTTAAAGAATTCTTGATATCCCAGTTAGGCTAATTTGAGCATCATGCCACCTAGTGATTCAATATGATGTCATCCAGTGGAGAAATTAGCATCCGCTCTCTGCCCCAGTGCACATAATCGACCTAGACATGTTGTTTTGTTTTTTTTGAGTTTTAAAGAAGCCTTATACACTTCCCTTCATGGTGGGAGTTATATACATGGCTCAAAGATCCTACTACTATTTGTTTCCCTACATAAGGCTGGAAAGCTGGTAAGCCAGAGTTGTGATCAGTTGTATAGCTTGATTATTAAAGACACTTTACATCTACAAGCCATTGTGACCAGACTTGTCTGTTCTACACTCATACATTAAGAGACCATCTCTTAGTTATAGACTAACATTTAGGCTTATACTATCTACCCAATAGTATACCATTGGTAGAGAACCCTAATAAGATAGAGGAGCATTGAGGCATATACTTTCTACCAAATGTGATGTGTTTTCAGGAAAATGAGCCACAAGTCGCAAAATTGGTGTTTTTCAGTCGTTTACTTGCAAGATCTCTTTGGTGGAATATTTTCATTTTTGGGGTGTCGAGTCCTTGTGGTTGTATTAATACATCTACCAAATTTCAAGACTGTTTATTAATTATATCAGTGCGTTTCTTAGATAATCCCATCGAGTATATTTAGCTACTTTACATGTAATTATCCATCCAGAAATATTGCAAGCGTGTTTTTCAAAAATAAAAATATCTAACTAAAACGATAAAAGTACTTATTAGATGTCTTTAATATAATGTTTACATTCATTGGAATCGGGTTGGTCTCATCCTTTCAAATATGGTGATATCTCAAAATACATATTTTGCGACTTATGACTCATTTTCCTTAAACGGATCACAAATAATGAATTACTATCTTCAAGGTATCATGTACCTTTTAGTGCCTCAGGGCCATGGTAAGGAATCCAGCACTACTGGGTGAAACACAAGAAGCATATTAAATAAAGAATGAGATGTAATAATAATAAAGAGAATTTTGTGTTTTAATTTTAGTCTGCTTGTGTGGACTAATTTATGCTCACCTTCTCCGCCAGACTGAGTTTTATCTATAGGACTTGTCTGCCAGCATTTGGAGTAGTCAGCTATGACAAGGCGGCAATCCATGCCAGCCTCCTGACACACTGCAAGATAAGGTTGTAGTAGTTAGTGAGTGTGTATGATCAATGCAATAGCAATAGCAACAATTATCATAAAGTTGCTAATGAAGTTGAAAAGATTATTTGAAACACTAAATTAATTAGTCCAATACAAGTGTGGAATTATTAATAGATCAAAATTGGTTTTGATGATAAGAACTTCATAGATATACAGAACTCCGGTGCCAAAAGTTCTGAATTAGGTTACATGCTTATCCTAGGGAGGTAAAAAAACTTTTCATGTCATGTTTTATGAAAATATTCACATATGCTAGAATGTTGACATGGCAAATTTGAAGTGTTTAGCAGTGTTTAGTGTTCCTCATGGACATGGTACAGTTGACATGAAATGAATAAAAAATTATAGTTTGGCCCTGTTTTAACTTATCTCTGGTATTTGTATTCTGCAATAAAATATGTTCAAGTCTTCCTAAAAAGATCTGGCTCTACTTGAGTGCACTTCCTCTGAAGATTATGAAACCTTGAATGATGATTTAGATGTTTTACATCCCACATTGTTAGTACTTTAGCGGTCTTTCTTGTGATGTACTTGCACACCCTACTTGCTTCAGCCAAGGTTACTCACTTTATTAAATATTTGAATATTCACTGAATTGGTGCAAAATGTAGGAAACACGCAAGAGATCATTATCAATAATAAAACTAATGCTATTGGTATTTCAGGCTTAATTGTCATATACCCAATCTTCTGGAAGAACACATTAAAGGATTACGTAGGACAATTCAAAGAGTCACTCCTATACCATGGGGAGTGGTCATTAATGTCAATTATTATATATTACATTACATATATCATCCTCTGATGAAGACTTACCAGCAAGTCCAATCATGTCAGGACATGACAGTTTTAATAAAAACAACTTAATCTGGACTTGGTTTTATTTATTAAGGTTTTCCTTCATTTCCTAATTTCTAAATGCTCATGGAAGGATCCAGCTGTACTTGTTCACAAAATCTAAACTGTTGTAAAGAATTGCATTCTTTTGGATTGGTCTACTGACCCTATCAAGCCGCCCTCCCTCCCTCCCTCCCTGTAACAGTACATGACCAACATCCTCTGACACCTCTGTATGTTGTAATGTTTATCAACTAGGATTATTTTTCATATCATCACATTATTTCATCCATTAATCCTGATTTGTAAATTAATTAATGAAATCATTCACAATTTTGGAGAAATGAGATGGGTAGGGAAAAATGGGACGAATAGTAGTGAGTCTTCAGTTCCTGATCAAGGTTATCTGACAATGCAGCTTTAACAGGTGACCAGGGGTGGGGAGAAGGACTGGAATGAAGGATACTATAGTCAGCAAGATGATTTAAGACAAGTGTCATAAAGATGTGCCTACCTTTATCAATCAAGTCTGGACCTTGCCCTTGCAGGTAGCCTTCATTATTCCTACAGAGCAATGTAAGAAAGTATGCAACAATTCTTCCAACAATGCCCAGTAAAGGTTTTAATAAAATATTAGTTGTTAACAACATTCATGACTTTAATAGGAAACTAAGTATAGAAAACTCTCCAAGTAACAATAGGATCAACAAATTAGCATAAACTCAAATACTCACAGATATTCATGTGAGCCCCAGTCAAAACCCAGGGCTATGGTCCATATCCTGCTCTGAGCTGCAACACCCGCCCAGATGTGGAGGAGTACAGTGAATGCAACAAGACCTGAAGGTGTACACAAAAAGAGACTCAAATCATTTACATTTAATCTTGATGAAATTGAATTTAAACTAAAGGCCCTTATCCACTAAGCTAAGGCTCTTGTCCACTAAGCTGATTCTCATGCAATTCTCATGGAATTCAGTGAAAAAGGGTGCTCTGCAGCACAAAATTGCATGAGAATTGGTTTAGTGGACTATAGGCCTTTACATATAAAATAGTATTATATTATGGACAAGATAATGGACAAGATTCTTTGTTACTATGTAATGAGAGCCGGAATGGCTGAGAATAGCATCAAATGATGTAACCTCTGGAATGAAAATTTTTAATTCATTTAGAACCTATTATTTCATTAAAAATAAGAAAGAATTGAAGTGATATATTGTATTATTGTACACTTCATAAATGGTTGTTCTGCTAACTCGGAACATATTTTTTCTAACTTTTTCCTTACTACTTTTGCTTCTAAATACTTAAACACAACTTATATTCACGATGGGGAAACAATGTTATTAATATAGATATAATGCTTTTATTCAATTCAATTCAAGGATTCTTTATTGTATGGATCATAATTACAATTTGTTGGACAGTTCTGTGATGACAGTTCTGTGATGACAGTTCTGTCTTCCGGTGTTTGCCGACTTTGGTTCCTTTTGAAATGTTTTTTGACAAGAATAAGATATTAATACTAACAGCAACTGTGATGAGATGGATGAGATGAATAATTACAATAAAAATATAGATGAGGGTACTAGCTAACAACCATCGTTTTTGATAACAATTAACTTATTAGGGGTAAACAACCAGTAACTGATTAGAGATAATTATTAAACCGTGAACACAGTGAACACAATGTGGATTGTTATGAAAAGACATTGATCAGATATGTTTGAATTTAGTCCATTTTGGGTCAGATTTTAGGGAATTTCACATGCATTTTAGGGAATTTCGCGTGCAACTATGGCGAGTTTGCATGCCTCCCGTTGGCTGCTATAGCAATAAACAACTCGGATTTTAGCGTGAGAACAGTCTGTAGGCCCAGGGACGTCCCAAGGCTGTAGGCCCAGGGACATCACTGGGCCTACAGACCGTTCTCACGCTAAAATCCGAGTTGTTTATTGATTTTAGTCTGTGATGGGTCAGATCCCATACCTTAACATAACCTTACACAAACAACAATAAACAACAACACAGATTTTACTAACCTTTCATCAGTTCCAACTGTTACATGTTCTTTATGTATAACAAAGGGTTACACCCCTTCATAATTAATGGACGCACCCCGTCGCGTCCACGCTTTGTCTCTTCATTACAGCCCAGAGGGGGGTACCCTCTAATGAAATCCCTCTCCCCTCTGCGAGTTGGTGTATGGCAGTGTGTCGCACGAGGACCAATGGCAAGTGCACATCAATGTCATTAGATGGTGGGTCGGGTTTTGGGCAGGGAGCCAATGGGAGGCAAGGAAAAAACCTATAGACCGGGGGTATAGTCACGGTCTGTACTGCCATAATTGCACAAAATTTCCACCAAGATCTGATCCAAAATGGACTAATACGCACAAAACCGACCCACGGTCTATTATTTCTGACGAGTGCTTCCCATTGGTCAGTGCGCGACACACCCACCATCCCACCGTATGACTGGTAGCTCTCAGCTGGCTACGGCAGGGGATTTCATTAGAGGTAATTAGCATTCATCTTTCATGCATCAGTGCAAGTACTTGTGACCTTTGTGTCCACTAATTTATCGTAGTTCGTAATTAAACTAGATTTCTGACAGGTTAATTAGGTTGTTTTCCGTATACATTTTTCCCCTCAACAATACTCAATACTTTTGACATAATAATTCTTTCAATACAAACGAGGATATAATTAATGCTAGGCTTTCTTCACTCAGTTTAACACACTCTCAAGTTCTTCCTCTGTTCCAAGATATACTCTTGGTTTAAATATCGCCCTTTCCTGTCCTTTATCAACTGTCTCTCACCAGATAGTTCATTCCAAAGGGTTGGCATTGAATAAATCACAAGAAAATGTACAATTGGCCTTCACCAATCCTCTCAAACAACTCCTATTTAAGACAGAATTTTGGTTGAAAAAGGAGTTCAACATAACCAAACAGATTGTATCAATCAAGGCAATACAACATAATATAATTATGTTGAAATATCCATAGTATTGACCAATTTATTCAGTCCAATGTAGGACACTTTATCAAATGTGATGTGTTCCAGGAAAATAAGTCACAAGTCACAAGTCACAAGCAAAATTGATATTTTTCAAAGTGATTTAATCACAAGATCTCTTTATTGAAATGTTCTGATTTTCTAAGGATTTAGCACTTACAGTCATATCAATCCATGTAACAAATTTCGGAAGATTCTATTAAATATATCCTTGCATTTTGAAGGCCTTATTTGTATGGAGTATATTTATATGTGAATGTAGCTAAAACACCCTCCGCTCCCTTTAAACTGCTACCATGTACTGAGAGAAAAAAAACTAAAAAAAATATGAAGTATATTTAGTTACTTTACTGGTAATTACCCATCAAGAAACATTGAAAACTTTTTTTTTCAAAAATAAAAATATCAAACTTAAAATATAGAAATACCTATTAGGTGTCCTAGTGTTTACTAACATTGGAATCAGTTTGATCTCCTCTTTTCAAATATTGTGATATCTCAAAATCCATTTTTTGCGACTTATGACTCATTTTCCTAAAACGGATTACAAATGTGTAACGCTGCCGATTGTACATTTTCTTATGATTTGACCCATATATTCTAAATATAATGGGTTACATGTGAATAATGGGCAAATGGTCGATTATCTGTGACCTGTCCTGCTGCCATTACCATTACCTATACTGAATGGTTATTAGGCTGTGATTTTCTTCTAGTTCTTATTCTAGTTCTAGAATATTTTCACAAACTAAAAAGTGCTATGTTCGACCCTTATGTCAAGACCTATCAGGCTATTGATGATGTGACAATATAAATTAAAAGGCCCTACACACCTACACAAACTAATTTAAAACATTATGCGTACATTTATATTATTTGTTTCTAATTTAAATCCTCATTTATATAGAAATATGTACCTTTCCCCTGTACCCTTACCATCAGAATTCAGGTCACAGTTACAACTAAGCTGCCCTGACCACAATATTCATTATTACTGTAACCAATTTTGCACATTGTCTATATTAGCCGCAATATATCTAGTTATGTACGAGAAGAAATAAATCAATGGAAGCAATTTAAACAAATTATGAATACAGTCTCCATAATCTAGTGCAGGTCTCACTGCCATTTTATATAGGGTAATATTATGCAAGTCTAATGATCTTTGGATCCTTTTTATTGATTATTTTAGTTGACGCCTGAGTAATTCTCTGATTCAACTGTTATCATGTCATCTATAAGTAACAGCTACTTGTGTATCTACTTGTATATTTCATTATATGTTGTTTTAGTGTAAATCCTGAATCGTTTGGAGACCTAATAATATTGCCTGCATGAACATAGGTAATTCATATTTCAAAATATTAACCTAAGTAACCCAACTGCAGAGGATCATCTAGAAACAATTAGAGTTGTAAGGAAAAGACGGATCCATAATTACCTTTCATAATTGAAGATGAAGCTCAGTAGGATAAGACCATGGAGTAAGTTTCATCCGTTCCTATACACCAGGCTCGTATATTCACAAGTACAATAATGTCTCCTTTATGGTTATTGGGTTAGCCTCAAACCCACATGGGTAATGGTGCTCATCCACTTTTTCCAGGTAATGTATTACCGTATATGTCCGATACCTATATGGTCGAATCTCACAAAATGTCGTCAATTGGTTGATATGGGTAACAAAATTGGCTTAAAAATTAAATATACCAGATTTCTTAAATATTTTATCTATTTAAAGTTATAGTGCCATATGCAAAATTGCAAAATTGGGAACACTAACATTGAAAACTGCCTTCTATATTGAGGCCTGAATTATTTGCCTCATCAAGCTATTCAGGGTGGATGGAAACCATGGAATTAAAGACAAATATTTAATTTAGATGTGGTTTTAATATTTGAATACAGCTGTAATCTGCTTTCAAAGGGACAAAATACTATAACTTAAATATATACATGACATACCTGGGGTATAATGAAACAAAGAAGTGGTATCGCTCAATGACGATTTTGCTGATTTCATACCTTCTTGAACCATGTATGATTAACATTAATCAGAAATTCTATGACTATTATAGTGAATTTTGCAGTAATTATGACCAGTATTGATGTGATTTGACACTTTGGCAAAATGTATACATACAGCCTTGTGCATTTTGTTTTTCTCATGGATTAATTGGATACATATCATATCATCTGTATCGCTCAATGACTGTAATGCTTGATGATTTTTTTCCTATTAAATACCCAGAAGCTACATACATAATGGAAACTATGTACAAAAATATATCTAAAACAATATATTGACATAGGCTATGTGTGTATATATTGTGACTTAATTATTAATAGTTATATGCAAATAAGTTATGCATAAATAATGATGTATCGCTCAATGATGCCAAAACTACACCAAAAACCCTTTATATTATGAAAAGGCATGCTGTCATAAGGCTTCTCAAGTTAGGCTAATATTAAATATACCAATAAATAATAGAAGTCTTGATCTATGTTTTCAGTATTAAGAACTCATTGAATTTAATTGCAATGGTCACTAGCATACTACATGATTTCTGTATCACTCAATGACGTTTTAATTACACAAAGTGAAAAATGACACTGGAAAAATATCTAATGCACCAGCTTGATTTATTTTTCGTTTATAAAAAAAGAGCCTGCCTATATTTTCATGTTGTATTTGCTTTAAGTTGAAACTACATGATATCTCAAGGATATTGATGCTCAAAATTTGATTTTCATATCTATTTTCCTTTAAATGCTTAAAAAATGGCATTTTAAGGCATCCAGCAGCGTAAATATACATTGTAGATAGTAAAAAGTATATACCCACATGTTCCTCTGATCTAGCCCGATCATTTTGACACATCCATATTAGTTTTTGAATTACATATTACAAATTATGGCCATATGAGAGAAAAAGGCCCATTTGACGACATTTAGTGAGAATCAACCATAATAGGTTGTTGTTGTAGTAGTCTGGGTTAGGGGGAGTGGCAAATTACACCATTCATGGTCCAATGCCTACAGCAAAGTAATTGAGGGTGATTTACTATGGAAAGAGGGATGACCCAGTCCGCAATAACGGCCGTAATTCCGGGCCCATCAAAGGATTACTATAGAAAATTATTATTTTTGCCGTGTAAACGGCCGCAAGTGCGGCATGGTACTGTGAACACTAAGGTACGGCCGAATTCCACTGAATTACGACTGAAACTGCCGCGATTTCGGGTGCTCAGTATCAAATAGTTTTTCCATACCGCTCATGCGGCAAGGTCAAGGAAAAATGAGCATAAATTCGGCCGTCTTCGGCCATCCTTTGAGACGGCCTCCGCTCAGCAGAGGCGTCACTGGCAATTTCCAAGTGGGGGGGACATGTTTTGGTATCTTGGACCTTTTTCCCATATTCATGTATGAAGTGTACAACAACATGAACCAATTTTCAAGTCTAAAAATTAGTTTAAAATGCTATTATTTCATGTAAACAGCCGATGTCTTACAATAGTGTCAGTTCATTTTATTTTATTTTAT
The DNA here is from genome assembly GCA_942159475.1 of Sthenelais limicola. NCBI lineage: Eukaryota > Metazoa > Annelida > Polychaeta > Phyllodocida > Sigalionidae > Sthenelais > Sthenelais limicola. Next base: position 6,682,242 of record OW804094.1, on the reverse strand, counting down.
TTTATTTGATTAATTATTTCAAGACATTCAAGTATATTGTTACAAATCTCCACTAACTAAAATCAGAAAGAGATCATTGAATAATCATCATAGAAGTATGAGAACATTTCAAAACATATCTAACCTACGATATAAGGAATTTTATAAATGCAAGAAAAGGTAAATATTAGCAGGGTTGAAAACAGGCTCTCGCAATTGTTACAGTTTTTTCAAGGAAGCTATTTTTCAATTCATGGGGCTTGGGTAATGGTCAAAACAAAGTTAAACAAAAATTATATTATGCCTGTAAAATCGTATTACATTGCCTCTGTTAATTCAGGAAAACTTAAGTCCAACAAACTCTAACCTCATGCTAGGTCCTTCTCACCCCATTGAAATGAGCTCCCCTAAATTACCATGTATAATAATGCTTTTTCTATTGAAAATAAATGTGATTTTTGAAGTCATGATTTTTAATAACAATTCAATTATTACAGACTAAACTGTAATGACAAAAATTGGTCCTGTATTGTTTATTTTTTGAAGGAATTTTATTACTTCTATTACAAATAACTTCACAGAGTTGATATGCATGACATCTGTACGCCCTTCCTGATCTCTATGACTGACTGGAGTTTTTTGTATTATGGATATCAAAGGTATGAACAGCTGAACATTTTATTTAAACTTTGCCTCATGAAAGAAAATGGTTAAGTGAATCCAAAAAGCAAATGAAAACAATATGTCACTGGGTTAGTATTACCATTCACAATAGGGTTCCATGGGAAAAGGACAATTTTTTTCAATTTTTCCAGTATAAAAATAAATGGAATTTAACTTTTTATAATTATATTGCTTTACAAGCAAAAAAAGGAGGGGGGCGGGGAGGTCACCAGATTTTTTTTAAAAACATCATCGGCTGAATTTTCATTCTGATTAGCTAAAAACAGGAGTATTGATAATTTTGTATTGATGATGTTGAATAAAAATTAAATGTCCTCTGTGAGTCAAATCAATATAGTATATAATGTATATGGTTTTTATGTATGGGGTTTGTCAATTGGGTCCTAAGTTTCGGGTGTTAGGAGCCCTTTTTTTAAAGAGGTTCAGATTTTTTTTATAGTTATAGTCGATTCTCACGAAATGAGGTCACTTGGGGCTATTTGGGGGTAACATTTTGAATTCATAGTTAGGGAGATCAATGAGATGAGTGCTTATTAATAAGGTATGAAATATAAATATCTAACTATGAGTTGTTTTTACATAAGCATCTTGATTGAGGACCAGACCAGTGCCAGATCAAGTAGTTCGGACCAGTACCTCTTAATTTGAGGAAATCCCTATTTTTGAGACTCCTTAAAGCCCACACACACAGCCACAAATTAAAATCTGCCACGAAATTGGGACTCACGATTACTCGTGGATCTAATTTCAACCAATTTGTGGGTGTTATTTGTGTAAATCGTGGTTCAAATTTACGCGCACACATACACGATTTCAGACGTTTTTCTGATTTCGTGTCAAATTTTGTCGGCGTTGTGCACACTGCCACGAATTCGCAGCTAGTAGTCACCACGAATTTGGTTTCAATGCTTCCCACGATTTTTAAAAACGTCATGAGTAGTCGCTAGAGGGGGTAAAGAGCAGCTCTCGAATGAGCTAATCATTTTTGCCCTTTCTGTCGTTCGAACGCGCGGGCACTTCGTGGGCACTTCGACTTCAAGATGGTGCACATGGCCAACAACGAACTCCTTGCTGCGCTCCATGCCCCAATGGCCGCCATTCTCTGTGTTGCGGTTGAATTCCTTGATGATGATAATGTGGAGAACGCCACACGAATCTGGATGAAGCCCTGGCTGAAGCGGCTCGATGAGGAGGATGGCCACAGTTTGGTACATCTGTACCAAGAGCTGTTCAATGTAAGTACCTGTATGCCTATTGTACATCAATGACCATCGGCACCAATGGTGTTCAACTTGTTGTCCTATTCTGATTAGCTAGGGGTTATATGTTACTGTAAACGTATTACTGTCCACACAGTAGTATAGTTCAGCCTTCATGATTGCACTTTCACGATATAGGTGTTAGATAAGTTGTTCATAAATAATTATGTCCATAATTATTACATAATTATGTCAAGACTATTATATTGTATTGATAAATAAATATTCCATAATTTGTTTGTGTTAATTTAATATTAATTCATCCTGATGAAGGTCGAATGTTAGACCAAAACGTAGATCGCCCCAAAGTATTAAACCTCCTTCAAATATAAACATCTGTGTCCCTTCGTGTTTTGAGTTGTCTCAATCACTTAGAAATTTTAATATTAATTTAATCGGATGTGCTAGCATAATTTGTTTGACCCCAGTAACTTCTTCGTATATTATAATTTAATTTATATTTTATTGTTATATGTGACATTTGTATATTATTAGGATGGCGAAACCAACCTCCTAATGCGTACGCTTCGCATGCCGCCTACAGTGTTTGAGGAACTGTTAGATTTGGTCGGGCCGAGGATCACTAAACAGAACACGAATTGGAGAAAAGCCATCGCTCCTGAAATTCGCCTCTGCCTCACGTTACGCTTTCTGTGCTTAGGTAAATATGTCCACATACACCTGACTATTGGTATTATTCAACTTATATACGTCGGGCACACATTTTCCAAGTGTACCATATTATTAATTTAACCGAGTGTGGCTTGTGTTTTTCTAATTGGTTGTTACTTAATGTTCCAATTTGGACTTAGTATGTACATCTTTATTTCATGTTTAGAAAAAACTGGTATTTATAATATTATATTATAATCTTGGACCCTCCAGGAAGAACTCATTGTATTAGGGTATCTAATTTAAGCATTTAGAGATAATTATATGGTAATTTCTTTTAGTAACACTAAACCATCCTTAAAATGTCCATTTGGACCTTTTGAACTTTGAAGGTTATTCAGAGGGCCTTGTATCTCATTTTGGGAGGATTTTTTTTAGAGACTCTGGCTTGGACCTTTTTAGGCTGCCACCAAAAGTGGGGGGGACATGTCCCCCCCGTCCCCCCCGGTAGCGACGCCCCTGGCTCATCTGGTCACGTGACAGTGCATCTTGGCGAGCAGTGGGCCGGGCCGTGGGGGAATCCCGCCCTTGATAACCATAGCAACCCAGCTTAAAATCTCCAACTTTCCCCCTCGATGTCTTAAAGTATACACAATTGTCAGCAAAATGGAACAATTGACTGCAATGTATGAACAATACTCCATGTAAGATCATAGCATTTGGACCCGTTTATGTATGGTTTCAAAGGGGTTGAAAACAGGTATTTTAGCGTTAGCATCTATGGGACTCAGCTGTTGTATTCACACAAGTTTTTGCCGCCGATCGTAGCGCCACCTGTAAATACCCGGATTCTCGTCTCAAAGAATCACTTTTAGCGACCACATCGGCCGTCACTTATTACCGGTACGGTAAATTAATCTAGTAAATGGTATGTGGGAGAAAGGGTCAATCTACTCTGTACTTTACAGCATTTTAGCCTATGTCATATGTGTGATGTGTCGCACAAAAATGAGTCATACGTTAAATTTTCTCTCTAAGACCTCTGGCCTGAAACTTCTCATTTTGGGGGATGTTTCCACGTGGCCTACCACCCTGTCCGTGCCTCCCCTTTTACGCACCACCTTTAGGCAGCCTTTCCATTGACACAGTTTTTCATGCCGCGCGCGGCGCGCAGCACGCGGCAAATAATCGCTCAGTAACATATGCAACATTGGGAACGTTAAGAATGAATATCGTGGTCACGGCAGCTTGGCAGACACTGTGACCTGAATTATCATGGTAAGGTCAGAGGGGAAAGGTAAATATTTCAACATAATATTATATGACTGGTGCCATTACCATTACCAATACTGAATACTGTAAACGTATTAATGTTCGCGCAGTATTTATTTTCGCTATTTTCGCGCACCCATCTTTCTGCGCGAAAATAAATCCTGCGCAAAAGGAATAATTAATGCATTTACAGACCCGGGCCGTTCCGGAGAGTTGTGATATCCATCTTTATGCTGCCTGTCGGCCTTGCTGACTCAATCTATATAAAAAAATTAACACTTGACCACAAGTGGTTAGCATTACAGAGAAAGGGGGTCTGGACGCTAAATCGCAGATATGATAGTTTTTCTTTTTATCATTCTGATCTGATTACACTCACCAGAAAAAGGAGAAAACACTAGTAAGATGATAATTCTGAATTAATGTAAGAAAAAAATAATTTGTTGTGTTGATATATTTATTCCTGATTAAATACACTTCCTATTTCTTGTCCTACTTAGAGAGCCTCAAATCTGAGAAATGGAGAAGGGGGACCCTCTAAACCACAGGACCGGTCCTGTGGTTAAGAGGCTCCCCCTTCTCCAGTCATTTGGTGGCATTCTCTTATCTGCCCCCCAGATCGGGCTGTCCAAAATCGGATCGGACCTGGTTTGTTTATAAACAATGTGTGAGACTACCTTGCTGCGCGAATTTAAATCCGCGCGAAAAGGTGTCAAAGCACTTAGTGCGCGAAAATTTATCTGCGTGAAAATAAATACGTTTACAGTAGTTATTTTCTTCTACCTGGAATATTTTCATGAACTTAAAAATATTACGATCCTTAGCCCAGTCCAGACCTATCAAGTACAAAATAATTTAGAAGAGTATGTTTATAAGTTTTTATTTCTAATTTTAATCGGACAGGTCACCGGTAATCGACCCATTGCCCATTATACTCATATAACCCATTACGTTGAGAATATATGTTGACCTATATATTATATATGGGAATATATCTAAACCGGAAGTCGACGCTTCACCTGTTCGCGCCAGTTCTCCTCTAGCCGCCATGATCGGAGCACCTTGAATTTTTTCTGCTACCTATGTTATGCCTCCCAAAGGCAGGTGCTCTAAATGTCAATTCATTCATACACCTCCATTTGGTGTCCGGTGCAAGTATATTCATCCTTCTAACGTACCTTCAGAAGAATCGCTAGAATCTGACGACGAAAGTGGTGAGGAGAATTTTGACTTACCTGACGGTATGTATTTAAAGATTTTTATTCAGTAGGAAACATTATGTATCAATTACACTTTATCTCAGTCGTCACTGAAGGTAATGCTAATATTAATCATAATCATTATTACAATAAATATATCTAAATATTTCATTTTCTGTCGAGTTGATATTATTACAATTTACCAGTATACACAAGTTAAGAACAATACATAATTTAAAAACCGTCACCGACGCATCTCTATATCAACAGTCTGTTCGGTTTGTTACAAAAAGGTCATACCCAGTACATACAATCATTCTATTACCAAGAAGTCATTCTCAGTACATCTAATCGAATATCTATCGCGTGTGCAATATACATAGGCATACATAGGCAAGGGATAGCTCAACACTTATATATACTTTAATTCAACAATCCTACATTTGTCCTACTAATTAATTACCAATTTCCTGTTCATTCACAACCCAGATGTCCTGGGTGTTATTATATAATTCTTTCATTATTTTTTTCATGGCAATAGTGAAGGCCTTCTTTTCTCCAATTTGTTTGACATTAATAGGAAGTAAATTCCATAGGCTCTTAATTCTCGCCTCCTAATTCCTTCTTTCCTCCAATGTTGTACTTGGAGTCGCGCAGGATCCCGCATGCCATATCCATGCCTGCGGGCATCCTGCGCACTGCTTTCCACCCAAAAGAGGTTGTAATTACCAAGAAGTCATTCTCAGTACATCTAATCGAATATCTATCGCGTGTGCAATATACATAGGCATACATAGGCAAGGGATAGCTCAACACTTATATATACTTTAATTCAACAATCCTACATTTGTCCTACTAATTAATTACCAATTTCCTGTTCATTCACAACCCAGATGTCCTGGGTGTTATTATATAATTCTTTCATTATTTTTTTCATGGCAATAGTGAAGGCCTTCTTTTCTCCAATTTGTTTGACATAGGCATACATAGGCAAGTAAATTCCATAGGCTCTTAATTCTCGCCTCCTAATTCCTTCTTTCCTCCAATGTTGTACTTGGAGTCGCGCAGGATCCCGCATGCCATATCCATGCCTGCGGGCATCCTGCGCACTGCTTTCCACCCAAAAGAGGTTGTAATTACCAAGAAGTCATTCTCAGTACATCTAATCGAATATCTATCGCGTGTGCAATATACATAGGCATACATAGGCAAGGGATAGCTCAACACTTATATATACTTTAATTCAACAATCCTTTCCACCCAAAAGAGGTTGTAATTCATCTGGAGCCTCCTATAACATAAAGGTAGCAATTTACAGGAATCATGCAATTCTAGATTAGTAATTCTCTGTTCTCTGATTCTTCTATTTCTTCAAAATGCATCGATGATCATCTTCCCTCACCCATCCAAGTTGTTCTGGGTGAGAAAGATATTAACCCTGTCTCCAGGCCTGGAGCAGTGTGTGTGCCCGATTATTCTGTGTTTTCCTACTTAGACGCCCCCGCTTTGCCTTACTCTCATATTGAAGGCTGGTCTATACATAATAGAATAGCTGACGTTCATTATGTCGGCGGGCTTAGAAGTCAGTTGAAATGCCATGCCTGGCTTAACGAGCTCTCTCTTGAACCTGATATTCATTATCGCAACTTCATAGCTAATGGTGTGATAAATGGTTTCGACATTATCGACCCTGATGTTACGATTCCAGGCTATCACTGTGCAAACTATAAGTCAGTCTTAACCGATCCAGCATTTTCTTTCATTGATCAGCTTATTTCTGAGGAACTGAATGATGGGAAATTTTCTCTTACAGACTCTCCTCCGCTGTGCATTCATTCATTGGGTGCGATCCCACAGAAGGACGGGTCTTTCAGGCCAATCACGGACTCTCGCCAGCCTTTAGGCAAATCTATTAACAACTTCATGGATGTGACTGCCCAGCCCTTCAATTTCAACACGATCGACACGGTATGTAATATGCTTCAAGCCGGCGCATACATGGCTTCTGTTGATCTGAAAGCCGCGTATCGATCTGTCTGTATCAGTAATAATCATTGGAAACTACAAGGTGTTTTTGTATTTATTCATCTTCCCTAGTGTTTATTACACATTATAAGGCTTACAGAAAATAATTTATGCCAATAGACTTGACACCCACATTGGTATTCCCGTTCACCTTTTTAGTACCCTTAACCCCACTGTTGAGCTGGGAAGAATTACCTGGATATAATGGATGTATTAATCATGAACAATGTTATAAGTAATTTTGGTTTCATTTGAAGTTCTTCTAGGTCTATATATTCCAAAAATAGTTTAGACCCCTGCTCTGGCGACAGGAGGCTTCCAATTATATCGACCATACATAATTTCACCAAGAAATTAATTAGAAAGCTCATGATAGTGATTGAAAATAATCTCAGATAACTATTTTAGCCACCGTCTATGCAATTTTTCAAATAAAATCAAACATAAGTTATCATGACTTTCCATGCTGATATATCAAAAACCTATATGTATACCTCCATAAATATATATACCACCATAAATGACTGGTTCAACTTTTGATGGGGGTCACTTTATATCTATTCTTCTAAAGTCCGCACTATTTTTGGCAATGTGGACGTGAAATATATCAGAGATCTGGCTAGCAGTTTTGGTGGAGATAGGTTCAACATACGTTTTTGCGTTCCCGTATTAATATATAGATAGTATAACAATCTGGTGGAGAACTAAAACGTAAAAGTAGATCCCATGTACCAATAGTATAACAAAAGCTTCAATTCAATTCACAGCATTTTTTATTCATACATGAATAGTGTACAAAAAGGAGGCAAACATCTGAAAGTAAATTTCAGGTTTTCCAGCGGGTTCCTGACTACTTGGAAATGATAAAACAAATTTTGATTTCAAATTTTAAAGGACAAAAATAATTTTGAAGGCTCTTTTCTAGAGGTCTAAGCTAAGTGTGGTTATATTTTCAATTCTTTATTTTTGCAAGGTTATAATTATAGTTACATCATCATCACATCAAACAAGTTTGCACCTAACCTTGGCATATGGGAGATATATAGTGGTTAGTTATATGTTAGAAAAAGCTCCTCATCTAACAGATACACATCATCTATCTAATGTATTTTTAATACATTTTTAATACATACAGATTTCAAGGAAATGATAATGGTCGATCTAGACCATGCAGCTGCAACATTTTTTGCTTTTCTAAAAATAATAAATAGTGCTGAATTTTGTAAATTTTGCAGTTAACATGTTATTTCTAGTTAAGTATAAGAATACATGGCGAAAGTTACTTTTGTGCAGTGTGCAGATGTTAAGTAAAGGATAAAGAAAAAGCGATGTGTTTTTTTAAACAAAGAACCATCGTTCCTACACTGACCAATATGAGACCATAAAGTAATAGCATTATGCCCTATCATAATAGCATTATGCCCTATTGGTAACACCACTTGTAAGGTTATATGGATAAATGATAAGCACAAAGCTATGCACTATAAATTGAAAAAGACTTCATAATTACTTGCTGTATCAGTTTTACAAAGGGTATCTATAGATGTAACGTGTTTTTTTAATTTATTTTTTGTAACTCCTTTATTTTTATATCCTACCATCTGGTCTTCACTAAATACACATGTTAGTGTACTTTTGATCATAATGTTTTTGGTTTTATTTACATAATTATAAGAACCAATGGGAACAGGAAGTCCATCAAAGTGATTGAAATATTTTTCCACATGAATTGCTGTTGCAGACATGATTAGGCATCATAACAGAGAAATGGTGGTCCCTTGTGATCTGAAAGAGAAAATAACATTTCAGAACCTATTTTAGATAGCAAAAATGATAATCTTAATAATGATAATTTTCCTCTGTGTCATGTGAATTTGTTGTTCATGTATTCAATTATTTATCTATTTGATAATTGCTATACATGAGCCAGCAAATATACATTATGCAAACCTAATTTTTCAGGTCTTGTTTACAAGGCTTGGAAATACTCAAAAGTTCTTGAATTCTAATTTTAACATTATCTTAAATTTTCAAGACGTAAGTAAGTCCTTAAAGTCTGCATGTTTATGGTTTTTCATGTCCAGAACTTCATACTGTTTCAGAACTTCATACTATTTTAAAACTTCATACTGTTTCAAGTGTGTTAGTGTTTTATCCTGGAAGTTTGTTTGTCACATCTAAAACTGTTTTCCTGCCAAGTCCTCATGAATATTTGTTCTCATTATATTATGCTGCGTTTTGTCTCTGTATGGAGAGGGTTAATGAAAAATAAACAAGCCCGGAAAAAATTACCATGTTTTGCATTTGATTCATCGCAGAACTTTGTCCACTTCTTTGTGTTCCTGAGTTTGTTCAGGCCGACGTTCCAAGTTGCAGCAAATGCAGTGTCCTTCCTGGACATCATGGAGTAGCCCTCCACACCCGCACAGTTGTAGCCTGTCCCATACTCATCCATCTGGTCCAACTGGCTGGGCGTCCAAGTATCTGAAGATGTGAACCCAATGTCTATCTAGTAGAGATAATCAAAACAGTATGTTATTGGGAGCAGAGTAGAAAAGGATTATCAAAGACTTATTTCCATGTCATTTGATGACATGGCGATGCAAAATTAGTAAAATGGGCTAAAATAAAGGTCAGGAGTAGGACAAATAGAGCCTGACGAATGAAAAGTAAGAAACAATCTGTGATTATGATGGAATATGGGAGCTACCTGATCAATGAGTAGATTTCCTCAAGTGAAAAGATATCAAAGGAGGTAACACAACATATGCCCCTTACCTGGACATATGTATATTGAGGCAAGAAAGTTGTTGTGAAAAGTTTTACCTGGCGGGCTTGAAGGGCCTTGAGCATTTCAGTTGGATTTACATAGAAGCGGGCATTTTCACTGTCAAAGCCTGCATCTGGGTCCTCACGTATCACACACTTGTCACTGAGAACCCAACCATTGACAAATCCTTTAAAGGTGAAGTTAACAGTTTAAAACAGTTGGTTACCTTGAAAATAAGCATCATACATGAAACCAGATTTGAAGTTCAATAAAGGTATTATTTTGCGGAATTCGAGGTACTTTAGCACACACAAATTATTAGCTGCACAGTAGGTAATATATGTGAAATAATTATATAATTATGCAAAAGTAGGTCAATAGAGTATGATGTTTGCCGAGGTAAGTGAAGGGGAACATTAAATCATGTATACACCTCAACAACCATCCTATATAATTATTATTTACCCATAAAAAAAAAATAAAAAAATTAATATTTACCTACTTTTGTACACTTAAATTCAATGCATACAGTAACACCAAATACGAAAGAATGGCAATAGAAAATCAGATTAACAACAGCCCACAAGGCAAACTCGAAGCATGAATTTAAAAAACAGATTGAAAATATATTATAATATCTAGGATTATTTCCTATTTAACCTATTGGTTCTCATATTGTATTAGTGCCATACGGTACCATCTCTTGCCAAGTAAACCCTGTTTAGTGAAGACCAAGTGTCTTTACTCTTTTCCTGTCACTGTCATTTTATCATGTTTATTAAGTTTCATATTTACTTTTATTTAATTATTATTTAATTATTATTTTTAATTTAAATCTATCCACATAAACTGATTATATTGCAAATTTCTCATACGAGATGGTAACGTCTGGGAGAACTGGATCTAATCTAGATGACTGTATACCTATTTGTCTATTTTTATATGTGATTATTCTTGTAATGTGAGTTCGATAAATAAAGTAGTATCTTATCTTATCTTATCTTAAATATACAAGTAAACTTTTATGAACACTGCACCATTATTAGAAACCCTGATGGTCCATTGACACCCTTATTTACATTATACCATATATTACCTAAATAAATAACAATTACATCCCCTCACAAAACCCCTCAAAACCCCAATTACATCCCAGTGCTGATTAATAGCTTTTGCTCGAACTTATTTATATGCTAGGTTTCTTCTTGCCACTAGATGTTTTCTTAAATCTACAAGAAGATCAATGAGGTGTACCTCTCTTAAACAGTTTTGTTCAAAGCATGTAAGTAGTTTTTGTCTGACAAGAATGATAAATTTGGTTTTTCAATTAATTTCCATATTCCAAATAGCCTTATAAGATATAGATATATAATATTTTTTTCTTTGCAGATCAAATTTTATTACTGAAGTCAAGACACATTTTTCCAAGGTATTATCTAGGATGATTACACTTTATATATTTCTTTAGTTGTGTTCTGGAGGTAGGTACAAATGCCTCAAGGTTAGCACACAATAGAATTCATTAAGTATTTTATTCTTTTAAAGCTGCCTTCCCTAGTGACTTGATTGTTGATTTAACACATTTTTCTTGTAATTACCTTCAATATAGTAACCAAAACTCACAATCAGGGGTCTCTCATATAAAGCCAAGTTTGCTAAAGCTGTAAATTCTATGATTTATTCAGTTCCACATCAATTTCAAACTTGATTGTTTGGGTACTTTACTTTTCATTTGTGGTGACAGGTGGCAGCCCTACTAGCCAGTTTCCTGTATTGTACAATGGAGGGTACATAGGCTTATGGTCCTACCATGTACTCAGTGCTGCCACCATTGGTCAGAGAAATGTATCAGTATTGATGATTTTGATGTCTCTCCAATCCTGTGTACACCATTTGTGAATGAACAATTTTAATTTGTATTTATTGTCTCCAAACATTATGGAATCAAATCAAACTCATGGGATAAGGTCAGGCATGGAATTAATTAAGGCACTAAAGAAGTAGGGTAGAAGTCTACTTTGAGATTTGTATCCGACACGCCTGGGAGTGCAGCTTTAATCTATTGATAATTTCATCAATATTAGTATAACACTCACACTTGGGATCTTCTAATGGTTTATACTTTTGTTTCTTTTTCTCTACTCAATATATATTTATGCAAATGGATCTATGTACTCACCAATCTTCTTTCTTGCAAGATTTCCCACATCAAATCTTTCACCTTTCCGTACATAGAAGTAACCCAAGTAATGTTGAAAGTGTGCCTTAGTAAACGTAAATGTATGTTGCCTGGCTATTGTTCCAAACCAGCTGCTACAAGCATCAAACCATCGAGATAGCAGCCCTGCAAATCATAGCTTTGGATAGTTTATGGGTGCATCCCCAGTATATTTAGCATTTAAGTTAAAATATGAATGTAAGACAAAAAGAACCTGGATGTTAGATAATAACTCTTTTCAATGGTGTGGACAAATTGAAAGACCTGATCTAAGCAGGAAATTTTGATATCGAGTTATCAATGAGAAAAATAATAGATATAATTAATAACACTAATAACACTAATGTTTTTTTTGTTATTTTTTTATTGCAAAACAATTTTAACTGGGACATAATTCGAACCAGGTTACATCGAGCTGACTGAATACAACAATAATTGAATGATATGACAAACATATATCTCCTTTTCTTCTTTTTTTCCATGGTAACTGTACAGCGATTTTAATTGTGATGTTACATAGATCAGATCATGGCAGTTAAGTGAACAACATATTCCGTCCTGGTTAACTCCACAAAAACATGTAAAAGCAGACTATTTTAATCACCTCTTCAGCAATCTCAAATATACTTTCTTTTTAAGGACTAGAACACTGTAGATATCATCTTGGAATATTGAGGAAACTATTAGTCATTTTTTATATCACAAACAGAGCTATTGGGCGAGTGTTAATGGGCTGTATTAGCTAGGGGAGCATCAGGCAAACATTTGCCCTGGTGTAAAAGTAAATATTTTAATGGCAACAATACTTATGTAGTGAACCTGCTGAAAAATGTTACCATTGTATACTAGGCAGCAGATAGGTAGAGGAATGTCCACCTGGCACAATATGCAGCTCAGCTGGTAAGCCAGAGCTGTGATCAGTTGTATAGCTTGATTATTAAAAACACTTTACATCTGCAAGCCATTGTGACCAGACTTGTCTGTTCTACACTCCTACACTAAGAGACCATCTCTTAGTTATAGACTAACATTTAGGCATATACTATCTACCCAATAGTATACCATTGGTAGAGAACCCTAATATGATAGAGGAGCATTGAGGCATGTACTTTCTACCAAATAATGAATCATTATCTTCAAAGTTACATGTACCTTTTAGTGCCTCAGGGCCATGGTGGGGACCCAGCACTACTGGGTGAAACACAAGAAGCATAGGCAAAAAAAAAATAATAGGTGTGTTTCCGATTTACCCCCTCTACCTAGAAAAACCTTGCCCTACCTAACTTTTTTTTTACCATACCTGATTTTTTAAAAATCATATCTTACTTTTTTGAGATTTTTTGACAAAAAAAGCTTATGAAAGCAGGAAAACGGGTTTTCCTAACCCAGAACTGTCAAAAAGCACATTTCACATGTTTAAAACAACTATTGTTATGAAATAGACATTTTTTTCAGTTCCTGGGAGGTGGTTTCCAAAAAAAAAAAATTAAAAAAAAAAGAAAAGTTACCACCCCCCTACCTAGTTTTCAGCCAGATGAATCGGAAACACACCTATTTTTTTTTTGCCTAATAAAGAATGCCATGTAATAATAAACAGATTTTTGTGTTTAAATTTTAGTCTGCTTGTGTGGACTAAATTATGCTCACCATCTCCCCCAGACTGAGTGTTATCTATAGGATTTGTCTGCCAGCATTTGGAGTAGTCAGCTATGACAATGCGGCAATCCATGCCAGCCTCTCCACACACTGCAAGATGAGTTTGTAGTAGTTAGTGAGTGTGTATGATCAATGCAATAGGGATAGTAATAATTACCATAAAGTTGTTTATTAAGTTGAAAAGATTATTTGACACACTAAATTAATTAGTTTAAAACCCAAATCCAATACTAGATGTGTGGAATTATTAATAGATCAAAATTGGTTTCGATGATATAGAACTTCATAGATATACAGAACTCTTTCACCAAAAGTTCTAAATTAGGTTACCAGATTATCCCAGAGAGGTAAAAGCTTTTCATGTCATAATTTTATGAAAAATATTCACATATCCTAGAATGTTGACATGGCAAATTTGAATTGTTTAGCAGTATTTAGTGTTCCTCTTGGACATGGTACAGTTGATATGAAATGAATAAAAAATGATAGTGTGTCCCTTTTTTAACTTATCAACTTATCTCTATTATTTGTATTCTGCAATAAAATATGTTTAACTCTTCCTGGAAAGATCTGGCTCTACTTGAGTGCACTTCGTCTGAAGATTATGAAACCTTGAACGATGATTTAGATTGTGAGTGCTTTTGCGGCCTTTCTCGTGATGCACTTGCACACCCTACTTGCTTCAGCCAAGGTTACTCACTTTATTAAATATTTGGATATTCACGGAATTGGTGCAAAATGTAGGAAACACTCAAGAGATCATTAACAATAATAACAATAACGCTATTGGTATTTCCGGCTTAATTGTCATATACCCAATGTTCCGGAAGAACACATTAAAGGATTACGTAGGACAATTCGAAGAGACAATTCGAGGAGTCACTCCTATACTATGGGGAGCTTGGTCATTAATGTCAATTATTATATATTACATAACAATTATCATCCTCTTGATGACTTACCAGCATGTACAATCATGTCAGGACATGACAATTTTATTGAAAACAACTTAATCTGGACTTCGTTTTATTCATTAAGGGTTTCCTTCATTTCCTAATTTCTAAATGCTCATGGCAGGATCCAGCTGTACTTGTTCACAAGATCTAAACTGTAATGTATGTTACTGAGACTTTACCTCAGGGTCAGATATGGTCATATTATTTCATCCATTACTCCTGATTTGTAAAGTAATTAATGAAATCATTCACAATTTGTCTGAAATCAGATGGGTAGGTAAAAATGGGACAAACAGTAGTAAATCCTTAGATCCTGATCAATGTTATCTGAGAATGCAGCTTTAACGGGTGACCAGGGGTGGGGAGAAGGACTGGAATGAAGGATACTATAGTCAGCAAGATGATTTAAGACAAGTGTCATAAAGATGTGCCTACCTTTATCAATCAAGTCTGGACCTTGCCCTTGCAGGTAGCCTTCATTATTCCTAGAGAGGAATGTAAGAAAGTATACAACAATTCTTCCAACAATGCACAGTAAAGGTTTTAATAAAATATTAGATGTTAACAACATTCATGACTTTAATAGGAAACTAAGTATAGAAAACTCTCCAAGTAACAATAGGAACAACAAATTAGCATAAAGTTAAATACTCACAGATATTCATGTGAGCCCCAGTCAAAACCCAGGGCTATGGTCCATATCCTGCTCTGGGCTGCAACACCCGCCCAGATGTGGAGGAGAACAATGAATACAACAAGACCTGAAGGTGTCCACAAAAAGGAAGCAAATCAGTTATATTTAATCTTGATAATATTGAATTTATGCTAAAGGCCCTTATCCACTAAGCTAAGAATCAATATTTCACAGCTAGATAATTATTAATGCAATAGAGACAGTACAGACAACATTAAAAAGGTGCAAGTAGTTGTTGGCTGTACTTTCTAAACATTCTGCTAGTAACATTAATAAATGTACGAAATTTCAAGGCAACGTATTAAATATATCTATGCATTTCTAAGGTCACCTTAAGGAGTATATTTAGGTACTTTATTAGTAATAATCCATAATAAATATCAATAACTTTTTTTAAAAAAATAAATAATTATTATATCAAACTTAAAATATAGAAACACTACTTAGATGTTCTTGATGTTTACTGAGAAACACATCACATAATGTCCAAATAAACATAGTATTGACCATTTTTCCAGTCCAATGTAGGACATTAAATGTGTACTGCTACCGATTGTACATTTTCTGACTATTTGACCCATATATTCTAAATATAATGGGTTACATGTGAATAATGGGCAACGGGTCGATTATCTGTGACCTGTCCTGCTTCCATTACCATTACCTATACTGAATGGTTATTAGGCTGTGATTTTCTTCTAGTTGGAATATAAACTAAAAAGTGCTACAACCCTTATGTCAAGACCTATTAAGCTATTGATGAAATATACATTAAAAGGCCCTACACACCTACACAACCTAATTCAAAACATTATGCATACATTTATATTATTTATTTCGAATTTAAATCCTCATTTATGTAGAAATATGTACCTTTCCCCTGTACCCTTACCATCAGAACTCAGGTCACAGTGTCCGCTAAGCTGCCCTGACCACTTAATATTCATTATCACCGTTACCAATTCGTCTATATTAGCCGCAATATATCTAGTTATGTACGAGAAGAAATAAATCAATGGAAGCAATTTATTTTTAGTTCATTATGTACTGTCAAGGCTAGTTAGGTTAAGTAGATAACACAACGAATTTTGTATGTTGAAATGTTTATTTTTTTACTTGCTTCCCTTACCTGATAGTCTAAATCTCAGTCAAAGATGGAGAGGGTATGATGTAAACCAAGTGTTATCGACCCCAGGAGAACCAGAGAATAGTCTGGCAGTGGGAGACCTTAACCCGGAAATCCCGGATAAAGTTTTTTTCTCTCTTGATTTATCATCTATGGGGTCCCTATATCACATTCCTGTGTGATGTGAAGTTCCTGACCTTGAGCAATTCGAGATATTCAAGATGGCTGCCACCGAACATGTCAAATCTGTAAACTGGCATATCTCTGCTTCTAATGGGGCTAGGAATATGTTCTAGGTGTCTAAATGCATGTTTCATTAGCCTACAAATCTAACACAATCATTAAAAAAATCATTGACCCAACAATTTCCAAAATTCAAAATTGCATTATGGGGTAAAATAATTTAATTTGACAGCAACCGATCCAGCAAATCGGTAATGAGGCTTATTTCTGCTTCCAATGGGGCTAGGAATACATTCTAGGTGTCTAAATGTAGGTTTTGTTTGCCTACAAATGCAATACAGTTATTAAATAAATCATTGGCACAACGGTTTTCAATGAAAATTGCAGTATAGTGTAAAATAATTAAATTTGACCCATACCAACCCAGCAAATCTAGGCATATCTCTGCTTCTAATGGGGCTAGTTATACATTGTAGATGTCTAAATGTATGTTGTGTTAGCCTACAAATGCAATACAGTCATTAAATAAATCATTAGCTCAATAATTCCCAATAAAATTTGCTTTTTTTCTGTAAAATAATTCAATGACCGTAACTCAAATCTGTCAAATCTTTAAACAGACATAATGATAATTGATTCTGATTCTAATGGGGTTAGGAATACATCCTAAATGTCATTTGCCTGCAAATACATTACATTTGTATAATTTGATCATTGGCCCAATATTTGTCAATGAAGATGTCATTATTGTGTAGAAGAATTCATTATTTTGGGAACGTGTGTTGTGGAAACATTTAAAACACACGGATATTGGCATTAGATCATTGATAAATATCCCATGCAGAACATATCATGGCATGTTTTCATGGCATGTTTTCCATTGATTTTATACTGTACCATTAGTCCCATAATTCCATGCGAATCAAGATTCAAAATGGCGGCTATGCAAATTCCCTATTGCTTATATCATTATATGGTCATAGGTAGCCTATATATAAGCCTGGTTACCGAGAAGGACGAAGAGTTTGTAAATCTTAAAATCTTATTGTTAAACTATAGTTTATTACTGAAATTTTCGCGCTGATTGTGAATTAATACAAAATATACACGGTAACTAAAAGGATAATTGTTCATATTAAGTCCAAATATGCCGAAGGGCACCTGGGAAGAGTAGCAATGCGTTGACAGGTCACACCCTATTTCTCGTAATTATTGTAACTGTCTACTGAGATATACCCTTATACCCTTATTTATGTATACCCTTATACTCATTAGCAGAAGAGTAAGTATTAAAAATACTAGCGGTAGCATTAGTGAATAGCTAGACACAGCAGTGGGCAGAATAACCATGGCAATTCTTATATGAATTAAACCCGTGAGCCTATGTCACAATTATGTTTCACTGTATTGTTTGACTTGCTGTATAAACATCCTAAATAAAAAAAAAATAAAAAAATATACAAATCCTTATGTATATATATATTATAAAATACACATCTGTGTTATAAAACAAAGAGATGGAGTTTTATATGGACTACCAACAAACCAGATGATGTCTGCATGTATCATTTTTATTTCCAGTAAATATATTATAGTTACATTTCAATCGGGAATAAGGGATACAAAAAAATTATTTCATACAATCCCGATCTTTTGTAACCTTCAAATGTTTTCCATGTTACCCTCTATGTACATAATGTGGTCGACGATAATCTTATCAATAAAGTCTTATATATCTCTTAAAATCGTGAATTTTATGCAGTTTATGATAAAGAACCGATCCTTGTAAGCATATCAAACATCAATCTAAATAATTTTATTAATTACAATCCCTTCAATTGTTGGGAACTTATCGAACATTCATCATTCGATATAACACCTTGAGTTGGAGTTGAAGTTGAAAGTTTCTCAACTTCGCAAGAAGCACCTCTAGGAGTTATTATTAAATAAGAAATTATTATATTATTATATATAATATTATATTAAGAAATAACACATTCCGACGCAATCCATCCCAAGAAATTTATTACTCCTTCACTCTAAAAACTTAGCTAAATGATATTCCATGACCATTCACCCCATTATTCCATTCCATTTCATTATTTTCATCCACTTACGAATGGAATAGAATACAAATGTAATGTAACTTCCACACTCAATAAAAAATGTTATGTATGAAATAGCGAAAATTCAGGACGCGGCGGAATACCGGGAATAGCCCGAGCCGTGTTAAACTGCTGTGGCACATGCCACAACTAAACTACCTGAATAAAATTTGTCCAAAAAAAAAAAAAAAAAAAAATCTTTTTCTTAAATTTTCATTAAAAGTTCATATATGCTACCATAAGTACATGTGTACATGAATAAATGCATATGAATGTACACATCACTGATGATTGGTCTCGGAATTTTCCAACATACAAATGTGATGTGTTTCAGGGAAATGAGTCATAAGTCGCCAAAATGATATTTTTTAAAGTGTTTATTTTACAAGATCACTTTATTGGAATATTCTGAACTTTGGGGAGTTTATCACTCATAGGTATATCAATCGATGTATCAAATTTCAGGACAATGTATGTTATATATCCTTTCGTTTTAAAGGTCTTCATAACGAGTATATTTAGTTGCTTTACTATTCATTGCCCCCCCCCCCCCAGAAATATTGTAAACTTGTTTATTCAAAAATACAAATATCAAACCTAGAATCTAGAAAAACTTATTAGATTATTAGACTGTTTACTATCATTGGAATCGTCTTGATCTCATCTATTCAAATATGATAATATCTCAAAATCGATTTTTTGCGACTTATGACTCATTTTCCTGAGACACATCACAAATACGGTATTCACTATTTTCTAATTATATTATTTGATATAAATTGCTAGTTGAAAATATTGAAAGTTTAAAATGATATGTGCGATAAGATTAATTAACCGATTTGTAATAATCATTCTTTTAAAATTGAATTGAACATGTTAAGCATAGTTTAAGTATGGATAAAGATGTAAATGATATTGATTCCCTTTGGTGTTTTGATGCTTTTTCTCTTATGTCCATACATTATTAACCATGTGCTTAGAATTGTATATGCCTCGAAGGCAGGTATCAGAAATAAAGCCCGTTGTAAAAACAAAAAAAAGAAGGTGAATTCTACATTTTTCTGAAAATCTGACCCATATGATACAGTGTAAAATTCTGGCTTAACTTTGCAAAGTTGGGAATTTATTTTTGGAAGTCTCATTCAGACATGCATCTGTTCGATACTTGGCTTTGAAACATACATCTCTGTTTGTTGCTTTGATTCATTTCTCGCTCAACTGCTGACCTAAATATTCATTGGAGAATGGCCCTGAATTCTTCAGGTTGTTTTAGTGTAAATCCTGAATCGTTTGGAGACCTAATAATACTGCCTGCACAAACATAGGTAATTGATATTTCAAAATATTAACCTAGGTAACCCAACTGCAGAGGATCATCTTGAAACAATTACAGTTGTAAGGAATAGACTGAACCGTAATTACCTTTCATAATTGAAGATGAACCTCAGAGGGATAAGACCATGCAGTTATTTCCATCCGTTCCTATACACCAGGCTCGTATATTCGTCTCCTTTAAGGTTATTGGGTTAGCCTCCAACCCACATGGGTAATGGTGCTCATCCGCTTTTTCCAGGTAATGTATTATATGTCCGATACATAGGTTGTCGTTGTTGTTAAGGTCAGAGGAAGTGGTAAATTTCTCCATTCATGGTCCAATGCCTACAGCAAAGTAATCTGGGGTGATATACCGTATTTTACCAATAAAGCGCCTGTGGCTTTTTCAAGCAACCCTTGCCCCGGCCTTTATTTGGGGCAGGCGCTTATTGAAATACATCTTTAGTTACACATGCAGAAATACACTTTTCATAAAAAAAAATTATATATCACCAGAGAATCTTCTATAAGAAAAAAGTAATTTTCAGGGCATTTTTAAATGAGGTAAGACGGGGAAAAAATAAGCCCTTGGTATAACATGCTAGAAGAACTAGATGTTGACGCATAGATAAAAAGGGTAAAACCCACACTCTATCAGTGTGAAGCGTAAGAAAATTTCAGAAAAACTAAAAAAATAAATAAGGGAGACTGCATACTTGTTGTTTAGAATTGTAAGAGCCTTGATGGCAGGATATGCTGAATAAAACCTTGTCAAAAATTAAAAAAAAAAGTAAAGTCTTTTGTATCCTTAAAGTCATCCTCATATCATGGGGCCGGCACTTATAGACTGCAGGAATGAATACATTATACCTAAGTATTTTTCAACTATACTCTGAGATCGTCAGAAACTGTACAATTCACCTTCACCAATCCTATCAAATAACCCAAATTTAAGAAGAAAATTAGGTTCAAACTACAGTTCAACATAACCAGACAGATTTATTGAATAAATACAATACAAAATACACTCAGATATACCTAGTTTTTATCGTTTTTCACTCTAATTTAGCATAATTTGATTTGATCTGTAGAACTGTAGATTGTCCATTTTCTGAAAAATTGACCCAATTACAAGACCCCAGCACTTTTCAGGGCTACTTCGGCCATTTTGCTGCATAGATTTGAACCCACCCACCTGCTCCAAAAATCAATTAATTAACTTAATATACCTGGCCCCGCACATCCTAAGGATTAGGCCTAGTATGCCCAGGGTTGTTTTAGAATTAGTGTGGTTAGGAAATATATATTTAGTTAGCATCCTAAGAACTATCCATCCATTTATATTTAACTTCTAAAATGTCAGCATTTTTCAGAAGAAAGGGGTTAACTTTGTGTCTTTAAAAATATCAGCTTTTCCCCCAAAAAAGGGTTAGCTTTAAAAATGTCAGCGTTTTTCCGAATAAAGGGGTGCTTTTTAAGGCTGAAAAGTCAGCGTTTTTGTAGGAAAAGGAGTACTTTTTCAGATCAGAATCCGTGAAAAAGGGTCTGTTTTCTAATAGATGGAAACCAGCATATATGTCCTACTATTTCCATATGCGGGGGCCGGGCTAATATTTTATGAGATGCCCCCCCGGGCGCTTTACTTAAACATCAACATCAAACTATAATTATCTCTCTATCATATCTTCCAATATTTTATAACAATAAATCTAATCATTCTTATCAATGTATAACCCTTCAACTTTCAACACTCTGTATAACTTCCCCCAAATCACAAAATCTCATATTATTGTATAATATAAAGTGTCTCCCCAAGCTGCGCCTTTTTTTACTATACAATTCTACTCAAACTTAAATTGTCATCTCTCTAAATATAATAATTTCGCCAATAATAGTTTCGCCAGGAGGTAGACTAGACTACCCCCATGCCATCCTTGGCATGGCCTTCAAGGCCCTACACAACTCCACTGACCAGTGCCCACTTCCACACTGACCGCTGACAGAGATACACGGCTGAGAAATCGTTCCCACCCACCTACCTCCTTATCATACACACATCGCTCTGAAAACAACATATCTAAAGTGATTGACGCATAGTGCGTATTTCACTAGTATTTTTGTATTTAAACGATTTTATCTAGCCGGGCAATGGTCTCACTAGTTATTTACATGGGGTTGTCATGGCAACCAATTTGTTTTTTTTACTAAGATTGGTAAAATTAAAATTTATGACTAAATTTGTTTTTATTTTCATGATTGAAAGCATGTATAATAAATCTGTTAACTAACTTGTTGGTTTCAGTTGTTTAGAATATTGCTACGCTCCTTCAAACAACTCGTTAGTTAATTCATATTATTCATTGTTCTTGTAATTTGATGTTTCAACGTTTTATCCTACATTATATGTACGCACTCTGCTTATGTCTAATTATTAAATAGAACTTGAAAGGCATTTTGTCAGTAGACCAGCAAAAGGCTTGCCCTTGAGCTGAGGCATCATGCCTCTTGTGAGTAGTCAAATATTTTTGTGTACTATTTTTCCATATTGTCAAAGATCTTCCTCCAAGCAACGAGGGATCTATCAGTCAAATATCAATTGTATACTCATAATAAACCTTTATAAAAAAACAAAACAAAAAAAACCTCTCCTCTCTCACTCTCTGTCTGTCTCTCACTCTCCTCTCTCTCTCTCACTCTCCTCGCTCTCTCCCCTCCCCCCTATTGCATTACACATGTTCCCCCAAAAGGGGTTTTAAACCTTCTTAGAAACAAAAACAGGAGAAACTCAATTAAAGTTCCATATCTGCAACACAAATTCTAGAGGAGGAGGAGAGAAAGGTCCCTGTCCCACTCCTGTTGCCTCTCCCATTCCCTCTCACCCCCCCCCCCCTTCTATTGCATATATATATATATATACGGTACATGTTCCTCCAATCCCACTCTCGCTCCCGATCCCACTCCCGATCCCAAGAGAGAGAGAGTGAGTGAGTGAGAGAGAGAGCGACAGGGAGAGAGGAGAGACAGAGAGGAGAGTCTGAGGAGAGAGGAGAGAGATGGAGGGAGAGAGGACAGAGAGAATCAGTTAGAGGCTGATAAAGGTCTGAGTGTCGAACATCTTTGCACATTGCACAATATTTTAAATAAATTCAAGGCCTTGAAAATTGGAATTTTGTTAGGCCTATTTCCTGTTGTTTTTTCTTTAGTCATTTCACTGTTTCCTATAAAAATTTCAGTTTATTTTGCTATAAAATTAAACAGAGCAATGATGACACAAATAATGATGAAATGATGAAACATAGCGGAATGGCACCACACTATTTTTGGCAATGGGGACTTGAAATATATCGGAGATCTGGCTAGTGGTTAAGGCGGAGATAGGTTCAACGTACATTTTTGCATTCCCATATTAATATATAGATAGTATAACAATCTGGTGGAGAACTAAAACGTAAAAGAAGATCCCATGTACCAATAGTATAACAAAAACTTCAATTCAATTCAAAGCATTTTTTATTCATACATGAAGGAGACACATCTAAAAGTAAATTTCAGGTCTTCCAGAATGTTTCTGACTACTTGAAATTGGTAAAAGAAATTTTGATTTTACATTTTATAGGACAAAAATAATTTTGAAGGCTCTTTTCTAAAGGTCTAAGGTAAGTGTGGTTGGTTTCCAATTCTTTATTTTCACAAGGTTATCATTATAGTTACATCATCATCAGATCAAATAAGTTTGCACATAACCTCGGCATATGTGTTAATATCCAATCTCCCCAGCATTGAACCTGACCCACCCTCATGCTCAGTAGGTGTATGGCTCAGTATTGATAACCATTATTTATCTATAAGGACATCGTTAATAATCGAGTAAATTATGCATATATGAGATTTATGACCCTATTTCTTTTATTCGCGTGTTTTACAAGCTGACGTGGCCCTATGTACCGCCTCCTCTGAGCTCTCCCATTGGTCAATAAAATATAGCCCAGTACCCCATCCCTGAGAGAGAGACTCGGGGAGGCAGGAGCAACTCAGCTTGGGTTTCCAAAGTAGCAGTTGGGCCTTGCTAGAGAATAGAAGGCGGATTCACCATGTCTAGGACAACTCTAGACTCCTCTAGTATGAGCTCGCAGCTATAGTTGGTAACTTGATACCGTCATAGCGGTGACATTTCTTTGATTGGGATGGGTGGAAGACGGAATTCCATTAAACCTCTCGAAATTTGTCACCTCCTCATGAAAACAACAGCTGGGATAGGATAGAGGAACTCAGAATTGGGGGACATGGTTCATGGCTGGGAGTTCTGTATAACTGAGAAGACCAGGGGTATTTGAGCAACGTAAGGAAGTTTAAAGGTGGTCTAAATCCGCCCTGTAGGGGGCGGGTCGGTTGCGCAAAGTCTAGTTGCTATGGTGACAACCGGTCATTGATCACTCATGCTCAGGGATGTCCCCTTTGGTACAGAGACAAAAGGAGTGTACTGGAGGTGAAATAGGAGTCACCATAGGATGTCTCCTTTGGTACAGAGATAAAAGTAGTGTACCGGAGGTGAAATAGGACTCATCATAGGAGATATAGGAAAAAGGTGCGGGGATATACTTTTGTGTGGTGGATATCTCAGGGAAATAGTCAAATCTGCTCGGAAATAGGAAGTGAGGAGTTGGAAAAAAATTTGTAATATGTGAAATAGCTTGTACCAAAGAGGAAAAGACTTACCAATTTCGTCATTGGTACAAATGTCTACTTTGGGACACAACAGATGTAATATGTTTTTTCAATTTATTTTTTGTAACTTCTTTATTTTCACATCCTACCATCTGGGCTTCTGTACTAAATACACATGTTAGTGTACTTTTGATCATAATGTTTTTGGTTTTATTTACATAATTATAAGGTCCAATGGGAACAGGAAGTCCATCAAAATGATTGAAATATTCTCCACATGAATTGCTGTTGTAGACATGATTAGGCATCATAACACAGAAATGGTGGTCCCTTGTGATCTGAAAGGGAAGATAACATTTCAGAACCTATTTTAGATAGCAAAAATGATAATCTTATGCCCTCAAGCCATCAATTTTCCTCTGTGTCATGTGAATTTGTTGTTCATGTATTCAATTATTTATCTATTTAATTGCTATTCATGAGCCAGTGAATATACATACGGAAACCTTGTTATGTTGCCCCTTTCTGGTTTTGTTTACAAGGCTTGGAAATCAAAAGTTAATCTTAAATTTTCAAGACATTGTAAGTCTTTAGACGTGGTTTGGTCAGATTCAGGGGTGTATTTTTGTCACAATAGACCATGGCCATCACTTCCGGCAACTTCCGGTGTAAGGAATGGGGGTTATAGACATAATGCCGAAGTGATATTTAGTCAAAAGAACTGGTAAATAAAAGGTCTAGAGGTTGGTGAATCTGACCAAATCGCGTCTAAAAGCACTAATACCCTCGGTTTTGGATGGTCTAAGTGGTCTGTTGCTATGCCCCTCAAATTGTCCACCAGGCAACAGACCACTTAGACCATCAAAAACCGAGGGTATTATTGCTATATTTAAGTCTGCATGTTTATGGTTTTTCATGTCTGGAGCTTCATACTGTTTCAGAACTTCATACTGTTTCAAGTGTGATTTGTGTTTCTCTTGGATATTTGTTTGTCACATCTAGAACAGTTTTCGTGCCAACTTATCATAGACATTCTTTCCTCATTATGTTACACTTATAGCGTTTTATCTCTGTATGGAGAGGGCAAATGAAATATAAACAAGCCCAGAAAAAATTACCATGTTTTGCATTTGATTCATCACAGAACTTGGTCCACTTCTTTGTGTTCCTAAGTTTGTTCAGGCCCACGTTCCATGTTGCAGTGAATGCATTGTCCTTCCTGGACATCATAGAGTAGCCTTCCACACCCGGACAGTTGTAGCCTGGCCCATACACGTCCACCAGGGCTGACTGGCTGGTCGACCAACTATCTGAAGTTATGAACGCACTGTCTATCTAGTTGAGATAATGGAAACAAAATGTTATTAGGAGCAGAGTAAAACGAGTTTATCAAAGACTTATTTCCATGTCATCAACATTTGATGACATGGCGATGCAAATTAGTAAAATGGGCTAAAATAAAGGTCAGGAGTAGGACAAATAGAGCCTGACGAATGCAAAGTAAGAAACATGTGTCATATATATACATATAATATATGTAGTGAACCCCGGAGGTTTCTTGTACCAATCCGGAGCTGTAGGCTTTTCTACAGGTAGATATCAGTAAATGGTGACACTAGTTATCCAGCCCGCGATAACCTTCATGCTATTACTTAGACAACCCAGGTTTGATATTCCTCTCAAATTTTCACCTTTTGGATAGAAACAGTGTAGAGGTCATAAGGGCCATTTTGTACATTTCAATATTTTTGTTTATTATTGTATCATTAAGCTAACGTTTCAAACTAAATATTTGGTTGGAAATTGGAAAAAGAAAATATTTTTCTATTTTCAGACAGTTCATTTGAAAATCATCTTAATTTTTCTATACCAAAAGTTCAAGAACATGGCCTTGTTCTAATCCTTGTCAAATATTCATGATTTCTCAAAATCAATATTATTGTACTGATTCTTATAGCAAAAATACATAGCTTTTTCTTTATATTCAATTTTATTTGTCTGAACAGAAATTGCCACCCCGATGCTGAATCGGGGTGGCAACACCAGCTTAATTCAGTCGAAAACTAGCAGAAAATATGTTTGGTTGAGATTTTAAATTCTATGGCATGAACCTCTTAATGGATGCTTTAAAATGACAAAGTTTCATTTGATAATCTATAATTTTGTAGATACAGTTTCAAGATGAATGTCGTTGGTTTGGCAACGTTAAAACTTCCCCAGCATATATGACCTTTTTTTAATGATTCAGTTGTCATTGAAACAGTTTTTCGAGTATCTGATTATATTTAGTTTGAATTCAAAAAAGAGTTGTTGGAGATTACATTCCACAGACAAACTTTCACTAAACATTTATTTTTGATTCCTTGGCAACCACTTTAAAAGAGCATCGGAATGGCAATGTTAAAATTTCCCAATACAAAAAGTGAATTTAAAGAAATTGAAAATATTTGGAAACACTATATTTGTTATATTTGCATAGCCAACAGGTGTAACCATTATTAAAGACACATATCATAATCATTTGATCTTTTGTACAATGCTGAGTAAACTTTATTTGACAAAACATATTTTTTCTCTTCAGAAAAGTGTGTAATTTAGGTAGTTTTCAGCATATAGGGCGTCCATTTTTTATTTGACCTCTATAAAAGTATATGTCCCATCAAAGGTCTATAGAAGGTGCATCATTTGATATAATATTTATATATAATATTTACCTGATCAATGAGTAGATTTCCTCAAGTGAAAAGAAATAAAAGGAGGTAACACAACATATGCCCCTTACCTGGACATATGTATATTGAGGCAAGAAAGTTATTGTGAAAAGTTTTACCTGGCCGGCTTGAAGGGCCTTGAGCATTTCAGTTGGATTTACATAGAAGCGGGCATTTTTACTGTCAAAGCCTGCATCTGGGTTCTCACGTATCACACACTTGTCACTGCCAACCCAACCATTGATGAATCCTTTAAAAGTGAAGTTAACAGTTTAAAAGAGTTGATTACCTTGGAAATAAGCATCATACATGAAACTAGATTTGATGACTAAGTTTGAGAAAGGTTATAGTGGTTGAGGCTCCACTGAAATGAATGAAAATTAAGTATAAAAATATTATCTTAAACTTGTGTTTATTGAAACTCACATCCATATAGCGTTGTACAAGACCCTTAGGTCTAATACATTTGGTTTTTCAATTAATTTCCAACTTCAAAATAGCCTGATGAGATATAGATATAATGATATTTTTTTCTTTGCAAATCTTATTACTGAAGTCAAGAGACATTTTTCCAAGGTATTATCTAGGATGATTACACTTTATATATTTCTTGAGTTGTGTTCAAGAGGTAGATACAAATGCCTTGAGGTTAGCACACAATAGAATTTACCAAGTATTTTATTCCTTTAACCTGTTGATAATTTCATCGATATCAGTATAACATTCACACTTGGGGTCTGCTAATGGTTTATACTTTTGTTTCTTCTGCTCTCCTCAATATATTATTATGTGAATGGATCTATGTACTCACCAATTTTCTTTTCTGCAAGATTCCCCACATCGAATTGTTCACCTTTCCGTACATAGAAGTAATCCAAGTAATGTTGAAAGTGTGCCTTAGTAAACGTAAATGTTTGTTGCCTGGCTATTGTTCCAGACCAGCTGCCACAAGCATCAAACCATCGAGATAGCAGCCCTGCAAATCATAGCTTTGGATAGTTTATATACCAGTATATTTAGCTTGATGCATTTACAAGTTAAAATATGAATGAAAGATACGAAGAACCTGGATGTTAGATAATGTTAAACTCAATTATTTTCAATGGTGTGGACAAATTGAAAGACCTGTTCTTAGCAAGAAATTGTGATATCCAGTTTAACAATTAGAAAAATAATAGATATGAATAATAATTTACTAACACTAATATCAAGGAAATTATTGCAGTCATTTTTTATATCACAAACAGAGCTATTGGTTGTTAATGGGCTGTATTAGCTAGGGGAGCATCAGGCAAACACCTCCGTTATAAACACCTCCTTTACACAAGTTGAATTATGAAATTTCCAATTCATCTGTCAAGCATTGTTTGTTTCATGACTCCCCAATGACATCAAAAGCCCTAAGTGCATCCAACTTACATGTCTGCTTTAGTAATGACAAAACTGCTGGACCAATCAACCAATCAAAGCAAAGTGAAAACAACAAGCTTGGAAAACAAAGATGGAGAAAGTGATCAAGCAGAAATGAGGTGACCTGTCAATCCTCAGTGAACTAGAGAAATGTGAAAGAAAGAAAGAGAAAAATACTTGAAAGGACAAGACAATGGCAGATCTACCTCAAGGCAAGAAGTTCTACAGAGAATTGGCAGTCAATTGATTGTGATTGGTGGGGGCGGGGTCACAAAAATATGGGACCTTCTGATACGGGGGGGGGGGGGGGGGGGGGGGGTATGGGGAGGGTCACAAAAACATGGGACTCTTGGATGGGGGGGGTCACAAAAATTCTCATGATTGACTGCCAAAATTCTTATACCCCCCCATGAGGTAAATAATGATAGCCCCCTAAGCCAGAGTTGGGATCAGTTGTATAGCTTGATTATTAAAAACACTTTACATCTACAAGCCATTGTGACCAGACTTGTCTGTTCTACACTCCTACACTAAGAGACCATCTCTTAGTTATAGACTAACATTTAGGCATATACTATCTACCCAATAGTATACCATTGGTAGAGAACCCTAATAAGATAGAGGAGCATTTAGGCATATACTTTCTACCAAATGTGATGTGTTTCAGGAAAATGAGTCACAAGTCGCAAAATTGGTGTTTTTCAAAGTCGTTTACTTACAAGATTTCTTTGTTGGAATATTTTCATTCTTGGAGTGTCTGGTCCTTGTGGTTGTATGAATATATCTACCAAATTTCAAGACTTTATTAATTATATCAGTGTGTTTCTTAGATCATCCCATTGAGTATATTTAGCTACTTTACTGGTAATTATCCATCCAGAAATATTGCAAATGTGTTTTTCAAAAATAAAAATATCTAACTTAAAAGATAAAAGTACTTATTAGATGTCCTTAATGTTTACATTCATTGGAATCGGGTTGGTCTCATCTTTTCAAATATGGTGATATCTCAAAATACATATTTTACGACTTATGACTCAATTTCCTAAAACGGATCACAAATAATGAATCATTATCTTCAAAGTAACATGTCCCCTTTTAGTGCCTCAGGGCCATGGTATGGACCCAGCACTACTGGGTGAAACGCAAGAAGCATAATAAAGAATGACATATAATAATAATAAAGAGAATTTTGTGTTTTAATTTTAGTCTGCTCGTGTGGACTAATTTATGCTCACCATCTCCGCCAGACTGAGTTTTATCTGTAGGATTTGTCTGCCAGCATTCTGGGGTGTCAACTACAACAATGCGGCAATCCATGCCAGCCTCTCCACACACTGCAAGGTGAGGTTGTAGTAGTTAATGAGAGTGTATGATCAACGCAATAGCGATAGCAATAATTATCATAAAGTTGCTAATGAAGTTGAAAATATTATTTGAAACACTAAATTAATTAGTTTAAAACCCAAATCCAATACTAGTGTGGCATTATTAATAGATCAAAATTGGTTTTGATGTTTTGATAAACTTCATAGATATACAGAACTCTTTCGCCAAAACTTCTGAATTAGGTTACATTATTATCCTAGGGAGGTAAAAAGCTTTTCATGTCATGTTTTTATGAAAAATATTCACATACGCTAGTATGTTAACATGGCAAATTTGAATTGTTTAGCAGTGTTTAGTGTTCCTCATGGACATGGTACAGTTGACATGAAATTTAAAAAAATGATAGTGTGGCCCGTTTTTAACTTATCTCTTGTATTTGTATTCTGCAATAAAATATGTTCAACTCTTCCTGGAAAGATCTGGCTCTACTTGAGTGCACTTTCTCTGAAGGTTATGAAACCTTGAACGATGATTTAGATGTTTTACATCCAACATTGTGCTTCAGCCAAGGTCACTTACCCTATTAAATATTTGGATATTCACTGAATAGCGCACTTCACGAATAGGTCGATGACAAACTTTGCAGTGATGACTATGCCCCGAGGACGGGACTAGCTGCGGGCACTATCCCCGTCAGCTAATACCTTCACTATAGATGTCAAACTTTGCCTCCTTATTCTTGGACTACAATTTGCTTTGTGACTGGATAGCTGTTCCAGGATTATCAGATCACATGTTGAGAGTAGTTTTGCCTAAGCTCAAATAGATTTTACCCGCTAGATCCTATAATAATAACAACTTTTGTCAAGAGTGAATCCATCAAAACATAGGGTCAGAAGAAGCATGCACACAGGGATGGATGCGCAGGCAGAGGCATGGGACGAGTGTACACACAGAGACCATGCATAGACTTGCAGTATGCCGCTAGGGGTTCATAACTAAAGTGAGTGTACAGTGCATTGTATATATAGAGAGAGGGACTGTGCAAGTCTGGTGACCAGCTGGTGACTGGTGCTTTGGTGTGCGCTGCCCCTCTCTCCCTCTCTGAGCCCTCCCCGCTCACCGTCTCAGTGTACAGCTATCCACCAGCCACCACTAGCCAGTAATGACCTGCACAGTGAGAGTAACTTAGGACATCCGGTCACTTCAACCATAATTTGTGAGTGCCCTATTGGTGCAAAATGTAGGAAATATTCAAGAGATCATTATTAATAATAAAACTAACACTATTGGTATTTCAGGCTTAATTGTCATATACCCAATGTTCCGGAAGGACACGCTAAAGGATTATGTAGGACAATTCAAAGAGTCACTCCTATACCATGGGGAGTCATCATTAATGACAATTATCATATATTGCATAGAATATAATCCTCTGATGAAGACTTACCAGCAAGTCCAATCATGTTAGGACATGTCACAACTTTAATAACAACAACTTAATCTGGACTTGGTTGTACTTATTAAGGTTTTATTTCCATAAAATTATATAATAGATCTGTGTGTTCCTAAATGCCCATGGGAGGATCCAGCTGTACTTGTTCACAAGATCTAAACTGTATTGTATGTTACTAAGACTTTACCTCAAGGTCAGAGATGGTACTGATATATCCTTCTGTATGGGATGACTAGGAGATATATGTACTTATATAGCTCATAGAATTACGACTAAAGGTTGTCAGCACTGCAGCAGGTGGGAATTCCAGGAACTAATGCATGAAACAATAGAAGTCAATATATTTTGTTCAAATTTTGTCTTGAGAAAGAACATGGTTGGGGGAATACAAAATGCCAAAAAAACGGGATGTTATCATATTATATTGTAGTAGAGCGATGGACAAGCGATGTATACTGGGTACGTTTGTCTGCCGCTCGAGGCGCTAGGGTCGCACATTGTGAGTGAGGATGGGTCCATGGGGGGAGGGAGTATAAATAGGGGTGGGAAATGGGGTAAGAGCAGTTGGTGCCCGGGCAGGGTATGAAGCAGAGCTCCCCAGATTGAAGATGGTAAATAAAGAATAGCAAGATCGCTGAAACTACTTTCTGCATTGTCGTCCTGTTCTTCGGAGATAAACACTATCCAGCCCTGCCGGGGATTCATCCCCAGCCAACTCGATTAATTAAATATCACAAAGAGCCCTGAGTGGTGCGATCCCCACCAGGATGGATAAGCCTCTGCTATTGTCCCAGAACCCCCAATATTACAATTTATGATAATCGATGACTAGTAATCTTTGAGAAACTTATATGAACGAGCATGGACGAACGTGGACGAACCTCAGACAAATCCATAGACGAACAACGAAGCCAACATGTATTTTGGTTTATTTAATAGAAGCTCAGACGAGAGACGGTGACAACAATATATATATCTGGCAATGCACGAAAAGCACCATATTATGGTCACGTGTAATTTACTAATGATTGTTTAAAATGTTTGTGGCCAATAAAAATATTTTAAAACAAATATTATTTTGTGTTTTAGGGATGAGTAAAGTTTACTTCCATTCACTATTGATTTCAACGGGGGAAACTCATTGTGTTTAGCTGAATAACTTTTTTTTAGTTCAATGACCCCTTATTTTTTTTAATTGAGAGGTTAGAATACAGAATGTCAGCAATGTATATGCAGATTTTAAAGAAAATCTTATGATTCAATCATATGCTATAGGGATTAAATGCAGAAAATACCCTTTTCCCATTGACTTCTATAGTCAACAGTAGTCAATTTCAGTGGTCCCTCAAATAAAAACTGACAATGACATACGTTTTTTTTTGGCTTTTTGGGTTCCCCCAACCATTTTCTTTCTAAATCCAAAGTTTAAAGAAAATTTCATGATTCATTCATTTCCACTCAGTTATTGAGTCTTCTTCCAAGTCTATATTCTCTCTAGGTCACATGATGGTTACCATGGCAACAGGGATTGGTTGTATGTAGTAATGTTTACAAACTAGGATTATTTTTCATATCATCACATTATTTCATCCATTAATCCTGATTTGTAAATTAATTAATGAAATCATTCACAATTTTGGTAAAATGCGATGGGTAGGGAAAAATGGGACAAACAGTAGTAAATCCTTAGTTCCTGATCAATGTTATCTGAGAATGCAGCTTTAACGGGTGACCAGGGTTGGGGAGAAGGACTGGAATGAAGGATACTATATTCAGCAAGATGATTTAAGACAAGTGTCATAAAGATGTGCCTACCTTGATCAATCAAGTCTGGACCTTGCCCCTGCAGGTAGCCTTCAGTATTCCTACAGAAGAATGTAAGAAAGTATGCAACAATTCTTCCAACAATGCCCAGTAAAGGTTTTAATAAAATATTTAGCACTTATTGGACGAGTTGCTGCACAGCGCGTAAATAAAGGACGAGATCGGAGATCGAGTCCTTTATTTACGCGTCCGTGCGGCAACGAGTCCTATAAGTTGATTATTATACATGCCTAGATTTGCATGTAAAACTTGCTTAATAAAAAGATGATAACATAATTTACCATAATATCTGGTTTTCATATAAGAAAGGTAACTAGAAACAGTTGTAACAAGGAGGAAGAAAGCACTCGCACTGGCAAACTTGCGCCACCAAACTTGCGTCGGCATGACAATGCACTGGTAATGTACTAGTCCAATACCACGTTACAAGTAATGTGTGGCTGTCAGGGCCTCGGTAGTGAATGCGTGTATAATAATAGGTGTTAATAACATCCATGACTTTAATAGGAAACTAAGTATAGAAAACTCTCCAAGTAACAATAGGAACAACAAATTAGCATAAAGTCAAATACTCACAGATATTCATGTGAGCCCCAGTCAAAGCCCAGGGCTATGGTCCATATCCTGCTCTGGGCTGCAACACCCGCCCAGATGTGGAGGAGAACAATGAATACAACAAGACCTGAAGGTTTACACATAAAGGAAGCAAATCAGTTATATTTAATCTTGATGAAATTGAATTTAAACTAAATCGCATGAGAATTGGTTTAGTGGACTATAGGCCTTTACATGTAATTGAAGTGATATAGTTCTAAGCAACTGAAACCAACACGTTAGTTAACAGATTTATTATACATGCTTTCAATCATGAAAATGGGAAAAAATCGAGTCATAATTTTGAATTGTACAGGTAATTTTAGCAAAATAACAGATTGGTTGCCATGACTACCCCACGTAAATCACTAGTGAAATACGCACTATGCGTAGATCACTCTAGATACATTGTTTTCAGAGCAATGCGTGTATTAAAACGGGTTTTCTTAACCTGAAACTGTCAAAAAGCACATTTCCCATGTTTAAAACAACTATTGTTATGAAATAGACATTTTTTCAGTTCCTGGGAGATGGTTTCCAAAAAAAAAAAAATATAAAAAAAAAGTTACCACCCCCCTACCTAGTTTTCAGCCAGATAAATTGGAAACACACCTATTATTTTTTTTGGCCTTATTAGATTCTGAGTTCTGTAACAATACATCAACCTTATCAATGAGGATTTAGTCCTTCACTTATTAATCATCACATTCAATTATACATCAACTTCATTTACTTTATACCTTAGTGATTAGTCAAACTGCGTCTGGTTTGACTCTCCCCTGACCCTTCTCTCCCTGATAAACAGCAAGCAGCACCCCCTGGCCTGTCCCGACATAAAATAATTATATTCATTTTATCGTTATATCGATCATTACTTTACTAAGGATTTACATTCCTTTCGGTAATTAGCATTCATCTTTCATACATCAGTGCAAGTAGTTGTGACCTTTGTGTCCATTAATTTATCTTAGTTCGTAATTAAGATTTCTGACAGGTTTTTCCCCTCAACAAAACTCAGTACTTTTCACATAATAATTCTTCCAATACAAGCAAGGATATAATTAATGCTAGGCTTTCTCCACTCAGTTTAACACACTTTCAAGTTCTTCCTCTCTCTAAGATATACTCTTGGTTTAAATATCGCCTAAACCCTTTCCTGTCCTTTTGAATTTGGTTAAAAAAGGAGTTCAACATAAGCGAACAGATTGTATCAATCAAGGCAATACGAAATATGTCCGAATATACATAGTATTGACCATTATTTTCCGATGTAGGACACTTTATTAAATGTGTACCACTGCCGATTGTACATTTTCTGGTCATTATACGACGCAAACACACAATAAATGTTTGGAGGAACTTTTATTCAACTTTTGACAAAAAAACTTGATAAGATTGTCTTGAGCAGTTCAGAGTAATGTATTTTCATCAACATCTTTTTGCCGTAAGAGTCGTGTCTGTTAAAATTAGAAGCCCTATATGTTATACATGTTTATTAAAACAGATAATAGTAATAGGTGAGGGCGGGTGGGGCTTTGAAAACCGATAGAGTGATTGAGCGTGCGTTTCGCAGCAGCTTATAAATATATGAGAGGGTTACGTAAGTGGCAGTCAGGTGGGTTAGGTTTGCCGCGTATAACGACCATTCATGTTTCATGAACCCACAATTTGACCTATATATTATAAATATAATGGGTTACATGTGAATAATGGGCAAAGGGTTGATTATCTGTGACCTGTCCTGCTACCATTACCATTACCAATACCGATCGAATGGTTATTAGGCTGTGATTTTCTAGTTGGAATATTTTCACAAACTAAAAAGTGCTACTGTTATGCCCTTGGGGGGTTTAATCTTCCTAAATGTAATTGTTAACTGTAACCTAATTAATCTAGAAGTTTAATGTCTGGAGTCTGAAGGACCCTTATGTCAAGACCTATCAAGCTATTGATGCCATATACATTAAAAGGCCCTATACGAACTAATTTAAAACATTATGTGTACATTTATATTATTTATTTCTAATTTAAATCCTCATTCATGTAGAAATATGTACATTTCTCCTGTACCCTTACCATCAGAATTCAGGTCAAGCTGAGCTAAGCTGTCCTGACCACAATATTCAT
This sequence comes from Sthenelais limicola, assembly GCA_942159475.1. Taxonomy (NCBI): domain Eukaryota; kingdom Metazoa; phylum Annelida; class Polychaeta; order Phyllodocida; family Sigalionidae; genus Sthenelais; species Sthenelais limicola. The sequence goes on along the minus strand of OW804094.1, from coordinate 6,646,074 downwards.
TATTACCGTTACCAATTTTGTCTATATTATTCGCCGCAATTTATCTAGTTTAATATGTATGAGAAGAAATAAATCAATGGAAGCAATTTAAACACATTATGAATTTTCCGGAATAGGGGAGTTGCATGTGTCACTGTGCATGTCTGTTACAGTGCTTCCTGGCATGGATTCTGATAGAATCTGAGATTCAGATAACGTGTGTTATGGAAACATGTGAAACACACAGATCAGACCAACAAACCAGATGATGTAAGCATGTATCATTTTTATTTCCAGTAAATATATTATAGTTACATTTCAATCGGGAATAAGGGATAAAGAAAATACTATTTCATATATAATCCCGACCTTCCGTGACCTTTACATGTCTTCCAGGTTACCCTCTATACATAATGTGGTCGACGATAATCTTATTAATAGTCTTATAAATTTCTTAATAAAATTGTGCATTTCATGCAATTTATGATAAAGAACCGATCCTTGTAAGCATATCAAACATCAGTCTAAATTATGTTGGGAGGGGTGCTGCCAACCGATTGAGTTTCAAGTAGATGAGTTATATTACTTGGTTGAAATAAGAGGGCTGTTGGGTTGAAAATTGCACTTTTTATTTGGATCTTAACTAAATGAATTCAATCTTAACAGTAACATATTTTATAATCCCTTCAATAGGGGAGTTGCATGTGTCACTGCGCATGTCTATGACAGTGCATGCTGGGATAGATTCAGTTCAAATCTGACATACAAATATTTAGCAACAATTTTATGGAAAATTGCAGGAATGTTTTCAATGATATCATTGGTTGTGTAAATGATCTATAGAAACCAAATGCATGATTGGAAAGGTGAAATTGTGTGTTATAGAAACATCTAAAGCCATGGATATTGATATTGGACCACTAATAAACATTCCAAGCTAAAGATACCATGTTTTCTATAGATTTTATACAGTACCGTTATTCCCATAATTCCATGCAAATCAAGATTCAAAATGGCGACTATGCAACTCCCCTATTGTTGCGTACTTATCTAACATTTCATCATTCGATATAAGACCTGTGGAGAAGAAAGTTTCTCAACTTTGCAAGAGGCATCTCTAGGGGTTATTATTAGATAATCTTTTTTTAAAATTTCAGTGACGGCCATAACATTTAAAAAGTTCATGAATATATGCATATAAATGTCACTGATGACTGGTCTCGGAATTTTCCAACATACAAAGAGGGTATTCACTATTTTCTAATTATATTATTTGATTTTGCATAGCGATTTTCTTAACCTTTCTGTATGTGGTTGAGGTATTAACAGTCTTTTCCCTTTTTTGTTTAGGTTTAGATTTAGGTTTCTATTGTCCGTATAAGCAAATACGGTAATTCAAATGCCATTTGACGTTAATGGTACTTTCTTCTAACATTTAAGAATTCCATATTATTTTTCTCATGCAGATCATTAACACTAGATCTTTTATTCTGAAGAAAGAGTTTTGGATGGTTGCCATTTATCAAGCACTAGTTTCGGTGGTGCGCTATGAATTCATCCCTCCCCCCCCCCCCCTCATACCAACTCAGGGCTCAGGGGTCAATAGTGTACGCTTTTTTTTCCCATTTTCGCGGACAAGGGAACATTTTTCACTCACAAACGCAGAGCGCAAAATCAGAAATGATGGTACCAATTTGCAGCTGAACTCCGAAAAGGGGAAAAAAAGCTGAAAAAGGGGGTATTTTGGCAACTAAAATCAGCGAAATGCTGGAAAAGGTGGTATTTTTTACTCACTTTGTGGCACAGAATATCCTATAATTAGGACAGAAACTCTGCGCCACTTCTGTTTACAGTTATACAAGAGTCCTTGAGATCATAAAAAGGGTCTTTTATGGCATAAGATTTTCCACGTTTTGCCACAAAAAGGGGGGTTAAAATGCCTTGAAAATTCGCGGAAAGGGGGTACGTTTCAAAGGCTGGAACAAAAAAGCGTAGACTGTTGACCACTGAGTGTGTGTGTGTGGGGGGGGGGGGGGGAGGGGGGGGGGGGAGGGGGGGGGGGTACGGTCTCCATAATCTAGTATAGGTCTCACCACCACTTTATATATGGGTCAGATTTTCAGCAAATGTACAATTCACCTTCACCAATCCTCTCAAATAACCCGAATTTAAGACAGAAATGACCTTCAAAATGCAGTTTAACATAACAGAACTGATACTTTAAAGCGATACCAAACATACACAGATATACCTAGTATTGCCCATTTTTCAGTCTAATTTATCAGACCTTCCTAAATGTGTAGAGGTGCCAATTGTACATTTTCTGAAAATCTGACCCATATAGGGTAATATTATGCGAGTTTGGATCCTCTTTATTGCTGTTATTCTAGTTAACGCCTGAGTGATTCTCTGATTCAGATGTTCTTTAAATGTTAACATATCGTCTATAAGTAACAGCTACTTGTGTAGCTACTTGTATATTTCATTATATAATTCAGGTTATTTTAGTGTAAATCCTGGGTCGTCTGGAAACCTAATTATAATATAGCCTAATGTAGGTAATTGATATTTCAAAATATTAACCTAGGTAACCCAACTGCAGAGGATCATCTTGAAAAATGAAACTAAGGAAAAGACTGAATCATGATTACCTTTCATAATAGAAGATGAAGCTCCGTAGGATAAGACCATGCAGTTAGTTCCACCCGTTCCTCTACACCTACTCACCCGCCTTGTATATTCACAAGTAAACCTCTCCTTTAAGGTTATTGGGTTAGCCTCCAACCCACATGGGTAATGGTGCTCATCCGCTTTTTCCAGGTAATATATTATATGTCCGATATCTAGGTTGTTGTTGTTGTCATGCAGGGTGAGGGGGAGTGGCAGGATGCTCCATTCATGGTCCAATGCCTACAGCAAAGTAACTTGGGGTGATACCGTATTTCACCGTATTAAAGCACCCGGGTGCTTATTTGTGAGGTGTTTCAGGAAAATGAGTCATAAGTCGCAAAAATAGATTTTGAGATATCATTATATTTGAAAAGATGAGATGAAGCCGATTCCAATGATAGTAAACAGTCTAATAATCTAATAAGTATTTCTAGATTTTAAGTTTGATATTTTCGTTTTTGGAAAAAAAAGTTTCCAATATTTCTGGCGGTCAATAAACAGTAAAGTAAGTAAATGTAGTCCATATGAGGACCTTTAAAACGAAATGATATATTATATAGATTGTACTGAAATTTGATACATCGATTGATATAGCTATACGTGATAAATCCTCCAAAAATTAGAACTTTCCAATAATTTGATCTTGCGAAAAAGACACTTTGAAAAATATCAATTTTGCGACTCATTTTCCTGAAACGCATTTTTTTCAAGCCACCCTTGCACCTGCCCTTATTTGGGGCAAGCGCTCATTGCAATACATCAATAGATACACATGCAGAAATACACTTTTGATAAAAAAAAAAATTAGTGAAGTCTTTTGTATTCTTAAAGTCATCCTCATATCATGGGGCCAGTTTCAAATCAAAAAGTGACCCCAACGAAAATCGACCCATGGGTCACTTTTCAGCAATCGAAAAATGACCCACCCATTTATGCATTGATATAAAGACATTTATATCAATATTGAGCGTTTAATTGTCATCACTTATGGACCTAGAACTGCTAATATAACAACATGGAATGTGATATAGCTCCCCAATATTGTCGCGCTAAATTTATGTTACACCTATTAACCTGGTACATTTTCACGCATGGTCCTATATAAGGCAAAAAAAATAGGCGTGTTTCTGATTAATCTAGCTGAAAACTAGGTAGCGGGGGTGGTAACTTTTTTTTAAAAAGTTTTTTTATTAAAAAAAAATGCACTGAAAAAATGTCTATTTAATAAGAATAGTTGTTTTAAACAAGGGAAATATGCTTGTTAATAGTTCCGGATTAGGAAAACCCGTTTTCCTGATATTTTTTAAAAAATTTTTTGTCAAAAAATCCAAAAAAAGTAATATATGGCAAAACAAAAATTAGGCAAGGTCAAATTTTTTCTAGGTGGGATGGCGGTGGGTAACAATAGTTGGTGGGGTGTTTGTTTGTTTGTTAAACTTTTATTTATCATTAAGTGATTGTGTCAGCCGGACTCCTCCATATGGTTTAGGAGATATGCACGCCGTGCTGGATATTAGATTTTACAGTGTTATTGAGGGAACAATCCACCAGTGAGTCAACGCCTCAAAGGTGGCCCTCAATGTTTGGTTTAACTATAGATTTTAGAATTGCTAGATGGTAGTGTAGGTTAATGAAATATCTAGGTTTCGATATGACGTATGGTCAGTTTGCATTATATTACAATTCATATATTTACATAAGATAAGATAAGATAAGATAAGATACTACTTTATTTATCGAGATTCACATAGTACAATAATAAACAATGTAAATATAATAAACGAAAGAACGACAAACAGGTAGGCAGACATCTAGATTAATAATCCAGCTCTCCCAGCCGCTACCCTAACTCAGTACAGAGTATATAAATTTAGACGATAACACAGCACGGTATAAAACAATACAATTATAATAAATACTGTTATTGACAGTAACAATAAGCTAGGTTAATTAAACCAGGTTCAAATAATTTCTCATCTCGACTTGCCTCAGCAATACAATTTGCTGGATCAGTTTCACATAATCATAATCAACTAGTTAGCTTTGCGTTTATAATTTGCTGTTATTCATTCTGGTTATTTGTTATGTTTTGATCTAGGTACTTTTTGAATTCCAATCTTGTTTCAAGTTGGTGTGCATGGGTAGGGAGTGAATTCCAGGCCAATGAGGCCCTGTAAATAAAGCTATTTTTGTAAAAAGTGGTTTTCGGTAAGTTGATTAAAAGATTTCTTCTGTTTCTGGCATGGCTTCTAGTGGCCAGGCGTTTTTTGTCAAGATTGTTATTCGTTTGTGTTAGGTAGAAGGCAGCTTCTAGCATATGTTTGTTAGCCCTTGAACTATTGTTTTGTATTCCTAGTTCGGCATAACAATCATCAACATTTGTTCTTTTATCTAGCTTTAGTATGTATCATATTGCTGAATTCAGAAGTGTATGCAGTCTTCTTACCAACTTCTGGCATGCAGATGAATAGAAGATATCACCATAGTCAATTAATGGGATGATAAGCATTTTTACAATGTCTGTTTTGATTTTTTTGTTTAAGACATAGCTTGACTTTCGTAACAGGTTGACTTTTCATTTCACCTTATTTATAACTGTTTGAAGGTGGACTTGGAAGTTTAGTTTCTCGTCTATGATCAGACCGAGGTACTTATATTGTTTGACTTGAGCTAGATTTTCATTTCCTAGTATAAGATTAGTTTTGCCTTGCTCCTTTGCTATTTTTTTGCGACCTATATTAAATTGTACATACTGCGTTTTCGAAACATTCATAGAGATCTTGTTAACTCTGCACCATATATCAATTCGGTCTAAATTATCCTGAAGTTGTTGGTACATTTCATTTTCATTCTTGTTACTATTAATAAGAACCGTATCATCGGCATAATGTTGTATTGTAGAGTTTTCAATCGCTTTGTTTAGATCATTGATATATATGGAAAATAGGATTGGCCCTAAAATGGTTCCTTGGGGTACGCCGAAGGTTACTGACTCCTGATTAGAAGTAATACCATTTATTCGTACGGCCTGTTTCCTGTTTGATAAGTAATTTTTAAACCAAGTGTTTGTGATTCCAGTTATATTATAATTTTCTAATTTTGTTAATAGGCGATCATGGTGGACAGTATCGAACGCTTTCTTAAAATCTAAAAAAACTGCCGAAGTGAATTTTGTATCATTGAGACTGTTATAAATATTTTGAAGAAGATCTATGTGAGCAAGATTTACAGATTTTCCTTTTCTGAATCCGTATTGTTTTTCATAGTAATAGTTGTTATGTTCGAGGTGTTCAGACAATTGGTTTTGGACTACTTTCTCCAGTATTTTTGCTGGCATTGGTATACCAGAGATGGGTCGGTAGTTATTTGCAAGACTCCTTGAGCCAGCCTTGTAAAGAGGCGTTACTATTGCTGACTTAAAGGCCTCTGGGACTATACTTGTACTCAAGGACAGGTTGACAATATGTACAAATTGGAATGCTAAAGAGGTAATACATGACTTTAGTACTTTACCAGGCATATTCTCGACTCCAGAGCTCTTATTCGGGTCTATTTTTTTTAATATATTCATGATATCTTTAGGGGAAATTAATTCAAATTCCATTTTTCTATTGTTGTTGTTTACAGCGTCAGTTGGAATTAAGTTTTTGTGCGAAGTCCTATTTAGGTGCTCTAATTCTTGAGCTGATGGTTCTTCGATTTGTTTCGCGAGGGCAGGTCCAATATTGGCAAAGAAATTATTGAAGGTGTCAGGGACTTTATCATAATTGATTTGGCCCCCATTTTCATTTGAAAGCTGAATTGGTGAACTCTTTTTTGATTTTTCTGGACATATGACATTGTTTATCGTTTTCCATAAGGCTCTGGGGTCGTTTTTATCTTCTTCCAGTTTACTGGATATCAGCAAATTTTTCCTACTTCTACACATATTATTCACTTTATTTCGTAAACACTTTGCACGAATGAGCAGATCTCTGTCATTTTTGGATTTAGCTAGTCTGAAGAGCTTATCACGCTCATTCATTAAGGAGGTGATTTCCTTCGTAAGCCATTCTGGTTTTTTACGTATGTTGTTAAATCGTTTCATGGGACACATTCTGTCGAAGTATAGGGTTATTCTATCAATTAAGATGTCCCAACATGCATTGGGGTCTTTGTGTTGGTAGAATTCATCCCAGTTTAGATCAGTAAGAATTTCGTTAAGAATTTTTTGATCGAGTCCCTTCATATTTCGTGCAAAATATTTATTATTTACATAGCTTGTTCTTTGTTTCTTGATGAGTATATAGTTGGGAAAATGGTCGGAGGAGGAGTTTTCAACCGTCCCTGACGATTGGACATTCTTGGAATTAGTGTATATATGATCAATAATCGAGTTAGAGCTCATAGTTGTTCTAGTTGGTGTGGAGATATACTGGGAGAGTTGGTATTTCTCCACAGCAGCCATTAATTTCGTCGTCTGGGTATTGTTTTCTGATAAATCAATATTAAAATCACCTGTGATTACTAACTGGTGTTTTGGATTTAGGTTTGATAAACAATTTTCCATTTGTTCCAAGAACGAATCAACTCCTCCTCCGGGGGGCCTGTAAACAGATACCAGGATATAGGGCGTAGTATGTTTGACATTGAATACAACCGGTAAAAGTTCAATATCTTTGTTGCTTAGTGCGAGGTGAGCATATGCATCCACATCAAAGTTGTATTTTTTACTGATATACATACACAATCCACCTCCTTTTCTTTTTACATTTCTGTCATGTCTGACTAAATCATAACCTTCTAAATCGAAGTTATTCGAGTGATTATTTGAATTTAGCCAGGTCTCAGTTAGGCATAATACGCCTATTTTATCTTTAGCAGCTTCAACACATTGCTGCAGGTTACTAAAATTTTTTTGAAGGCTTCTTATGTTCCAATTCATTATAATTAGGCCTTTCATATTAGCAATGGGTTCGAAAGAAGAGAGTATTTCGAATTCATGATCTATGTGGTCTTAAGATTTAAGTTTTGTGGCTAGGCTGGAGGTAACGAACAGCAGAGAACAATCGTAATGCTGACTGTAGGGATATTAGTTTCAGACAGCAATATAAAGTAATACATATAACATAGTAAAAATACATATAACATAGTAAAAATCATATAATACCGAATCGGTGGTGACAAACATATATGAGTAGTTAAGACACCAGTATAAAATAGTATAATACCGAATCGGTGGTGACGAAACATATGTGAGTAGTTAAGACACCAGTATAAAATGGTATAATACCGAATCGGTGGTGATAAAACATATATAAGTAGAAAAGGCACCATTTGTGTATTGACAAGAATATCACTCGGGGGTTAACAGTCATTCGTTAGTGGCAGCATGACTATGCTACCAATTAGTTATAGAACCTTTCTTTTATGGCAGCATGACTAGATAACCATTAGCTCTCGGCAGCATGACTCATAAGAATATACCGTAAACATTAGGTGAAATCATTACTGGTCATGTTTACATGTGGTTAAAATCAAGGTAGTACGACTTAGGCAATGACATGCTATTGATTAATATTGTAGATACGAGCAGATGAATCTGTACGGTGTACTTGGGTTGATTTGAGTTCCATTCGTCTCAGTACTCCAAAGATGTGAGTCCATCATTAAACTTTGCTTGGATCTGAGACTTAGTCGCCCATCAATTGGGACTAATCGAAGTTGGGTGTTACGAGTAACAGTTTCTGGTACTGGTGCTGGTGCTGGTGCTGTCGGGGACATGGGTCACTCTACAAAAGGTCATCCAATAGATCTTGGATTTGACCCCTTGGCAATACTTATACAAGTATTAATATAGGAAATCAATGTCTCTCCAGATTTGTAGGGGTTTTACTTGTTTTACGAATTTCTTTGGGGTATCTAAATTTTGGTGTCTTGTCTCTAGGTTATTCCAATAAAGAGGGATCTTATCATATATAGAGTTTCTGATCAGTTCGCTTCTTGGTAAGGGGCATCTGAAAACAATACAGTCTGGCTGGTGTTGCCTGGTGGGTAGTATTCTATGGTCAATATATCTGGTCAGGGTTCTCATTCTATAACCTTGTTGAAGTAAATGCAGCCTCCTCCTCTGCTTGAGAGGGAGTAGGCCAAACCTTTGGTGAAAATGTGTAACGCATTGGTATCTATTAGTTTTAGTGATAATTCTTAAGGCTTTGTTTTGGAGAATTTGTAGGGCAGTTAATTTAGTTTTGGTTGCCGAGTCATAGAAAATATCAGATTGGTCAAATAAAGGTAAAATTGAAGTTTTGTAGATTTGTGCCAGAGTTTGTGTGACACTTTCTTTTTTATTGAGGCGAGATGTTTACTGAAGTTCAGGGAACCGTCAACGATAGTTCCCAAATACTTGTATTCATCCACCTCTTCCAACATGGTGCCACCTAAGTTTAGTTTGTAAGCAGAGGATTCGGTTTTCCACTTGGACCTCCGGGAAGGTTTTTCAAGAAAAGTTGTGACCTTCGACTTGTCTTCATTCAAAGAAATTTTGTTTTTTCTATACCATAATAGTACATTATTCAAGTCAATTTGTATATGGTTATATCTAAATGGTTATATCTAAATTTTTGTTTGATTGGGATAGGATAGCATCATCCGCGAAAAGTTGGATATTTGTATGTTTAATATGTTTGGGAAGGTCGTTGATATAAATCAGAAATAGAATGGGTCCCAGGGTGGTACCCTGGGGGACTCCACACACTACCGTTTTTGGAGTGGACAATTTATTATTGATAAAAACGTATTGGGTTCTATTGGATAAATAATTTTTGAACCAGTTGAGTTCTATGTTGTTTAGTCCAATTTGTTGTAATTTTTCTAATAGAATTGTATGATCTACCGTGTCGAAGGCTTTCCGGAAGTCCAAGTAGACTGCTCGACAGTTGGAATTGTCATTTAAAGATTTATATATATCATTCAAGTAGGATACAACCGCATCACTAGTTGAGAGACCTGAGCGAAACCCATATTGACCAGCGGATAGAATATTGTTATTTTCTAGGTGAGACATTAACTGTTTTTGTACGATTTTTTCCAGTATTTTCGCAGGAAGTGAAATCGTGGAGATGGGTCGGTAATTACCAGGGGTTGTTCTGTCTCCCGCCTTAAATAGTGGGGTAATTTTGCCAGTCTTCCACTTCACTGGGACTATACCGGTGGACAGGGATAGCTCGATCAGGTATTTAAATTGATGGATCAGCGAGAGGAGCACCTTCTTAAGCAAACTACTTCTGAAATGTCTTAGGCCTGAGGATTTAAAGTTGGAAAGATTATTTATGATTTTCCTGAGAGTCTCAGTGTCTATAGGTCCGAATATGAAGTTGGGTGGAGGTGGGGTATCTGCTGTTATATTATTTTGGTATGCTTCTGATTCCTCTTCATCTAGGGGTGGGATTTTATCCGCTAGACTTTGCCCTATAGAGATGAAGAATTCATTGAAACAATCTGGGATTTTATCAGTATCTAGATTTATACCGTTTTCTTTTAGGATTATATTTTCATTTGAGTGAACTTTTTCTGGGTTTATTAGGGGTTTAACCTTTTCCCAAAACTTGTGGGGATCATCGGAACATTCTTCTAGCTTTTCCTGGATGTAGTTGTTTTTTTAGATTTTTGGCTAATTTGTTTACTTCTTTCCTTAGATTTTTTGCTTTATCAAGAAGGTCTGGGGATTTGTGTTTATTGGCTAGTCTAAAGTATTGGTCTCGCTGTTTCATCAGAGTAAATAGGTCGGCTGTTCCCGATGTGCATTGAGCTAGTTTTGACCTGGAAATTCTGACCTGATTCTGACCTGGTGCTTTACTAGTGGAAAACGTAAACGGTTGTGAGGCTCAAACTTGATTTTACAATGCTCTACAGACCCGATTTATAAATGCAGTTATGATACTCTCAAAGATGCACACATGACCAGGTGTATACAACGCAGTTATGATCCTCTCAATAATACACTATTAACCAGGTGTATAGAACGCAGTTATGATGCTCTCAGATGTATAAACTATCTACCAAATTTTAAAATGCAGATGTACATTAGTTGCTTTATATGTGAGTAGTGTTCAGGATGATAAATTCTTCGCAGAAGTATTATTTCCCCTCACAAGAGTTTATGGCAAAGCATGTTACCATCTCTTGGATTGCATCGTTTTCATCAGATTTACCAGAGATATCACATACATGTATAGCTCAGGTTTTGCCATGCACTTAGAGAGCCGCATTACTGAGTGGGGACAGCTGCGAGCATACTCGGAGGAGGCTTTGTCCTAGTAGTTACATCGACATACAGGCCTCACCCAGTCTACTTCAGGTAATGATGTATGTAGTCATGCAGAGTGTTTTAATTAAAACAGTTTGCAACATGAAAAAGGCAAATAACATAAATAAACTCTAGAAGTATATCACTTATATCATTAGTAACTACATGATGGGGAATATCTTTAGTGTATAAACGCCACATAAGTGTATTAGCGGTCATTTATTTAATAATATAATTGTAAATACCATTGAGTGACCTTTAGCGCCACCTGGTGAAAAAAAACTACGGCCACCTAGTGAGAACAAGTGGCGCAATGGTAAGCTTGCACTGAGATACAGTATGTATAGAGAATAAATGGTTAGGCAGGAATGAAGGGGGTTTTGATAAAAGGAGGCGGATATGAAATGATATTTTTGAAAGTTCATTGAAAGGATTTCAGAGAGGATGGACATGAACTCAGAAATTAGTTTTCCATTGTTGCATTTTTCTCATTATTATGATAGCACTAAAGTAGGCTATGTTATATAATAATAAGAAAATGTGTGAAAATATTTTTTTGGATAGCTAGGAAGTGAGTAAAAAAAGAATTTTGTAACAATATACAATCAATGATTCGAGCTAGTTTGAGAGATGGCTAGGCCTAGAATATGGACCCCCTACTGATTTAATACGCAGATATATGCATATATTGGTATATATATGCATGACTTTATATTACAGGAATAGGTCTAAACACCTTAATGTTCTCACACCCTAGTATAAGAGGGTCAGAGAAACGATAGATTGTAATTAATATATTCAGTAATAATGGATTTTATTACGACCGTATATTTTACAAATATGGATTCAAAAATCTAATCTGATCATGCTTGACACCCCTGTATAGGGGCCAGTGAGAAAACGCAATGTTGAGATCGATATTTCAAGTAATAATGTAGTTTATTACGGTCTCAATCTATTGATTCTATATCCTTATAGAGAATAACTGATTGCCCTTTAAATACTACATGTAAACGATCTGTAGTAAATCTGATTATATCGTACTGTGCAGATAAACGATCTAAAACTCTTGCCATTGTTGCCAAGTTGGTTGGGTTTGGAAATGGGACATCTCCCGTTTTGGGGTAGTTGAAAACGGGAAAGTAATATTTGCAAGGGGGTACGGGGACATGGCCCCCGGAATCCTTTATGAAACTGTGAGTCAAATGGTGCATTCAAGGGTCATTTTCATATAATATTCCAGCTATCTGAAAGCAAACTGAATATCTATAGGCTACTTCTATTCAATTGGGACGGGAGGTTGTCATGTAAAAAACATAAATTTACTTTTTAAATTTACTTTCTTGGTAATCCGTCAAGCTGTTGACTATATCTTTTCTAGCCAATCCTGTATGGTTGATTGCAGAGATTTTGATTTGGGAACGAGAGGACGGGAGGAATTACCAATTGTCAAAAAAAAGGGAGATCTCCGGCTGAAACGGGAGGTTTGGTAGCTCTGAGAAAGTCCCTAATATATATTAAGATATAGATTAATGTGAGCTATGTCGATATTAAGTATAGTCATTTAATTCATATGAAAAGACAGGGTGGAATTATTTAAGCAGGCATTAAATCAGTATGAGAAGTATTTCTTTGGGTAATATAGAAGTAGGCTTGCATTGGTTAGTTTGTGTATAGGGGTTTCTTTTACTAGGTGTCAGAGAGTGAGTCTGAGTGTCAGAGAATGAGATGTGCGACAGTGAGTGTGAATGCCAGGGGAGTGTGCAGTGCCAGGTGTTATGGCCTGTTGTGGATTCATTGTGTTGTATGGTTTTATGGTAGCTGTGGGCACGGATTTGGTTGGAAATATTATTTGTGATTAAAATGTTAAGATTGTTTATGTTATACAGATGAATATATGAGATTCTCAAATAAATACAATATGCTCCATGAGCCTGATTTATAAATGTGGTCCCGATGCTCCCAACAATGCACTACTGACCAGGTGTAAAAGACTCAGTTATGATGCACTCAGTAACTTTCATTGCTATGTAGACTGGTGTGTTAGTGCAGGGTTATGATAGGTTATAGGAATATGTCAAAAGTCGTCCAAAAGATTTAATTAGTTCGAGATATAATCATATTTGTAAAGATGAGATCAAGTGAATTCTAATGATGGTAAAAAAACCTCTTTATATGTGTGAGAAGTTAGCTATTGTTCTTGATAGTTAATCACTATAATACAGTAGTTAAATATACTCCTTAGGATAAACTTAGAAACGTATAGATACATTCAATACAGCATCTTGGAATTTGGCAGATGTATTTATACTACTACCAGTGCTAAACACCACAAAAATGAAAAGATTCCAATCAAGAAATGTTGTTAATAGACCTCTTTGAAAAATGTTACTCATTTTCCTGTGACACATAACATAATAATTATGGGATATGCAGTAAAGGCCCAAATATTAATCAACATTACAAATATTTATATGTCCATCACCTGATATAATATTTCAGCTGCATGCAGCTATAGAGCATACACATCCGATTTAGATACATAGCTTTGATATGCATTTTGAAGTACATCAAATGATGCATGTTTCATCAGGTTCAAAACCGGGTGCTAAACTGCTTTTTTGTGCGGATTGCACTTCTGTGACTGGTCAGATGCACTTCCGCATGCAGTGGCAGAATTTTGAATGCACATCGGGTTAGCCAGTCGCATCTGGCTTTAACATATATTCTTTTACCGGACACATTCTATCCAGTATTTGGAGTAAAAAATGTTCGAAATATGTCCAGCAATCATTAGGATCACGCATTGTGTAATACCTGTTCCAGTTGTGATCTCTAAGAATTTCTAGATATATGTTTTCATCAAAGTTTCTGTAGCTTCTTGATTCAAAGGAGGTTTTTGCATATTTCAATTTTTGTTTTTTCCTTATAAGGAAGGTGGGTTTATGGTCTGAGATGTTAATATTTAAGACTCCTGTAGAGGCTATAAATTTGGAGTTAGAGTAAATATGATCAAGAATATTTGAGGTGGAGGAGGTGGTTCTGGTAGGGTCAGTAATGTATTGCTTTAATTGGTTAGTTTGCGATAATTTTTTTAATTCATTGCTCATTGTTGTTTTGTCATTAAAATTTATGTTAAAGTCTCCTAGGATGAATACTTCATGGTTGGAGGGGATAGCATTAAGAGTTGCTTGAAGTGCTTCTAGTGCCAGTTGGTTTTGGCCACTAGGTGGGCGGTATAGGTTTAGGAAGACTTTGATTTTATTTTTGCTATCGTGGTTTTTTAGGACTTGTATTTTGATATTTTTGTCACTTTTGTTTAGGCTTGAAAATTCATTGCTATCTATTTCAATATCATTACGTGCGTAAACTGCCAGGCCACCTCCTTTTGATTTCCCACTCATTCTATCCAGTCTAAAGAGATCGTAGCCTGGGACAGACAGTTGGCTATTAGCCACCTTACTTGACTACGGAAGACGAGAGTGCTCACGCATGGAAAGTTTCATTTTTTAAATAGAAAATCATTTTCATTTCCAAAATCATTTTGAATTTCAAAATCATTTTCCATCTCATTTAAAAACTAAAATTCCCTTTGTTTTAAAGTATGTTTCAAAAGACACAGGCGTTTTCATTTCCGTTTTGAATTTGATTTCCGTTTTCATTTCCATCTTGAAATGGGAATGAAAATCTATGAACGAGACTTAAAACGAGATGAGATCTCACGAGATTTCGTGCACAAAATGGCGGTCCCCATAGGTGTCGCCATCTTTGATTCCTTCCTCAGGTGAAGTGAAGGGAGAGAGAGAGAAAGGGAGGGACAGAGAGAGAAAGGGAGGGACATTTGGATACATTTGGATGGGAGCCGCCATCTTGGATTGTTTATGCTTCTGTTCCTGTTCCTGTTCTCTCTTCCTACTCCTGCCCCACCTCAACCTCCTCCAGGGTGACTGAGGGAGTGTGTGTGTGTGGGGGGGGGGGGGGAGGAGAGGATGAGGACAGGACAGGAAGGTAGGAATGGGAGGAGGAAGAAGGAAGGGATCTAAGCAATGGAGGAAGAAGAGGAGAGGTGAAGGCGGGGGGGGGGGGGTAAAAGGGGAGGGAGACAAACTTTTTTTTACGACAAACTTTTTTTACGATCAACTTTTTTTACGAACAACTTTTTTTACGACCAACTTTTTTTCGACCAAACTTTTTTTTATGACCTAACTTTTTTACGACCACCTTTTTTTACGACCACCTTGATTTTGACCAACTTTTTACGACCAACTTTTTTTTATGACCGACTATTTTTACGACCAACTTTTTTTCAACCAATTTTTTACGACCCACTTTTTTTTACGACCAACTTTATTTCGACCCACTTTTTACGACCCACTTTTTACGACCAACTTTTTTTACGACCAACTATTTTTACGACCAACTTTTTTTTCAACCAACTATTTTTACGACCAACTTTTTTTTCAACCAACTATTTTTACGACCAACTTTTTTTGACTGACTTTTTCAACCAACTTTTTTACAACCAACTTTTTTTCGACCAACTTTTTTTCGACCCAACTTTTTTTTACGACCAAGGGAGGTAGTCAGGGTGGGGAAGGAGAAGGAACATTGATAGATGTATAGGTGTGTGTGTGGAGTGGTGCAAATTTTTTTCCATGAAACCCTCTTTTTATTTTTATTTTTTTATTGAGAGTAGGGCCTATTTGTCAATCGATACAGGAACAAAGTATATAAGTAGAGACATAACAAACAGGTCAATATACACAAAATTTTGTTTTGCCTGTATACAAAAGGTAGGAAAACGGCCTCAGTCCTATAGTGAAACTAGGTCTGGTATGATTGGCCATTACCTGATGGTATAATCATAACTGTGACACATACCATACACATAGCAGATATAGGGCTAACTAAGTTAGAAGACTAAAAGAAAACTACACTTATATCAGTCATTCTCATCTCTCCTCTCCCTCTCTTCTCCTCCCCCTCTCTCTCTGTCCCTCTCTCTCTGTCCCTCTCTCTGTCCCTCTCTCTCTCTCTCTGTCCCTCTCTCTCTCTCTCTCGCTCTCCCTTCACTTCACCTGAGGAAGGAATCAAAGATGGCGGCAACTATGGGGGCCGCCATTTTGTGCTCGAAATCTCGTGAGATCTCATCTCGTTTTAAGTCTCGTTCATAGATTTTCATTTCCATTTCAAGATGGAAATGAAAACGGAAATCAAATTCAAAACGGAAATGAAAACGCCTCTTTTCTTTTGAAACATACTTTAAAACAAAAGGAATTTTAGTTTTTAAATGAGATGGAAAATGATTTTGAAATACAAAATGATTTTGGAAATGAAAATGATTTTCTATTTAAAAAATGAAACTTTCCATGCGTGAGCACTCTCGTCTTCCGTACTTGACAGCCATGTCTCCGACAGCAGCAGCATGTTGACTTTTGATTTAAGGTGACTCAGTAGTGATTTTGTTTATTGATGAATTTTTCTAAAATTTTTACCAATGATACTTGACATGAAATAATCATTATTAATTGAAAAAAAATATAGGTCACCAGGCTAGTTTTCATGCTATGGCGGTGTGGAGATAGAAATAACAAATCATATTTGAGTGATTTTACTACATTTGAGTAATTTATTAACATAATTTGTTTAAAATGGTTCTCACATGATTTCAGACATCAAATTTCACCCAGACATTCAACATATATATACTAATCATCAGATAATTTTTTTTCCCTCAAATCCTGAGTTAGCCCCCTGGAAGCCCCCCAGTGGCAGTATAGGGCACTAGCAAAATTGACTTTGGCTGATGACAATCAGCGTTTAAAAAAAAACTGTTTGATGACTTTTTTAAAAATTTAATATGAATGTAGATACAGTATTTGCTAACTCATACACAAAAAATCAGGATGGCTTTCCAGGCTAGATTTTTCTATATTGCGACTTATTAATGAGAAAAAAATGGGAAAAAAATGAAATTCCTGATAAATATGTGATTTGAACAAAAACGGCTCCATGAATCTTAATGAAATTTAATATAGATGCAGGTACTGTAGATACTAACTTACACACCAAAAATCAGCAGGCTGAATAGTTTATATCAAGACTAAATTATATACATACTTCATCTGCATAATGCTGATATTCCCTGCCATATATATTGAATACACACACACACACAGGCGCGTGAAAAATGGCAAAAGTTGTAACCCGCTACTCACGCTAGGCGTTGCACGCACCCCGTTACATAATCACTACTGAGTCACCTTAAATAATAAGGTTTCGATTTCCTCATGATTCTTCATGAGGCTTCTTATATTTAACCCAATAATCCTGAAACCCCTGGCAGCAGCGAGATTCTCTATTTGTTGGATAGAGCTTTCTGCCATGGGTTACCAGGAATGTAGAGGGACATGAGTATCATGATCAATTTGAGTATAATATATATTCTTAATACTAAAGTACAAACAATAATCATATCAATCATTTACAGTTTATCACAGAGTTTTATTAGAATACCTGAACATCATAGTATGTTCATAGAGGTTATATTATTAGATAGTAGGTATGGGGTTGGGAGAAGATATAAAGAAAAAAAATGTCAATGTCTTTGGTCAGCAGGGTTGGGTTGCCGTGGTCCAGTGGCGAAGTGATTTTTTTGGCTCTTCATACCTAGACTAACTGTACTTTCTACCATTTGTATCTAACATAGACGCTTGATATTTCAAAATCTAATGGGTCTGGATGCATATAGAGGGTGGGGGTGGGTAAATTGGAAACACACTTATTTTTTTTTCCTAATTACTGTGGCTGATGATAATTGAGTATAATAGGATGTATCTTAATTATTAGATATTAAGCCGTTGAGTTTCGCCGAATTACAGCTGGGTATTATGAGTGAGATTGGTTTACGCCCTTATCAACACATTTAAGATGAATATATCAAGGGCGGGGGAGCTGAGAGGGAGGCACTTTATGCTCTCACCCAGGAAATATAGATAGAGAAGTAGGGAGAGAGAGACAGAGAAAAAGAGACAGAAAGGCACTTTATGGTCTTACACAGGACCTGGGTATTATGGTAATATAAATTGTCTATTTTATAAGAATAGTTATTGCTAACAAGAAAAATGAGCAATATATAAGCAATTCTATTATTGACGTTTTTCCAACTGCATTTCGTGCAAATGGCTACTTTTTATTAAATCGATCACATGAGCACAAAATGTTTAGGTATTATGCATCCAGACCCATTAGATTTTGAAATATCAAGCGTCTATCTTAGATACAAATGGTAGAAAGTACAGTTAGTACAAATATTTATTCATCATTATTTTCATCAATATTCATCAATATATACTCAACCGACGGGATATTCGGAAGAGCTGTGACTAGCACAGACAGTATTCCACTTCCATTCTTCTTTTTGATGTAAATGTGAAATGGAAATAAAATCTTAATTATAATGATAATAATTTAATACTAGTAAACATGTACTATGTATGACATGAATATGTGATCCGTTTTAGGAAAATGAGTCATAAGTCTCAAAATATGGATTTTGAGATATCACTATAATATTATTTGAAAAAAGGAGATCAAGGTGATTACAATGAATCTAAACATTAAGGACATCTAATAAGTACTTTTATGTTTTTAGTTAGATATTTTTATTTTTGAAAAACGCGTTTGCAATATTTCTGGATGGATAATTACCAGTAAACTAGCTAAATATACTCAATTTCGATGGTAAACATCCTATATAATATCATATACATGTATACCTCAGGTATGAATGAATATCATTGCAATATAGTGTCAATTCTTGATGGTAATATATAGTATATGGTACCATATGTATACATCATTTTTTTTAAAACCTAACAGGATCCAAAATGACACTCCCACCCTCCCAGACCTCTGTCTTGGAGGCTGTGTATTTCTATACACAGAGAGGCCTACACACATTTGGATGACTAGTGAGACCCCTTTCAAAAGGGCCAAACTAGTCTTCCACCGTGACAAAGGGTGTTGTCACTCAGCTTTTTGCCTGATGAGGGTCACCATACCCGAAACCATGCTGTGCCAAACACTACTGTGGTAGTGGAAGTATTATTTATTATTACACACCACCATTTTTGCACAAGACACATGAAAAATATACATTATTCATGGTCTTGGGTGAAATGGGTAATAAATAGTATTCCCCTAAACTCCCCATCAGGGGAATTAAGGGGAAAGACAACAAATGTTTGTCAACAAGTGCACACCCTGGCAACATATCTATGTTGCCAAGGTATCACCAAGGTGGATGGGATCCAACCTGATCGTCATAGTGGGATGACGTCATAGCATGGTAGCAATAGCCGAGGCCAGCAGCAAGTTTGTTTGGTCTTACATATGTATACATCATGTATGAGAGAATAGTAATATACCAATGGGATCATTCAATGATACAATACTATTCTCTTATGTATGATGTATCATACATTTGGTATCATATAGTATATGTATACCATCTGTAGTGGCTCCCCCACCCGGAATACATCAACGCCGCCGACCATTGCCAACTACAACCAGGCTACAACAGCAGGGGCACTTCTACTGAAGCTGGAGACAACCACCAGTTCCGGCTGCTTCCGTCAGAGGGTGACATACGTCATCATGCCAAAAGCACTGCAGACACCCTCCGACGGGCAGTAGGCAGAGGATACTACTACCTCCGCAAGGGGATCCAGTCTTCACTTAGCACTACAGACTCGAGCTGTGCCGCGGACCAAGATACTTCTGTTGTTCAAATTAAGCACTCTTGTTCAGAGACAATACCTTTGTAACTGTATACCTACAGGTAATAAAACCCGGTTGAAACGAATTTCCTCGTATTCGTGATTCTTTCTCGAATTTTGTAAACTTGTGCCCACAAATCTGCGGTTCACTACACATAGAAAATTGACCCCCCTACTTGTATGCGATAACTTGGGGGTGATATACCATATTTCACCGATAAAGCGGCTGTTTTGTCCCCAATCAGAAAGGATACCTATGTGATATAGGAAAAATCCAAGACCTTTCTTTTTGGAATATCCTTTTCCTTTTTGGAATATCCTTTTCCTTTTTGGAATATCCTTTTCCTTTTTGGAATATCCTTTTCCTTTTTGGAATATTCTCAGTTACAATTCTACTCAAACTTAAATTGTCATCTCTCTAAATGTAATTATTTCGCCATTAATAGCAGATCTTTGGATTGTGCTGGGGTTCTGGATACTTATAAATTACTGTTTTGACAGGAAATCGTCAAACCGGAAAACGGATGTAGTAGTTTATTTTTCGGATACAGGGGTTTATTTTTCGGATGTAGAATTATTTTGCGGATGTAGTTAAAATAATGCTTCCCGCGTTGCCGCTCATTCACCTACCTCAGGAACTAGTTGTTTGTCGTTGATTCCCGTTCAGTTTTGGATGTCTATGAATTCCGGGTCACTTAAAAGTCTTTTCTCCACTGATTTTTCCGATTTAAATATTCTCCATTTTTGTTGTATTTTGGGTGTATTGATCGCCATAATGTGTTGACAGTAGACATCGTGCAAGCAATGGCTGACTCCCAGTGACAGTGTCAGTGACATCAGATGAAACAACCCCAGGCTATGTAAAACTCTACACAATATCTCAAAAATCACAGATAATGTTCCAAATATCCTTGTACTTAGCATGATCTGCTTGCTGAATGGTGGTAAGCAATGAAATAGGGAATAATCCAAGTAATCACAGCCTAGGCCTCGACAGGTGACAACAGTAGACATCGTGCAAGCTCCGGTTTGTTGACGTGGGGGCACTTTCTAATGAAATCGTCCGTGCGCTATATAGACTACTGTACACAATGCAACGCCAAGTGCACGGTGCACATGAGTGGCTATGCCGAAAGTTCCACATCTTTTCCGGTTTACCTAGCTCGTTCAAACGTAGGCACGTATGGCTTTTTTAAGTCCCTAGACACACGCAACACGGAACTCGTAAACCGGAAGTCTCTGATGCTTTGGATAGCAAGCAGCGGAACCTTGTAAAATCGCGCCGGCTGGCTGAACGGAGCTTCATTCGGCCAGCCGTGGCGTTGGTATATAGGTTCCGACTAAAGCGGTACAAACTTGCGGCGTGTAAACACATGGTTTCTGAAATCGCCATTCATTTATTACTTGATTTCCATAGAGGAAAACTTCGCTATCAGCTTAAAACAATATTTAAAACATTTCTATCGATTCAAATCTTTTATTTATTTCTGTTTTAAGTCCCTAGACACACGGACACGGCATTCGTAAACCGGAAGTCTGATGCTTGGTTGCCTGCAAAAAGTGGAAGCTTCGTTTGTTTCTGGAACGGAGAATGCGGCTGACGTAACCGACATTCTGAAGTTATCATTAGGTTTACATATGTGATATTGGTTGGACAGAGGTAAAATAAACTAAATATTAAAATGTATTAGTTTTCAATGTGTAAAACATGTTAATTTGGACATTATAAAGGCGGCGTTTTGACTCGGTCCTTTCCATGTCAGATGTAAAATAGTAAACTATGTATTCGAGTTGAGGAGCTAAATTATTGGAATTCATCATGCTGTAAGTACTGTAATCTACAACCTTTTTTTAAGCCTAATATTTGTTAATATGTGTTTAAACAGTGTTATTGAATCCAAAAATTGGCTATTAAAGTGATTAATTCCCTCGATTTTGTGTCTTCGGCTTTTGCGTGAAAATAAACCCCTCGGCCCTTCGGGCCTTGGGGTTTATTTTCAAGCAAATGCCTCAGACACAAAATCTCGAGAAATTAATCACATAATAATAATTTCGCCAGGAGGCAGACTAGACTACCCCCACGCCATCCTTGGCATGGCCTTCAGGGCCCTACACAACTCCACTGACCAGTGCCCACTTCCACACTGACCGCTGACAGAGATACATGGCTGAGAAATCGTTCCCACCCACCTACCTCTTATTATACATGCATCGCTATGAAAACAATGTATCTAAAGTGATTTACGCATTTAAACAATTTTATTTATCCATGCGTCATGTGATACACAATGTTCTCAGTAGTGATTTATATGTGGTTGTCAGGGCAACCAATTTGTTTTTTTACTAAGATTACCGTAAAATTCAAATTTATGACTCAATTTATTATTTATTATTATTATTATTTTTATTTTTACTTTAACCAACTGTTAGTTAGCCTGTATTTGTTCAATTGCCTGCTATCCGATATTATGAGTTGATATGTATATGTTATGAGGAAAAAGTCTTAAGATTGAATTTCTGTTAACTGGAACATATATTAGTAAACCAGCAGAACAACTTTGCCACTAATGGGAAAGATCAGAGTGTTGCGGCGTCAGAGAATTTAGTTGAGATGATATCCATCGGGATGCATCTAGAAGCATAAGCGCAAGATGTGAGGGGAAGTCTTAGGCATTTCACTTGTATGAATATCAATTCATTTTCTCATTTTCAATGACACCCACCTCCACCTGCCCTCCTCTCCCTCCCTCCTACCTAGTGCCCTGTAGACACCACCACCGCTTGCTACACAGGCGCCATCTGAAGGCAAGTGTGAAAAATGTAGAAGAAACAGCCATGTTAATTTTCAAAGAACCGTTGTTCCTACTATGATTGATATAAGACCATAAAATGATAGCATTATGCCCTATTGTGAAGCACCACTTAGAAGGTCATATGGATAAATAATGAATGCAAAGCAATTTATTTAACTCCTTTATTTTCATATCCTGCCATCTATAATATATCTATATCCTGCTTCCATATATACCAAATATATATGGTCCATTCCTACGAAATGGGCCCAGTGCCCTTTTCCCTACCTTTGGCCCCTCTAAGCCTCATATCTCAGTGTAATATTCATTGATATTAAAACAAATCCTACTGACAGATTCCCCTTGGCATGTGAATTCCTCTGATATATACATTATTATAGGGCTGGTGGATATTTAATGTGTTAAAACCCTTTAAAATCAATATTTTCATTGAAAAATGCCAATGATTAAACATTCAGGACTTGGGGATTCAGAAATGTACATCATTTCTTGTTTTTCATATAGGATTAATTTTGCTCAATCACCAGGTTCGAATTTCAATGCATTTTAGTAACCCTACTTACTTTTTAACAAAATTATGGCACAAACAAAATTAAAAAGTGTTTTTTTTTCATTTTTACGTCGCACATGTTGCTTACTTTCATGCAATGAACTTGTTGTATGACACAAGAATAAAAATTATTTGTTATATAAGCAAACAAATCTCTAACTTTTGATGCCTAATGTGTCTCAATAGGTCTGTTAGTAAGGATGTTATGCTTGTTTAAAAAAGTTCAACTGGAAAATGGCTAATTATGTCTGTTTTTACATCGCCACATGTATTGATTGTGCTTTTCCATCCTTTTATTAAAAATCATTTAGAACTAATATGAATACATTGGGCAATCAATTCTCTTGTTCTCAGTGCAACATGAATGGTCTGAATAGATATGCCTTGTGCATACAGAGTGAAAACACCTGTTTTTACGTCGCACACTGCATGTTTTTACGTCGCACGTTTTTACATCGCACATCGTATTTGCTTGATAAAAGCAAAACTAATTAGGATAGAAAGTTGTAAGATGTACCAGAGGAATCACAATGATATCAGCTTTCTGCTAATATAAAATCATCCATATTCCTTGAATGGTCTGAACAGAAATGTCTTGTGCATAGAGTGGAAAAACAATCAAATTTATGTTGCACGTTTTTACGTCGCACGTTTTTAGGTCGCAACATTTGGTTGATATAGGCAAAGCTATTTGAGATACAAAGTTGTAACTTATACCAAACAAACTGCAACATTGTCCGCTTTCTGCAAATATATAATCATCCAGATCCCTTGAATGGTCTGAACAGAAATATGGCAAGTTTGCAATGTTTCTGGTAGTCTCTCCACAGACCCACTATCCCTAGGTGGATGGATAACTACCAGTAAATTAACTAAATATACTCCATACAAATGCCTTCAAAATGCAAGAATATAATTGATACAATATCCCGAAATTTGTTTTCATGGATTCATCTGACTATAAGTGCTAGACTCACTAAAAACCAGAACATTTCAATGAAGAGATCTTATGAAAATAACACTTTGAAAAATATCAATTTTGCGACTTGTGACTCATTTTCCTGAAACACATCACATTTAAATATTTAAAATGAACGTTTTCGGCCATAGATTCCTAGATAATTGACTCTGGATGTTATTTATTTCAGGATTATATAGAGGAGAATATGGGTTGTTGGGAAATATTATCCAGAAACCCCTTTTATTTACTTTAAATTTCATTTTTTCTCATTTCCATCACAGAAAGTGAAGATTTTTCAGAAAATAGCTCTATAGCGTTTTTACGTCGCCCATATTTTCAACCTGGTTTAGAAAATAAAAATATAATCCCTGGCAGAAATAACAATTGAATCCTCAAGGTAAGGTGACAACAAATGTATCTGAGTCGTTTTTTCTTATATCTCTTGGTTATGAAGAGAACAGTGGTAGATGAAAAAAGGTAATGTCTGAAAAAACCTATACCTGAAAAATGCCAGACATGATTAGGCATCATAACAAGGGAATGCTGATCCCTTGTGATCTGAAAGAGAAAATAACATTTCAGAATCTATTTTTGATAGCAAGAATGACCTTATGCTCTCAGGCCTCTCAGGCTCTCAGGCCAAATTTCATATGTCCTGTTACATTGCCACTCAATTATTCATCTATTTATTAATTGAGATCTGTTTAGGAAAATGAGTCATAAGTCGCAAAATATAGATTTTGAAATATCGCCATATTTGAAAATATGATATCAAGCTGATTCCAATGATAGTAAACAGGAGGACACCTAATAAGTATTTCAATGAATTTAGTTTGATATTTCTATTTGATATGTTTGATTTATGTTTGATATGTTTGAAAAATATGGATGGTTAAATTTGGATGGTTAATTACCAGTAAAGTAACTAAATATACCCCATATGAAGGCCTTCAAAATGCACATTATATTTGATACAATGTCCTGAAATTTGTTACATGGATTTATATGACTATAAGTGTTAAACCCTCTAAAAAGGAGATATGTATACGAAAAAATAAACAAGCTCGGAAAAAATACCATGTTTTGCATTTGATTCATCACAGAGCCTGGTCCATTTCTTTGTGTTCCTGAGTTTGTTCAGGCCCACGTTCCATGTTGCAGTGAATGCATTGTCCTTCCTGGACATCATGGAGTAGCCCTCCACACCCGCACAGTTGTAGCC
This sequence comes from Sthenelais limicola, assembly GCA_942159475.1. Classification (NCBI taxonomy): domain Eukaryota; kingdom Metazoa; phylum Annelida; class Polychaeta; order Phyllodocida; family Sigalionidae; genus Sthenelais; species Sthenelais limicola. The sequence goes on along the minus strand of OW804094.1, from coordinate 6,620,812 downwards.
TGGCCCATACTCATCCATCTGTTCCAACTGGCTCTGCGTCCAACCACCTGAAGATATGAACGCGCTGTCTATCTAGTAGAGATAATGGAAACAGAATGTTATTGGGGGCAGAACAGAACAGGTTTATCAAAGACTTATTTCCATGTCATCAAATATGAAAGCAATGCAACTAAGTAAAGTGGAGAGAAAATAAAGGTCAGGAGTAGGATATTTTATATTAATTAGACATGATTGATGTATACAAATAGGAGTTTTGGATTATCAATAATTATGACACTTTAGGACATAATGTAATCATAACAGGAAATTGTGAAATGTTTGTTATAGGACAAATAGAGCCTGATGAATGCAAAGTAAGAAACAGTCTAAATTTGTTATTTGATTATGATCAGCTACAAGATCAGTGAGGGGCCGTCTATAAATTATGTAATGCTTGAGGGGGTGGAGGGTGTCTGACCGTGTGTTATGGTCCCATAGGTAAAACATTGGTTACAAACTCCAGGGGGGTGAGGGAGTGTAAATTTGGAGGCAAAAAAGTGTTGGATAATATATGCACAGCCCCTGAGTGGATTTTCTCAAGTAAAAAGAAATAAAATGAGGTAACACAACATATGCCCTTTACCTGGACATATGTATACTGAGGCAAGAAATTGAACAGGAAAAATATTACCTGGTTGGTTTGAAGGGCCTTAAATAGTTCAGGTGGATTGACATAGTAGTGAGCATCTTTACTGTCAAAGCCTGCATCTGGCAACTCACGATTCAAACACATGTAACTGAGAACCCAACCGTTGATAAATCCTTTAAAAGTGAAGTTAACTTGTTACCTTGAATCTAGATTTGAGGAATATATCAAAAGAAAAGGGTGTATACGTAAACTGGTGATGGGGGGGTTAGAAAGAAAAAATTAATCAAATTATTATAATTGGTAGTTCAGAAATAAGCGATGATGAGTGACCTCTACTTTTGTTCTTTGTTTACGATATAATTTATCCTTGATGTATTGTCATTTTTCTCTCTTTTTTTTCTTTCTCTTTAGTGGTGGCACAGAACTCCATGACATGTGATGGAGTTCTATGGTGGTGACAACGTCATCAGTGTTGCCGTCAAAATAGGAGTGTGGCACAAGGCCACAGCTCTAAGCCTTATTTTGGAAGGTCAGAGCAAGTGAGTAGTTCCCTCAACTTCCTCCAGGGTGACACTACCTATGGCGCCACCTGGTGGGAGGCTGATTGTTACCTCCCCTTCTGAGAGTAATGCTGCCACCTGACGGTATAACATAATGTGACATTGCTGCTAGCAGCACAGTCACATAATGGTGTTGACATGTCATCATGTAGACTAGCCCTCGTCTGCTAAGACTGTGGTTGTCTATAGAGCCCTAGTGCAAGTCTAGGCACTCCCCATTCATGGAGTGTCTTCCTCAGTCAAGGGGGTAGTGACTCAATTTAATTGTGATTTTAATTGAACCTGCAGAGAAGGCAGCGCTCAATGTGGAGCAATACTTACTCAGCTTACTGATGAGACCAGAATAAACCTCAGTCCTGAGTGACTATTTATATAGTAGATAGTTTAAGCATAGCATTTACCAGGTACCATACAAACATTATAATTTGACAGAAGGATTTATCAATGGTGGATAGCTGGATTTTGATCAGAAGTGCCAGAATTGAAAAGAAGGGAGTTGACATTAAATAAGGCCCACTGTTGCTCACTATGAACCAATTTAATTGATGATAGTTACGCGAAATTAGGTCAATAAAGTATGATGGCTGCCAAGGTAAGTACAGGATAATGTTTGATTGATGCATGCACCTCTACAGCCATCCTAGATAATTATTATTTACCTACTTTTGTACACTTAAATCCCCATACGATTATAACAAATACAATAGAAGGGCAATAGAAAATAAAATTGCGGAAGTCAAGACACATTTTACATCTAGAATAATTAACACTTAACAATTTTTGAGTTGTGTTCTGGCGGTAGATACAAATGCCTTGAGGATAGCACTCAAAGAAATTGATCAAATATTTCATTCTTTTAACCCATCAATAGTTTCATTGATATCAGTGAAATATTCAACCTTTGGATTTGCTAATGGTTTGCTACATTCTAATGAGAATGGATCAATGTACTCACCAATTTTCTTTCCTGCAAGATTCTCCATATTGAATCTTTCACCTTTCCGGACATAAAGGTAACCCAAACTATGTTGAAAGTGTGCCCTAGTAAACTGAAAGGTTTGCATCCTGGTTATAGTTCCAAACCAGCTGGTACAAGCATCAAACCATCCAGATAGCAGCCCTGCAAATCATAGTTTTTCATAATTTGTATACCAGTGTAGTGGCTATGAGGTTCTGCACAAGTCTAGTTGACTTGTTGTTTACCGTCATATAACACGGGTCAGCCTCCACTTTCTGGAGCCTTTTTCGATCTGTCTGGATCTTAGTGTCATCAAATATTATATTATATTATATTATATTATGCTTTACCCTACATAGAGGACTCTTTACTATTCACCATTGGTGGTGGGGAGAGTGGAATTAAGGATGCTATAGCTAGAATGATATGTGTCATAATTTGATATCAAGATGTGCCTACCATTATTGATCATGTCTGGACCATGCCCTTGCCGGTAGCCTTCATCATCTCTACAGAGGAATGTAAGAAAGTATACATTCTTCCAACAATAAAATATTTGGTATTGATAACATCCATGACTTTAATGGGGAACTAAGTACAGGAGTCTTTCCAAGTATAAGTGGATCATCAAACTAGTATAAAACTCAAATACTCACAGATATTCATGTGAGCCCCAGTCAAAACTCACGGCTATAGTCCATATCCTGCTCTGGGCTGCAACACCCGCCCAGATGTGGAGCAGAACAGTGAATGCAACAGTGAACAGTGAATGCAACAAGACCTGAAGATGTTCACATAAAGCAAGCAAATCAGTTATATTTCATGTTGATAATCTTGAATTATGCTAAAGGAACTTGTCGACTACGCTGATTCTCATGTGATTCTTCAAAGTCCTGGGTATGCAGAGGTGCCCAGGTTCTCCACCCGTGTAGTACCTTTTTTTTTAATAAATTTGATTGGGCAAGTTTCACATGCGTGATAATTTTTTATCTGCCAAGGAAAAAAATATTGATAGTGTGTTGTACATCAAAGTAGGAATAAGAGAGTAATTTGATGGTGAAGTTTTAACCTTTTAACATGAATAATTAGCATGTGGATTATATTATGTAGTGTAGTGGGACAATTGGGGAGGGGGACCTTGGGGGGTATAATCTATAAATGTTCTGGGGAGCTACAATGAAACACTTCCAATCCAGTTGAGTTTTAAATCTAGAGTGGGAGGCGTTACCCCACACTCATGCTTTATTGCTATGGACTAGATAGTGCTGTGCCACCTAGCAGTATAACATAATCTCCCTTCATGTAACACACCCCAGGAATGGCTGAGAACAGCATCAAACAATATAATGTTGTCACCTGAATGAAAACCAAAATCTTGAATCTTAATTTATTAAGATAATCTGACATATATATATTTGGCAGCATTTTTATCGAAAATTGAAGGAATGTTTTCACCAATATCAGAGCTTGTAACAACGATCTATGAAAACCAAATGCATGATGGGACAGATGGGAACTTGTGTCATGGAAGCATGCATAACACATAGATATTGACATTAGAGCGTTGAGAAATAGTCCATGTGAGCCCCAGTCAAAACTCACGGCTATGGTCCATATCCTGCTCTGGGCTGCAACACCCGTCCAGATGTGGAGGAGTACAGTGAATAGAACAAGACCTGAAGATTTACACATAAAGGAAGCAAATCAGTTATATTTCATGTTGATAATATTGAATTTATGCTAAAGGAACTTGTCGACCACGCTGATTCTCATGTGATTCTTCAAAGTCCTGGGTATGGAGAGCTACCCATGTTCTCCACCAGTGTTGTACCTTTTTTTTAAAATAAATTTTATTGGGCAAGTTTCACATGCGTGATAATTCTTATCTGCCAAGGAAAAAAATATTGATAGTGTGTTGTACATCAAAGTAGGAATAAGAGAGTAATTTGATGGTGAAGTTTTAACCTTTTAAACATGAATAATTAGCATGTGGATTATATTATGTAGTGTAGTGGGACAATTGGGGAGGGGGACCTTGGGGAGTATAATCTATAAATGTTCTTAAATTATATCAAAGATCCTGGGGAGCTACAATGAAACACTTCCAATCCAGTTGAGTTTTAAATCTAGAGTGGGAGGTGTTACCCCACACTCATGCTTTATTGCTATGGACTAGATAGTGCTGTGCCACCTAGCAGTATAACATAATCTCCCTTTATGTAACACACCCCAGGAATGGCTGAGAACAGCATCAAACAATGTAATGTTGTCACCTGAATAAAAAAATCTTGAATCTTAATTTATTAAGTTAATCTGACATGTATATATTTGGCAGCATTTTTATCGAAAATTGGAAGAATGTTTTCACCAATATCAGAGCTTGTAACAACGATCTATGAAAGCCAAATGGGTGATGGGACAGATGGGAACTTGTGTCATGGAAACATGCATAACACATAGATATTGACATTAGAGCGTTGAGAAATAGTCCATGATGAATTTAGCATGTTTTTTAAAGATTTTATACTGTACCATTAGTCCCATAATTCCATGTGAATCAAGATTCAAAATGGCAGCTATGCAAATCCCCTATTTAAGTTGTAGACTGCCAATTAAAGTCTGAATCATAATTACCTTTCATAATTGAAGCTGAAGCTCAGCAGGATAAGACGATGCTTTAAATGGTGTACATCAGTATTAATATACAAGGTGGTTTTTGGTAGCTTTTGGTTGACACACATAACACATAGGTAATGGAGCTCATCTGCTTTTTCCAGATAATATATCATCCAATGTATCCAATATATCCAATATTTTTACTTATTATTCATTTAGAGGCCAATTAATTACAATACAATTGTTATGAAAAAAAGTACTGGTAATGTCGTTCAACGATGTTTTCATACGTTGCCTAGGTTGATGTTGATGGGGAGTGGCCATTAAACAACAAAGACCTCACTTGTCATTAAGATATTATTTTCATGGTTGGGATATATATATTTGTGATTTTGGTTGATTATAACATAACAGCTGAACCACACCAAGCCCCTAGAGAGGGATTATGCTAATGTTAATGATAATACTAATAGTCTGTTGATAGGGAGGCGGACAGGAAATAATTCACAACCATCGCCTTCAATGGTGGTAGTAGATGTGGTCTAGCCATGGCCTTTAATTCACACTCTGTGTTGATATTTTCCTGAACTTTGCACAACCGACCCGCCCCCTAGAGGGCGGAATTAGACCACCTCTAAACTTCCTTACGTTGCTCAAATAATCCTGGTCTTTCTCACTTATATAAGACTTGTACTCATGGCCCTGTTTTCTATGTATTCCCATGTAAATGGGCACCATTACGTCATGTTCCTCCTGATGCCTTTTTATGGGACGACTTATGTATAATATGGTACAGGAAAGTTGCAATTTTAAATATAAAACATTGTTTAGACTCCCACCCCTCTTGGACCTCCTCCGCTCTAGTACATGCCGTGTTTACATAGCTTCAGTACTGGCCACTGCCACAATTACATAACACCCATGCTCACAGGCATGTTGACACACAGTAGCCCATTTATAGGGTACGTTGTGGTGTGTACGTCTACGGTATTTAACACTAAATCAAATGGATATTGTAGGTAGGAGGGATAGAGAGAGCTAGGTGGGTGGATGGGTCTATTTCCCTTGAAATAAGAAACCCCCACACTCAAAAACAGAAAAAAACAGTAAGTAACACCCACCAAAAATACTCGCAGGTAAAATTTCTGGATGTGTGTTGGGAAAGCTGTATCATAGAGGTCGTTGGCTGGGGAGGTATCAATGTATCTTGCCCCCCCCCCCCACCCCCCTGATGGTTATGTTATCAGGGTGTGCATTCTTGTGTGTAATCCACACACCTGGGTCATGCATTGATGATACTGTCACTTTTGCACCTTTCCAATTCGGGAGGCCTGCTGTCACTATTTTTTTTTTAGTATTTAGTATTCAGTATTTTTATACAGCACATATTCTGTAATAATGACAGTTGAGTTATCAACAAACAAGTACATTGTACAGTAAAGTTCAATAATCAAATGGCATTAACATATCTCAATGTTAATGCCATTTGATTATTGAACTTTACTGTACAATGTACTTGTTTGTTGATAACTCAACTGTCATTATTACAGAATATGTGCTGTATAAAAATACTGAATACTAAATACTAAAAAAAAAATACAGAGTAACCATGGTCTTCCGCCCACCGCTGTGTCTATCTAGATCTAACTCTATTTAACAAAGTCCAAAGTAAGACCCAAGGTCAAGATCAGAAACAAAATTAAATGAAATAAATTTAGAAATTATTAGTTTGGTAAATCTAGTGGCAGCGTGAAGTTAATTCATGACCTATTCTCTCATAGGTGTCAGCCAGTTCTTGGGGAATAACCAGGGCTGGCTATGGCCATTTTGAGTAGTTGTTGAAATATTGTATAATGTATTCTGGGGCTGTGACGCGTAAACCCTTCCACAAGCATCTGTAAGTCTGATGTTGTATTGTTTCCTAGTACTGTATGGTTCCATGAAGTCCTGGCACATTGGATACATTAATGGGTCAGATTTTCAGAAAATTTGTCTACAATTTCAAGGGAGTTTCAATATTCTACAGATTTCATAGTCAGTCAGTGTGTTATCCGCTTTTGCAATAAGGATGTGGTACTGAAGGTTACACATGGTGGAAACTTCTTTGGTGCAGAATAAAATGATAACATTATGCCCTATTGGGTAACCCCACTTGTAAGGTTCTTTGGATAAATAATGGGCACAAGAATTCACTAGAATTGTTTTATCAGTTTTACAAAAAGGTATCTATGGATGTAAGTATTTTTAATTTATTTTTTGTAACTCCTTTATTTTCATATCCTACCATCTGGGCTTCTATACTAAATAGATGTGTCAGAGAAATTTTGATCATCTCGTTTTTGGTTTTGTTTACATAATTATACAGTCCAACAGGATGTGGTTGAAATATTCTCGCACATGATTTGCTGTTGTAGACATGATTAGGCTCCATAACAGGGAAATATCAGTCCCTTGTGATCTGAAAGAGAAAACATGTTCAGAACCTATTGATAGAGCAAAAATGCTAATCTTACACTCTTAATTTTCCTCTATGTCATGTTAATTTGTTGTTTATATATTCAATTATTCATCTATTTAATAATTGCTATGAGTTGATGGTTGATGAATATACATATGGAGACCTTGTCATTTTGCCCCTTTCAGTTTTTCTACAAGGCTTGGAAATCCTCAAAAGTTCTTGAGTTCTAATTTTAACTTTGTCTCAAATTTTCAAGACTTTGTAAGTCCTTAATTAAGTTAATTAAGTTTTTGATAATGTTTTTTTTTCTCATTATATTATGCTTATAGTATTGTGTCTCTGTACGGAGAGACTAAAGGAAAAATTACCATGTTTTGCATATGATTCAGCACAGAGTCTGGTCCACTTCTTTGTGTTCTTGAGTTTGTTCAGGCCCACGTTCCATGTTGCAGTGAATGCATTGTCCTTCCTGGACATCATGGAGTAGCCCTCCACACCCGGACAGTTGAAGCCTGGCCCGTGCTGGTCCACCTGGTCCAACTGGCTGGGCGTCCAATTATCTACCGATAACAATGCGCTGTCTATCTAGTAGAGATAATAGAAACACAATGTCATTAGGAGCAGAGTAGAACAGGTTTATCAAAGACTTACTTTTATGTCATCAAATGTTATAGTAACACAAATTAGTAAAATGGGCTAACAATAAAGGTCAGGAGTAGGATAAATAGAGCCAGATAAATGCAAAGTAAAAATTGTAGTCAACCACAGATTTGTGGGGGTCGCGAGTCTCATGAAAGGATAACAAAAACGAAGAGGAATTTCTTTGCACTGAGTTTATTAACTCAGAAATACAAGGTCAAAGCAACAGTGGGTTACAGCTAGATTTGAACAACAGAGGTATCTCAATCCGCAGGCGGCACTAGTCCGTAGTATCAAGCAAAGGGCCGATCTCCTTGCGAAGAAGGTGTATTCTTCGCCTTGAGAGTCTTCTTCAGCATACATTTGTTAATGTCTGAATTATTTTTTGTGTTTTGAGTTAAGAGTTAATTTATTGTTTTATTGTTTAAAGTAATTAAGGTGCATGAATAAAGTATTCGATTGTATTAAATGAACAGACCCGCCTCTGACTTGACTGAATGGAAGTTTACTGACTAGACTGACTTAGACTGTGCTGACTATGGTCCATATTTGCACCTACTGTATTGACTGCTTGACATGTTTCGTGATTGGATCCAATAAAAGCAATATTCAGCTCTCCAAATGTGGACCTTCACTCTACTAGAGTTATTATTACACAGCTAGCGAGATCAACTAGACTCAACACAATCCACAAGAATCTACATTAACCAGTAACAGTAATTATGCAACTCCCTATCATATCCAACAATAGTCATTAATAGAATGTCACCCAGCTCCCCAGCTTAAAGACCAACATTTACACATTTTCCTTCCTCCGGTAGGCTAAATATAGCCCCCTGGCTGGAGTCCTTCTACTCACACAGGCAGTGGAAAAATTGCTATGTATCAGCAGTTCTCCCACCCCTTTGATTGGGGATAATTGTTGTATTAAAACACAATTAACCACAATCTTAATTGGTTCTCCACCAGTGATATAATAGGGTGTTGCCCCTATAAATATATGCTTCTATTAAAAGATTAAGTCCTAAGACTTATACTACCTTAAATTTTGAGTAACTTCGGTGGTAGAAGGAAGGACCAACAGAGTCGGATGCTGGATTCAGACTGGCTACACTGAGGCAGCCCATTCTTTATTTAGATACATCGTAGTACTGCCCACGGGATGCAGGTATACATCCCGGGTCTTCCTAACTGCTGAGCAACACAAGAGTGTAACACATTGGTAATGTTGCAAGCCTCCAGCTGAAACTGGCCAGAACCGATGTATGTGTCCAACTCTATGTGCCCCTCACTGCCCCTGGTTGTATGGTGTTTGTAGCTGGCAGTGATTATGTGATGGGTGGACCCACTACAAATCTTAATGTGTCATATATGGCACCTTTGAATATGATAGAAAATGGGAGCTATGTGATCAATGGGCAGATTTCCTCACGGGAAAAGAAATAAAAGAAGGTAACACAACATGTGCCCCTTGCGGGAAAATATGTATACATGAATATATATTGAGATGAGACAGTTAATATGAAAAGTCTTACCTGGAAGGCTTGAAGGGCCTCAAAAAGTTTGGTTGGATTTACAAAGAATTGGGCATTTGTACTGTCAAAGCCTGAAGCTGGCAACTCTTCTATCACACACTTGTCACTGAGAACCCAACCGTTGACAAATCCTTTAAAAGGGAAGTTAACAGTTTAAAACAGTTTGATACCTTGAAAATAAGCATCATACATGAAACTAGATTTGAAGAAGGTATTGTAACTTATATTATTATGTATATTGGTTGAGGCTCAACTGAAATCAATGAAAATTAACTATGAAAGGATTTTCTTATGTGTCTATTGAAACTTACATCCATATATTGTTGTACAAGTTCCTCATGGTTCAAAAATGACATATTACCAAAGCAATCTATTCTATTGTCATAAACAAATTATCTTGTCAGCCTTAAGTATCAGCATAACATATAATTCCTGTAAACTCCTTGACAGCCATCCTATATAATTATAATCTTATATATCTTATCTTATAATCTTATCTTATCTTATCTTATCTTATATAATTATTCTACCTACTTTTACAACAGCAAAATATCCAAGTAGACTTCTATGAATACTACACCATCATCAGGAACCCTATAATGTAAATAAGGGCATCATATGGTGCCCTTATTTACATTATACTATACATTACCTAGATAATTAACAATTGAATCCCCCCCTTAATAAAAAACCCAATTACATCCCAGTGCTGATTAATAGCTTTCGCTCAAACTTATATATATGCTAGGTTTCTTCTTGACACTAGATGTTTTCTTAAATCTACAAGAAGACTAATGAGATGTACCTCTCTTAAACATTTAGTTTTCCAATTAATTTCCATCTTTTAGATATAGTATCTTTTTCTATTTTTGAAAATCAAATTTTATTACTGAAGTCAAGACACATTTTTCCAAGGTTACATCTAGGATGATTATTACACTTTATATATTTCTTGAGTTGTGTTCTGGAGGTAGGGACAAATGCCTTAAGGTTAGCACACAATAGAATTTATTAAGTATTTTATTATTTTTCTGATATCAATAGTTTTATTGATATCAGTATAATAACTTGGGATCTATTAATGTTTTTGTTTCTACAAAATTATTGTTTGGTTCTACTGCTCTGCTCTATATTCTGATGAGAATGGATCTATGTACTGACCAATCTTCTTTCCTGCAAGATTCTCCATATTGAATCTTTCACCTTTCCGTACATAAAGGTAACCCAAAGTATGTTGAAAGTGTGCCCTAGTAAACTGAAAGGTTTGCATCCTGGTTATAGTTCCAAACCAGCCTGTACAAGCATCAAACCATCCAGATAGCAGCCCTGGTTGTAAATCAAAGCATATAGTTTATATACTGGTATATTTTGGTTGCTGCATTTATATGTTAATATATGAATGTAAGACAAGAATCTGGATGTTAGATAATGTTAAATTCTCCAATGACATATCAAGCCCAATGTGCAGAACTCAAATAAACCTGCTTATATATGCGTCTGCTTCAGTCATCACAAAACTGCTGGACCAAAGTTGTAGGGCTCTTGAGGGCTTAATTTGACTAATCAACATTGCCCTTTCTTAGATCGAAGAAATTTCAAAGGCAGCTAGGGACAAACGATAAAGACACTTTCTTAGCCTGAAAAATCGACAAAGTCCTTATAGACAAAAATTCTGCTGTTTTACGAAAATATAGCGACAAACGACAAAAGAATTTTCTTCGTGACAATTGCTGTTTTTGGGTAGCGACAAGAGAAATTAGATAGCCCCCTCAGGAGCCCTAAGTCCTAGCAACCAATTCAAACAAAAGTGAAAAAAACAAGCTCAGAAAACTAAGATTGAGAATGAGATCAATTTAAGCAGACACAAGGTGACTTGACAAGGAGGAAATCACTATATTGGGGGACATTTATTTGTTGTGGGGTTTCAAATATAAGGACCTAGATATCAAAATTGCAAAACATGGGGTATGAACACAGATAATGTCAGTGGTCATCATGCTAGGAATGGTGAAAAAAGGCATGGAGAAACACACCATCAGACTCCTGCCAACCAACATAAATCTGGAAGGTGACCCTCCTAAGAACATACTCAGGTGGTACTATCTTCAAAATCTCGCCTTTAGTGCCTCATGGCCATGGTATAGACCCAGTGCTACTGAACAAAACACAAGAAGCATAATTACATACAAATTTTGGTGCTTCATTTTTAGTAACCCAATAGTATATCATTAGTGGAGAACCCTAATAAGATAGAGGAGCATTGAGGCATATACTTTCTACCAAATGTGATGTGTTTTCAGGAAAATGAGTCACAAGTCGCAAAATTGGTGTTTTTCAAAGTCGTTTACTAACAGGATCTCTTTGTTGAACTATTTTCATTTTTGGAGTGTCTAGTCCTTGTGGTTGTATGAATACATGTTCCAAATTTCAAGACTGTTCATTAATTATATCAGTGCGATTCTTAGATCATCCCATCGAGTATATTGAGCTACTTTACTGGTAATTATCCATCCAGAAATATTGCAAACGTGTTTTTCAAAAATAAAAATATCTAAATAAAAAGATAAAAGTACTTATTACATGTCCTTAATGTTTACATTCATTGGAATCGGGTTGGTCTCATCTTTTTAAACATGGTGATATCTCAAAATATTTTGTGACTTAAAAACGGATCACAAATAATGAATCACTATCTTCAAAGTAACATGTACTTTTTAGTGCCTCAGGGCCATGGTATGTACCCAGCACTACTGGGTGAAACACAAGAAGCATAATAAAGAATGATATATCATAATAATAAACAGAATTTTGTGTTTTAATTTTAGCTTGTGTGGACTAATTTATGCTCACCATCTCCTCCAGACTGAATTTTATCTGTAGGACTCATCTGCCAGCATTCAGAGTAGTCAGCTATGACAATGCGGCAATCCATGCCAGCCTCCTGACACACTGCAAGATAGCGATAGTAATTTACAAAGATCTCAATAATAATCACAAAGTTGCTAGTAAAGTGTAATAATTGAATAAAGGGATTAATACAAAAATTATTTGAAACATGGTTTAAACAAAAAGTCTTGGTAATCCAAGAGGGCGCTTATTGACAGCAGTTAATGCAAAGGTTTGCAAGTTCTGAATTAGGTTTCATAATTATCCTAGGCAGGTCAAAAGCTATGTTTTCAACTAATTTTTATGAAAAAAATTCTCATATGCTAGAATGTTCACATGTCCCCCCAATGATATTGTGGCCTCAATTTTTATGAAAAAAATAGACAAGCAACTTTTTTTGTACCATATATTTATTAAATATTATATATGCCTGGATGTTTCGATATGATGAAACTGGCACTGATTCATGCTAAAAACTTAGATACATTACCAAGCTAACATTGTGTGTATGTGGATGCATAATGTTGGATCTTAACTCCTCTCTTTGTGAGATAATAAAGTTATATGACGCTTGGAGAGACCCAGGCAAGGTAATATTTATCCTATCCATTAAATAGATAAAAAATGATAGTGTGGCCCTCTTTTAACTTATCAACTTATCTCTTGTATTTGTATTCTGCAATAAAATATTATGTTTAACTCTTCCTGGAAAGATCCGGCTCTTCTTGAGTCCACTTCCAACCTGTGTGTTGATTTAGATGTTTTACACCAATGTGTAAATGTTCTCTTTTGTGAAGCCCCCGATGAACAACTGGGTGAAATCATTCACAATTTTGGTGACTCTCAGATGGGTAGGAAAAATGGAGCAAATAGTAGTAAATCCTTAGTTTCTGATCAATGTTAGCTGAGAGTGCAGCTTTAATGGGGGAACAGGAGTGGGGAGTATAGGAGTGGAATGAAGGATGCTATGGCTAGGAAGACATAAGATATAAGACAATATGTGCCCACCGTTAACAATCAAGTCTGGACCTTGCCCTTGCAGGTAGCCTTCATCATCTCTACAGAGGAATGTAAGAAAGTATACAACAATTCTTCCAACAATGCACAGTAAAGGTTTTAATAAAATATTAGATGTTAATAACATCCATGACTTTAATAGGAAACTAAGTGTAGGAGTCTCTTCAAGTATAAATGGATCAACAAATTAGCATAAAGTCATATACTCACAGATATTCATGTGAGCCCCAGTCGAAACCCAGGGCTATGGACCATATCCTGCTCTGAGCTGCAACACCCGCCCAGATGTGGAGTACAGTGAATAGAACAAGACCTGAAGGTGTCCACCAAAAGAGACTCAAATCAGTTATATTTAATCTTGATAATATTGAATTTATACTAAAGGCCCCTGTCTTTTGTTGTTGTTGTTGTAACTTTTATTTATCTATGCGATACTGTTGGCGGGTCTATGCTCCCAGCTTAGGGAGGGTTTCCTACCGGACTAATTGTTTTAACAATAAGAGTAACAATGCACCTAGTGCGTCGATGACACACAGGCCCCAATAAACAACTCTTCATTGACTACATTTTGATAAAAATATATTTCTACTATTCATACTACAATGTATACGCAGTATGAACTTTTTACCATTCCAATAAACAGAATTCTAGAACTCAGCTTACTTTTTGTATATAATTATAACATCTCAAGTGAGAGCTGCATTTTGTAAAGATTGTAATTGTGTCAACGTTACAGCCTCTTTCTAGGCCCTGCAGCCTGGCACCCCCTAACCCTTTCGTTGTTAGGCAACATGCCAGTGTAACAAAGGCGAATTGTACATTTTCTGACAATCTAACCCATAATTCCAGAATTGTTTGGAGGTAATATATAACCTGCATAAATATAGACGATTGACTGAGTGATGGTTAATTAATGCCATGATGACAACCAAGAAGAGTCACTCACGGAATATAGATGATTGATATTTCAAAATATTAACCAAACTGCAGAGGATCATCTTGAAACAATTAAATTTGTAAGGAAAAGACCATATCATAATTATTACCTTTCATAATCGAAGAAGGCAAGTAGGCCATGCAATTAGTTCCACCCGTTCCTGTAATCCAGGCACGTATATTCACAAGTAAAATAACATCTTCTTTAAATTGTTCTTGTTAGTCTCTAACCTACATGGGTAATGGCGCTCATCTGCCTTTTTCAGATATGATAATATATGCATTGACATCCTATTTTACTAAACTGGTAGTAACTTTTTAAAATTGTATTTGTTACTGTACCTTTTAGTAGAACAGTGTATTGCTCCAATATCTTTTAATTTTATGTCAGTCTGTGTTGGATAGTATCAGTGATTTGCAAAATCATGCTGACCCCTCTCTTTGGCCCACTTCCAACATGCTGTGAGTACCTTTAACAGTTTGTTTACCCATCATAGAAGAAAATTCAACCATAGGAAAATAAGGTCTCAATATGTGGGGACAGAATAAATATATCAAATGAAGTGATTATGGAGGAGCCTATTGTCCAGTTGTTTAAATTGCTACAGGGCTCATTTGTATATGGACGACCTCTTTGAATCCTTTCTTATGATGACTTCACTTATTATAGCGGCCATTTTTGCTGGGCCTCAAATCAATGCATAAACATATATAGACCAGCAGCAGAATATTGACATATTTAGTCTTTTAAGCCATAATATGAGTAAATTTTGTAAGATTTGTTTGGTTGTAATAGCTGAGAATGCAGCTTTAACTACCTGTGACTGCCTTCTTTCAGAGCCTTGAATTCTTGATTTGTTACAATAAATTGGTTTGTTACAACAGTTATTGGAAAATTAAAAGACTTAAAGCTAACAGTGGCTGGAAATTGTTATGAGATGAATAATTACAATGGAATAATAATAGATGAAGAATACTAGCTGTGAGATAAGTATGACTAATAGTGTTGCTGAGTAGCAGTTTCCACTCGATATAAAGCAATAATGATTGTGTATCTTTATCACACAATTTGGAGAAGTATATAATATAAAATCTATGTCAGATGATAAGTATAGTAAAGTACACAGAACTGGTAAATACAGAACAGGACAGACAGAACAGAAATGGGATTGACATTGATATCAAGTAGAGCAGAAAGGTATACAGTAACAAGACAACAGAACATCAGTTTTTATACTAACATAACTGTGAAGGCTCTACTGACCCAATTTGGGTTGAGCATAGCAGCTGCCGTCATATCATTCTACCACTCTATCAGTTCAGTATATTATCACTCTATCAGTTTAGTATAAAGAACTGATATCAGTCCTATGCAGTCCTATACCTTCATGCTGCATGATTCATGTTTAATCATCCCCAGGAGTAATCCGATACTTTCAGTCTTCAAGACCTTTAAAAATTCCAAATTATTTTCAGTACAAAATATGACTATTCATGAGAGATTTATATTAGTAGGCCTACATACATGTACAAAAAAAGTTTGTCGTAAAAAGTTTGTCCTAAAAAATGTTGGCCAAAAAGAAATGTTGGTTGTAAAAAAAGATGGTTGTAAAAAAAAGTTGAACCAGGTATACATATATTTGGGCATGGTTATGTAGGTGCCACATTGCAGTGCACAGTCGACTTTCAGTTATGAGGTCGCATGTATGCAGGGATTCCCCTATGCACAAAGCAGGTGATGACGTCACTCAGTGTAGGGGCCAGGTTGAGTGGCAAGGAGCGAGAGAGACAGGCAGAGGGAGGGCCATGAGGGGCAGTGTGTGGTACTGTGGAGAGTGTGAAGCTATGTGAGTGAGTGAAGGGTGCAGTGTGTGTAGGTAAACATGGCACACATTTACGGAGAGGAAGAGAGTGCATGAATGTTTATGGCTGAATGTTTAACAAAAATCAATACTAAAACTAACCCTAAACCTAACCTTAAATTGGTGGTCCTAAGTCAGTAAAACGAGTAGTGGACTGACCCGAGTAGATCCCACACTGCATCAAGTGAATGAATGCAGTGTTTAAAGGGTGAGTGCAATGTGGTAACTGCAACACCCTAACTACGAGCAGTAACTGATAAATATAGTCTACTGAAAAAGTTGGGTCGTAAAAAAAATGTTGGTTGAAAAAAAACAGTTCGTCGTAAAAAAAGTTGGTCGTAAATAAAGTTTGTCATAAAAAAAGTGGGTAAAAAAAAAAGTCAGTTGGTCGTATAAAAAGTGTTGTATGAAATAAGGCTGTCTTAAAAACAAAAAAGTAGTGAGAACAATTTATAATTTGAAATAGTTTGTAACATTCTTTTAAAATTTATAATGTTTTTTTTTAATTTTTTTTTTTATTCAATTAACCTTTTTGAAATAACTTTATTCAATTAGCTTGCCCTCTTGGCACATTTACTTTGTACTTTTGACTCTTAGTTATGCAGCTATCATGAATTCCAGACCATACAACATTCTGCCGCTGGCAACCTGATACCCACTGCAACCTGATACCCACCGCCAGCAACCTAATACCTCACACAACCAGACGTACAGACCTGGTTTTTTTGTCAACATTAATTGAAACGTGCAAAACCGGACTGTTCGGGTCCCTTTTAGATGATGGCATAATTTGGGATTCACATTCTGTATGCATCTCAAGCTCAGTCATAACACAATAATCTCTCTTACCTCATAATAATGGCATTAAAAAGGTGTGACAAGCTGATGAGTATACTTTTTGAATGCAGTGGGATCATCGATTACATGAACATCAACTTTCAATGAATTCCATCAAATTCAACATTTATAAACAGCAGACTCTTTGACGTTTTGATGAAATGGCAGTGAGATTCCATCTCCCCATGGCATGGCTACGGATTGGTAATTCTTTAGTGTAAAGATTAACTTGATTTTGAGCCAAATAAAATAAAATATGTAAGATGTGTTTGTCTCTTCTCAGTTTGTGAGGCTTAACTTCATACTCATGATCCACATCTTCAAATTTGGATTTATTAAAAATTATTCTCAATGCAAGATTTTGTTGGGTTTGTAGTTTTCACAATAAGGCTTTAGGGCAGAATCATATATGAAATCCCCAAAATCTAAGTTGGGTAGTTTGGCCAATTCATTTTTTTTTTTTATTTCATTTACAGCCCAAGTCATTAATTACGAATACAATAGTATAGGCAATTAGACCAGGCAGACTTCCTCCTGGACTCATTTCGTGGTAACGCCCTCCATAAGTTCCAAGTATTCCAAAACCAAATTCTCAAGATTATATATAGATTACCCGCTAGGGCAAATGTGCATGACCTCCATATCGATAAGCGTTTACTTCCACTGTTACACCGTCGCAGGCTCCACCTGCTACAGGCGGGCCACCGATGGGCACAAAATCCTCACCACTTAGATCTCAGAGCAGTAAACACTAGAAACTTTGTACAAGGCCGTAAAATGTTAAAACATAACATGCCTAAAACAGAGCAGATTAAGAGATCGATATATAATAGATTACCTGCTGTGTGGAACAAACTCCCCACGGTGGCCCACCAAATTATTGATCCTAAAGTGTTTAAAATTTACTGCAGATCAAGCTATATCTGGCAGGATGAACTATTTTCTTAAAGACGCTCGCATAATCATTCAACCAAAGACAAGTCAAGTGCAAACCTTATATAAAATTTCCATTACTCCAATTTATGCCATATTGTATTATAATTTCTAAAATGTATTAATAATGTACCAAGTGTAGAGAATCATCCTCAGTCAATGATTGAGGTGATATTGTCCTCTACAAAAGACGAGTGTAAAGCTATAAAGAGGCCGAAGACCTCCCGCTAGCCGGAGAGTAGCTCTTTTTATGTCAATTTCATTGCAATAAAAGTTTTTCTAATCTAATCTCTAATAAAATATGCATTTTGTTTTTCAACGATTAATCCCTTAAAGCTGTGATTCCACTGGATGGCTTGTATCTGTGCTCATGGCTCGCTCTTGCTTCGCTTGTTTATAGTGTGCTTTTCATCCGCTAATATTTTAAGCACAAGTGTTTGCGATTCTACTGGTGTGCTTGTTTCCTTCATCAGTAGTAAGTTCGTTGGTCTGCTCTCACTATTGGTCCACTACTTTTCCAGGCAGAAAGAGTGGTGTGTAGTTGCGCTCAATCAAACACAATATTCTCAGAATTTGCTGGTGTGCTTACAAAAAGGTAACAAAATATCATGACATTTATCAGTCTTTTTCTATATATATCAAAGCAAATCACTATGAATAAGAACAGTATTAAGAGCCTTGGAAATTTTGATTTTACGTTTTATAAAACAAAAATAATTTTGAAGGCTCTTTTCTAGAGGTCTAAGCTAACTATAATTATATCCTTGCGAGAATAAATAATTGAAAAAAAATATAATCAACCACAGTTGGTAATATTTTTTTTCAATTCTTTATTCTCGCAAGGTTATCATTATAGTTACCGTACATCATCATCACATCAAACAAGTTTGCACATAACCTCGGCATATGGGAGAAATAATATGTGGTTACAGTTTTCAAAGTAATGATAATTGTCGGTTTTAGACCATGCTACTGCAGTATTTTTGCTTTTCTAAAAATAATACAAAGTGCTAAATTTTTTCAATTTGGAAGTTAATATGTTATCTTTAGTTAAATATAAGAAGACATGACGGATGTTATTTTGAGCAGATGTTAAGAAAAAGATAAAAGAAAAAGCAATGTGTTTTTTTTAAACAAAGAACCATTGTTCCTACACTGACCAATATCAGACCATAAAATGATAGCATTATATGGGTCATGCCGAAAGTCACTCTGGCTACAACTGCCGGCTGTATTGTAAAGAAGACTAAGGGTTTTTAGCCCATAGGTTCAGTAAGATGAAGAAGTGAGACAAGAAGTCCGAGGTTGTAGTTCGTCTGGATTCGGCCTAGGCGGTGGTGACTCAGCGAGTAACAGAGTGCCTAGGTCCGAATGGTCACTTTATTTTATACTCCACAATCATGAATTATTCATACAATCAAACCCAGGAAATATTCCACTAGCTCTTCCCCTTCCCTCTAATTGGTTGAGGGAGAGAGAATCTTCCTTGCCCACACGCCGACCTCTGCTCCCCAGGCAGAGACCATATATGGAATGCACGCAGGTCGGATACCTCTCCTCAGCCTTCCCCCTCCCACCCCTTACTCATGGATCCCATGGCTCGTGCCAGCCCCCCCTCCCTCTTGGCCCTTCCCCCCTCTTGATACCCCAGAGCAGTGTATAAGTAATTAGGTCGGGCTGGGGGAGGTGGGGTGAGCCCTGAGTGGCTCATCCCCCCCTCCCTCCTGGCCAGGCCACGTGTGGCGTGCGTGCCCTGACCATGATCAGGGCTAAATAGGTCGGGTCTGGGATCCAAAGATGCCAATTCTTTACATTCGTCCCATATTTTATTTTTGTTGAAAGCTTTCTTTCGAACAAAATATTTAGCCACTGATCAACCCAGTCCAACCAGACAAGAGAAATAGAAATAAGGTTACATAATTTACACACACAAAATCATAGAAAAGGGTAAAGTAAAAGTATCATAAATTATTATATCTGTAGACCTAACGGGTCAAGATAGAAAGTTTCCAAAGGGAGTGGCTCTATTAAAAGGAGTGTTCATTTATATCAGAGGCCATCACCCTGCACTAAAAAGTCTTTTAGTCGAATATTATGTAAGAGAAGTCTCTGTGTTTTTAAGTGTGCTCCTGAACACTGTTAAATGTCTTCCTTTGTACTGAGCTAGTACTCACAAAAGTTCTCCAATACGGTCGTCACCGCCGTCTCCTCTGCCCGGCCGGTCAGCCGAGGCCCCCGCTGGACCTCGTCGCTGACCGACAGGACGCCCGTCTCTTTCTCTCTCCTCCTTTGGCCATGGAGAGTGAGAGCGGTTGGGTAGTCAACACTACAATATTTCCATTTTTAACCTCAAACGCTACAGAACACATGTCGACTTTACTGTAGCATCACGTATAACTCTTATTATTTGGAAAAAATACCTCTTCAAAGCAGAATGGTCGGAGACAAGGTGAGGGCTTCGATTCCATGGTGCTTCTTCTCAGGCTCCTCTGTCTCGACCGATTCTGTTAGTGTAAAAACAACTTCTCACAATGAGAGTTGAAATAAAAATACCTATTTGGGCTGGATCCTTGTTCACGGATTCCACCATTTCCTCCCGAGAGAGAAAATGGATTTCACCCAGGTATACTACTCTGTGTTCTGTGATCTCCCTCGCACCCGAGAAGAGGACAGAACAAAAATTAATAGTAAATATTAAACAAGAGTAAGTTACAGACAAGTTCAAAAAGTGTTTGTTACCCCAGAGAAACCCAATAAACATTGGTAGACTAATTATTTCATCCTGGTCAGTCCGAAATTGGCAGCGTAATATGGTGAGGCGGGGGAGGGGGCAGGGATATGCTCGAGGGAACGAGAGCCAGTCCTAGCGCCTGGAGTGGCCTCTCCCTCCTCTCGATCTAGGTCTTGGAGGGCTAGGGCTACAGGGTGGTGGGTTGGGGGTCCTATTGGGATCTTCTCTCGGGGCTTAAGGTTTCTCAGACAACACAAAAGGTTGACTTTGCCTCTTGGGGCGAGCCCCTTTCGGCGGAGGTAGATTATTCCCAGGGTCATGACTCCTAGGAGAGTGGGGATGAGAGTGGCTATACCCCAGATAGAACTTTCGGACCAAGGGGTGGAGGAAATCAGGGGGGAAATGGGTTTAGGAAAATCTGTCAGGGCTAGTAAGGGTATTTCAGCTCTTGGCAGGAAAGTCAATTGCTGATCTAAATGGGGGTAAAGGGATAATTTGCCATAAGTCAGATTAAACCCGGGGAGGGGCATAATCTTGGGGATGGGGAGGGTTATATGGGACTCATGGCGTTGGATGCTACTCACACGCCAATCCTTTCCGACCAGGAGACAACCGCCTTCTAAAATCACCCTGGCATGCCGATGATACGTTTGTATCACTGGTTTTTGCCCAGGGCACCTCAAGATTGTTTCCAGAGGTTCATAAATAGCCAGAATTACAGAAGAAATGGACTCTCCCTCTCTAAACACTTGGTTTGTTAAGTTATTTCTTTTTACAATCTGCGCCTTACAAAGGTCTGGCTTTTTACCTAAAATAATATTTGTTTCGCAGGTCGGGGTTAGATGCTCTATTGCAGCTGAGCAAATCTGGGGTTCAAACCCGATACAATGCTGAGGAAGAAATGACGCGCTGGATATGCTATCTAGGGCCACCTCCTCTTCTCCTACCAACTTTCTCAGGTGGTCAGCACCATATGGGACCGGAAAATACTTTAATCTATAGTGTAAAAATTGAGTGCCTGAAACTGCCGGAATTACTGTCTGGTATATTAGCTCCTGTTCGCCGTCTAATAATAGTCGAACGTTCAGGTGTCTATAATACCAGCGGTTATCTTGTGGGGTGTAATGTTTCCCTTCTTGTAATTTAGACAATATTTTTACTGAAACCATTTAACTGTGTTAGAATGTCTGTCACTTGGCGGGAGATGTTACTTGCTGCAGCTTGGAGCTGCGCGATGTCCAAGCGGTTCTCTGTCATGTAGAGCCTTGTCTGATTCAACACCGACACCATTTCTTCCTGACAATGGGCCAATGCGCTCTCGCTAGCCTGAGCTTCTTGTACTGCAGACCTTAATTCGTTCACCTGTCCTACAGTAGCCGTGCCAAACAAGGCCCGGCTTAGCGAGCCCACAAAATTGAATAGGCCTCTCTTCCTTCGGGTGTCTTGTTGGACTGGTGTTGGAATCTCTGCCTGGAGGAAACCCATGTGCTCCTCCCAGGCACTGACATCTCCGTCTCCCACAACCTCCGCCTGTCTGAGTTCTCCAATTCGCCTTCTTAGGACGGAGACCCAAGCACTGACAGGAGGGGGCGTGGGGGGGTGTAGAACGATCACTGTTGTCCAAGTCGCGGTCAGGGCTCTGACCTCCCCTTCCTCATACACCAACACCCCTTCCTCCTCAAACAAATCGCCATTAGCCATCATAGCCAGGGTGATTATGAGGAGGGACTGGAAGGTGTAGGTTGAGAGAAGTCCGTCACTGGTGGTGCCCCTGGGTCGAACTCCCATGGTTGGGGCTGTGGTGGGGGTGACGGTGGGGGTGGGGGTGTAGGTGGTGGTGATGGTGGTGGCGATGGTGGGGGTATACAGGGCAGCTTCCTCGGCCTTTGCACGGGTGAAGTGGGCGTGGCTGGGTTTGGTGAGGAGTCAGGCCTTTCCCTCTTAGTAGAGCCTAGAGGGTGGAACACTTTGATCCTCTTTTCAGTGCATTCAGAGGTGGTGGTCAAAGCCTTGGGTTTAGGGCACTTGGTTGGGGTCTCTATCCTCCCTCTTTTTGCCCTTGACCTTGTAACAGGACCTGGTGGTGGTGTGCGCGGGGGAGCAGTCTCCACAGCAACGGCTGGTGGCAGGGGTCGGCGCAATGTAACTGGCTTGGGTGAAGCTAGTACTAGCACCTTCTCCCTCGGCGGTCGCTGCTGGGGTGGGCGTGGCACTTGTTGTGGTTGAGGTGGGCGTGGCACTTGGTCCTCGTCCTCCACGTGCATGTGCTCGTCCTCTGGTTGCTCTGCTCTCGCTTGGTCTTCCTGTTCTATCTGAATTGGAGGAGGCATGTTTGGTATGGGTAAATAAACAGTGTCGGGCACTGCCCTAGGCTGGGGTGGGGGAGGTGGTGGAACATGAACTTGTTGAGCTTTTTGGGCTTGTCTCCGAGCCTTATTTCTCTTTCCTTGACCCGCCCTCGGTTGCCTAGTTCTCAGTATATCCCATTCTATTTCCCCAGATACCATTTTTACCCTGTCCCTATTTATACGCCTGCGTTCACCCTGGGGTCCCCTCATAGTTAGGGTGGTACCCCTTATCCCCGTTATTACATAACCATGATCCCACTTGGGATCTAATGGAGCGCTGGTGCCTGATAGCACCACCACATGATCCCCTATTTTTAGATCCTTTGCATTTGCTCTGGCCCTTAATCTCTCATAATTAGCCACTCTACTGGCCTCAGTGCGCTCAGCAGCTTCTCTGAACGCATCTGTTAAGGCCTGTAGGCGCTCACTGAGTACGGCATCTTCTGTTCCCTCTGGAGTGGGGAATATTTTAGAAAAGGGATATCTTGGATTGGTGCCAAAAGTTAAAAAATATGGTGTAAAACCAGTTACACAAGAAGTGGAGACTCTATGTGCCCAGAGGGTTGGACCTAAATGGCTCTCCCACTCTGCTGGTCTTGCATTGATGAATTTTCTTAGTATATTTTTAAAAGTTTTGTTAAATCTTTCGATTTTACCGTTTGTCTGGGGGTGAAAAGCTGTAGAATGCCTTACTTCAGTGCCTATGGATTTAAGGTACCCTTCCACTTGCTGGTTCATAAATTCAAGTCCCCGGTCGGTGATGAGCACCTCTGGGGGGCCATACCTAGGGACATATTCATTAGCCAGATAATCAGCAATGTTTTTAGCTGCTTTGGAGGGTATGGGTTTGACTTCTACCCAGCCAGTTGCGTGATCTATTACAGTCAAGATGTATCTATTACCTTTATCAGAGACTGGGAAGGGACCACAGAGATCCATTCCCAGTATCTGACCAGGATATTTTGCTATTGGCATCGCAGTAGGAGGTACACGCGCCCTACCCACTCTGTTTACAGCACACCTAGCGCATCGGATTAAGACATTATAGGTATCTCTTCTCATGGTGGGCCATTTATAAGCCTCTTGGATCCTATCTAGGGTCTTCCTCATGCCCTGGTGGCCTACTTCAGTGTGGGCGCGCCTCACTACTCTATGCCTAGCTGAGGGTGGCAGGACCAGGCGGGGGTAGGCTGGCTTGCCTGGGGGAGGGGTGAGAGTAAACAGCATGCCATCAATTATGGTGTAATCCCCCTCATCCTCCATCCCCTGTTGAAATTGTTCCAACTCCCTCTGTTCTAAACGTATTTTGTCTTTCTCGAGTTTATCAAATTCCCAAGGAATTTCATCTATCTCCTCCAAGGCACAGACTTCAAGAGAACTGAGAGTCGGCCCTTCCTTCTTGGGGTTTGTTTTTATTCGAGAAAGCATGTCTGCCCGGATATTGTTTGCCCCTTTTCTATATTCAATGGGAGCCCCAAACTCTGCTATTAATACCGCCCATCTTTGAATTTTGGTGTTTTTAACTTCTCCCACAAACAGAGACTTTAAAGGCTTGTGGTCAGTGTAAATTTTGAATTCGCTACCCTGTAGATAAGGTCTGAGCTTGTTTAAAGCATACACGATTGCATAAGCTTCCTTTTCAATCGTAGCCCAATTGAGTTGTGGCCCAGAGAGTTGTTTAGAGATATACTGAACTGGCCTCTCTATGCCTTCACTATCAGACTGGACCAATATGGCCCCTATTGCGTAATCACACGCATCGCTATAGAGACGATAAGGCTTATCCAACTGGGGGTGCGCCATTACTCTATCTGAAGTTAGTAATTCCTTCAGAGTTTCAAATGAGCTTTGCTGCTCTTCCAACCATTCGAACCTGGCATACTTTTTGGTAAGTTTGACCAAGGGATGAGCTACCTTAGCATAATCTGGGATACATTGACGGTAATACCCAGTCATTCCTAGGAAGGAGCGAATTCCGCTCACATCCTCTGGAGGCAGCATATCCCTGATAGCGCTACATTTATCTGGGTGGGAATTAATTCCATCTTTTGAAACTTGGTAGCCGAGGAGATCTACCTTTTCTTGTTTGAAAATACATTTACTCTTTTTGACTGTAATTCCGTATTCTTCTAATTTATCAAACACCAGAGCCAAATGGTGATCATGCTCCTCTTCAGATTTGGAATAGATTACAATATCATCTATGAAAGTCATGCAAAATTTGCCAATAAATTCCGAAAACATTTTGTTCATGGCCCGTTGGAAGACGGCTGGTGCGTTAGTGAGTCCAAAAGGCATCCTACGGAATTGAAATAGGCCCCTATGACACACAAACGCTGTCTTTTCCATGCTATCCGGGTCCATCTCTACTTGCCAGTAGCCGCTTTTTAGGTCGATGGTGGAAAAGACAGTTGATCCTGCTAAACTGTCAAAAATATCTTGAATATTTGGAAGTGGATGAGCATCCTTTTTGCTTACAGAGTTTAGTTTTCTGAAATCGACACAAGGTCTATTGCTCCCATCTTTCTTTGGGACCAACAATATCGGGCTTCCCCATGCTGAGCTGCTGGGTTCTATTACTCCCAGCTCCAGCATTTCATCTAATTCTTTATCTACAAGTTTTCTCTTGGCCAGGGGCAAACGATAGGGGCGTTGATTAATTGGACGTGCATTTCCAGTATCTATGTGCATTTTCACATCTTTAAAGGTACCTAATTTTCCCTGCTTTCCTATGCCAAAAACAGCGGGGTATTTTTCTTCCCATGCTTCTGCCTCTGTGTGGATAGAGGCGAATTCTTGATCTGCACTACCCACTTGTTGCCTTCTGTAACTTTTTCCTTCCAAAATTACCTTTCTTTTTCTGAAGCTAATTTGGGCATCTAATATAAATAAGGCATCATCCCCCAGAAGCAGTTCATGGTGAAGTTTTCTTACAATATAAACTGGAAATGAGCTACCCCCCAAGTTAACTATCGCCTGCCCTTCAGTTTTAAGATCATGACCAGAGAGTGATTTAAGAGATTCCCCCTTTGTCAATACGAGAGGCCGATGATGGGTTTTGCAAAAGGCTCTCCATACATCCTCCCGCATTAGACTCCTTGATGCGCCGGTATCAATGAGGGCACGCATCTCCATCCCCGCCACTGAGATGGAGAGGCAGAACCTCTCATCCGGCGTTTCTATTCCCCCTGGTTAACATATTTGGCTGGCTTTTGAGTGGTAGAGGCCATCTGCATGGCCGCCACCACTGCAGCCTGTACATGTGCATAGCGGTGGGAACATTCTCTTGCGAAGTGTCCCTCCTCCCCACACTCATAACAGACATTTTTACCCCTAAACCTCTTCCCTCCTCCCTGCTTATTTTTTTCCGGTCCTGGATTATCATTTCCCTTCCCCTTCCCTTTCCCTGGGTGATTTACTACCTGAGAACTGGCGATCGGGGGTGGGGGATAGGACGTGTTGAAATATGGGGGATACATAGGCAACATGGGTGTCTGAAAGGGGTACTGGGGTGCTGCACCTGATTGGGGAACGATCACTGTGGGGTTGGATGGTTTCCCCGTCTCCATCCTCTCTACTAATTTCGTAAGGTAATTCACCTTAGACTCCAAATCAGCTATCAGCTTCCAATCTGAAGCATCTTCTGGATTTGGCCCAGAGGGGGCCATTTTCTTAGGGAGGATAGCCCCAATTTCCATTGGTTCATCCTTCCTATCCCCTCTGGTAGGTTGTCCTGCCAGAGCGAATGTGTGAGCCGCAGCTGAGGCTTGTCTTATTGCCTCAGCCAGGGTATCAGGGCGAGCAGCAAATACGTCATGACGTATTTGCTCATCCCTGAGTCCCAACACAAAATTCCTGACCAACGTCTCTTGGACTATCTCGTGGTCCAGGTTATCCACGCTGTAAGCCCTCTGAGACGCTAGTTGGAACTTGCGTCCGTATTGTTTTGCATCCTCATATGGGAGCTGATAGAGATCGGTGAGCCTTGCTCGCAGCTGCTGTTCCTCCTCCTCATTCATGAAGAGGCGGAAAATCTCAGCCCTCGCCAGATCCCATGTCCTATTGGCCGGTACCTGTAGGAATCCTGCCACGCACCTCGCTAGAGGCCCGCTGGCAAGAGTTCCCAAAAGCTCTAGAGGGAGCGTATCATTCGCTACACAGTAGGCTTTTGCCCTGCTTATTCCATCTAGCCACTCTCTCAAAGTGTCCTTATTGGACCCATCATTTACTCCTAGCATGGCGCCATGGCGTTCCATGCGCCTTCTGACCTCCTTAATAGCTGCAAACCTGGCCCTCCTTTGACCCTCGTCAAGCATGGCCAAGTCCGCGGCATTGAGATCCCAATTGATGTCCGCCATGTTTTACACTTTGTTGAGAGAGTGAGAGTAAAGAAAAAAAAAGAAAACTAGATGGCACAAGGTACAGAGTTATAACCAACAGAACCCAGAACCTAGCAAAGTTTTTGCCCCGAACATTGCTCACCCACTCTCCTTGTATTATGAGTGTTTGAGTGTGATCATTCTCCCAACCCTATACAGTGGCCCAGATCCACCCTCCATACATCCCATAAATACAATTTATAAGCTCAATCAGAGTTTTTAGAGTTCCACTCACCTACTCTTCCAGCTCATCCTGCCTCTCCTAGGCTATGTCTCACTTCCAGTCAGAAGATTGGGTTGTTGCTCAACTTAGCAACAAGTCCCAGAAGTGGTTCGCCAGTGTAAAGAAGACTAAGGGTTTTTAGCCCATAGGTTCAGTAAGATGAAGAAGTGAGACAAGAAGTCCGAGGTTGTAGTTCGTCTGGATTCGGCCTAGGCGGTGGTGACTCAGCGAGTAACAGAGTGCCTAGGTCCGAATGGTCACTTTATTTTATACTCCACAATCATGAATTATTCATACAATCAAACCCAGGAAATATTCCACTAGCTCTTCCCCTTCCCTCTAATTGGTTGAGGGAGAGAGAATCTTCCTTGCCCACACGCCGACCTCTGCTCCCCAGGCAGAGACCATATATGGAATGCACGCAGGTCGGATACCTCTCCTCAGCCTTCCCCCTCCCACCCCTTACTCATGGATCCCATGGCTCGTGCCAGCCCCCCCTCCCTCTTGGCCCTTCCCCCCTCTTGATACCCCAGAGCAGTGTATAAGTAATTAGGTCGGGCTGGGGGAGGTGGGGTGAGCCCTGAGTGGCTCATCCCCCCCTCCCTCCTGGCCAGGCCACGTGTGGCGTGCGTGCCCTGACCATGATCAGGGCTAAATAGGTCGGGTCTGGGATCCAAAGATGCCAATTCTTTACAGTATAGCGAGAGTGACGCTGCAAAACTGGACCCATGCCTGCAATCTAATTTCCGAAACGCAGAATCGAACCGAATGCAGAAAGGTTAGTAAAATAATGACTAACGTTGTTTTTTGGTAATATAATGGTTTTGTATTTTATCTGACCCATCACGGACTAAAATGGACTAAAATGGACTCGGACTAAAATGATTATACCATTATACCATTATCCCATTAGTGGCAATGTTGTATATTTATGTATCATACCACTCTGGTTATGCCATTTGATTGGTGTTCGATTCCATATACCCAATCGGCCTCCGGCCTTGTGGGGTATATGGAATCGTACACCAATCTCATGGCATAACCAGAGTGGTATGATACATAAATATACAACATTGCCACTAATGGGAAAGACCAGAGTGTTGCAGTGATGAAGAGAATATCTAGTTGAGATGCTATCCGTTTCCTACAGAGGGTGGGTCAGTCGGAATGGGTCCAGAGCATTACTGCGAGATTAATTTGGGTGTGGTGTCTTAGGCTCGTATAGTACTTGTATTATATAAGTATGGCATCTTTTTCTCATTTTCAAGACTACCCACCACCCCAACCCCTGTCTCCCCCTCCCCTCCTACCCTTTGGTTTTGGTGTCTAATAATACACATGCCACACTCCCTGTGTGAGGCATGTGTACAGCCAGTGGTAGTGGCTGACAGGGGAGTGTGTGTAGGCAGTACAGTGAGAGCAGGAATGGCTCAACGTTCAAATTCACATGTTCCCTCATGTAATGATGCATCAATTCCAGATGAAATTGAGAGGAAAATGTCTGCACATGCTATTAAGGTGGATATCATTGCCGATTCCTATACAGTGATGTTGAAAAGTGGGCAATAAATGGTGTTTCTTTCTCTATTGCGTTCTTCATGGAATCGGGTATGACATAATTGGTGCTCAGGAAGTATAGCCTGTTGGCTTTTTCACAGAAAAAGCGGTAGTCATGTCTTGTCTACAATCAATGACACCCACTTCCACCTGCCCTTCTCTCCCTCCCTCCTACCTAGTGTCGTCCCTTACACACCACCGCTGCTGGCATGGTGAGTATGGGACGCTCTATGTCAGTGTACAGCTGCAGTAGTGGCACTATATAGCGGTGGTGCCTATGTGTACTATGGTGCAGGAATGGCTCAATATTCTAAAGTTCTGTGAAGCTTTCTGGTGGCTAAGCCTGAGTCAAGCATTGTAATATTTTATGACAGGATAATTAAACAATGGTGATTTCTCTCTGATGTCGATGTGTGGAAGAAGGAATACCATTAGTTCCTGTTAATCAGTTAACACCCTCATAAAAGACCAGCTGGGCCATGGCGTTGGCTCGTCTCCCTCGACCCAATTTGGGGGAAAGTTCCTACAGTTTTAGCTTCAATCCTTGGAATTTCTTTTACCACATACAATTAAGAGATCGGATAGCCAACGTTTATGACACTTAAATGACCAAAGAATATGGCTTTTCCCTGCCTTCCCTCTTCCCCTTTCCCGCTTTCCTGTTAAGGAATCGGGCACCAAACTATAGCACCACTTAGAAGGCCATATGGATAAATAATAAGCACAAAGCTTTTTTTGTGTAACTCCTTTATTTTTATATCCTGCTATCTGGGCTTCCTATATACACAATAGATGTGTCAGTGAAATTTTGATGAACGTTTTTGTTTTTGTTTACATAATCATACGGTTCAGCAGGAAGTCCATCAAAGTGGTTCAAATATTTTTCCACATGAAGTGCTGTTGCAGGCATGATTAGGCATCATGACAGGGGAATGTTGATCCCTTGTGTGCTGAAAGAGAAAATAACATTTCAGAATCTATTTTAGATAGCAAAAAAGACAACCTTACGGTCTCAAGCCATCAAATTTCATATGTCCTGTTACGTTGCCACTCAATTATTTATCTATTATTTAGCTGGTTGATATAATATAGAAGGACCAGGTCATGTTGTACCTTTCAGTTTTTTTTACAAGGCATCGAAATCCTTAAAAATTCTTGACTTCTAATTTTAACTTTATCTAAATTTTCAAAATGTTTTAAGTCCTTAGTGTTTATGGTTTTTCATATCCAGAACAGCCTACTCTTTCAGGTGTCTAATGTGTTTCTCCCAAAAGTTTGTTTATTACATCTGGAACTATTTTTCTGTCAACTTATCATAGAAAATCTTTCCTCATTATATTACACATAATATGTTGTTTTGTTTCTGTATGGAGATGGTATACGAAAAAATAAACAAGCCCGGAAAAATTACCATGTTTTGCATTTGATTCATCACAGAACTCGGTCCACTTCTTTGTGTTCCTGAGTTTGTTCAGGCCCACGTTCCATGTTGCAGTGAATGCATTGTCCTTCCTGGACATCATGGAGTAGCCCTCCACACCTGCACAGTTGTAGCCTGGCCCATGCTCATCCATCTGGTCCAACTGGCTGGGTGTCCAAAAATCTGAAGATATGAACGCACTGTCTATCTAGTTGAGATAATGGAAACAAAATGTTATTAGGAGCAGAGTAGAATGGGTTTATCAAAGACTTATTTCCATGTCATCATCATTTGATGACATTAGTAAAATGGGCTAAAATAAAGGTCAGGAGTAGGACAAATAGAGCCTGACGAATAAAAAGTAAGAAACAATCTGTGATTATGATGGACAATGGGAGCTACTTGATCAATGAGTAGATTTCCTCAAGTGAAAAGAAATAAAAGTAACACAACATATGCCTGGACATATGTATATTGAGGCAAGAAAGTTATTGTGAAAAGTTTTACCTGGCCGGCTTGAAGGGCCTTGAGCATTTCAGGTGGATTTACATAGAAGTGGGCATTTTTCCTGTCAAAGCCTGCATCTGGGTCCTCATGTATCACACACTTAACACTCATAGTCCAACCACAAGATAACAAGAGTTTGTTACCTTTTCTTAAACTTGTGCTTATTGAAACTCACATTGGTATAGCGTTGTACAAAACCCCCAATCATGGTTCAAGAAGTAGGCCTACATATTACTAAAGCAAGCTATTCTTTTTTCATTAACAAATTATCTTGTCACCCTTAAGTATGCATCCTAAGCTACATTTATTGCTCTATTTATCTCCTTTAGTAAATTCTATGTTTGTAATTATGGTGGAGCTAAAAACTTTTGTGGGCTAATATTTCGCCGTTGGGCATTTCAAAACAGTTTCGCGAAGAAAAATTTTTGTAGTTGAGTACCTCTGTGCCATAGAACTGATATGTGAAACCTCAGTATCATGGAGAAAATTTTTGCGGTGCCAGAAATTATTTCGCGGAATTTGAGGTATTTTAGCATGTGTATTTGAGCTGTTGTGAATTGTGGATGGTTGTCACCGGCCAGGCAGCAAGGTGTGTCCTAGCTAGCGCTGGGGCTTTATTTTATAGTCACAAAGTTAATTATTCATTAGCATCAATTGGATCTTAGCAATGCGCTCCTGGCGTCGTACCCTTATGATTGGCTGAGAGGGATCCTTCTACCCCATGAACATGACCTACCAGCGCTCTCCCACGCCAAGGTCATGCGCTGTTCACATGATAGCTGGGCCCCTGCCCTCAACCCCCCCTGCCCTCCCATTATCCTTGACCCAAGCATGAAGCGTCCCCTCCCTCCCCCAGTCCCTTCCCCCCTCCCACTAATGAGTTTAGCACAGGGAACACTAGATAATTCTATTTCTGGTTGCTAAGACAATCAAACAGGTACACACACAACAACAGGTGTGCAGCATTACCGCTCTCCCCCGCTCCACCCAGGTCCCGCGTGGCGGTCGAGGCCCAGGCGGAGGGGAGAGGGGGGAGAGGGGGGAGAGGGGGGAGAGGGGGGAGAGGGGGGAGAGGGGGGAGAGGGGGGAGAGGGGGGAGAGGGGGGAGAGGGGGGAGAGGGGGGAGAGGGGGAGGGGGGACGGCCATTTTAGCTGGTAAATTCAACCCAAAAGAATACGTTTCTTTACACTGTTTCAGAATCCAAAGGGAATCCCTACAAGAATCCCACATTGCAAGATCAGCCCCACGTCGGGTTGCTCGATTATGTAACAATAGGGGTTACCATGTTCTCCATGCAACAATCAATGTTGCCATAGAGAGAGCTCAGGTAGAACATTCAGAACATTCAGTTGTGGTAGCACGATCGGAGCGTCAACACGTCTAATATTATATATTTCTTGAGTTGTGTTCAAGGGGTAGATACAAATGCCTTGAGGTTAGCACACAATAGAATTCACCAAGTATTTTATTCTTTGAACTTATTGATAATTTCATCGATATCAGTATGACATTCACACTTGGGATCTGCTTATGGTTTATACTTTTGTTTCTTCTGCTCTACTCAATATATTATTATGTGAATGGATCTGTACTCACCAATTTTCTTTCCGGCAAGATTCTGCACATCGAATCTTTCACCTTTCCGTACATAGAAGTAACCCAAGTATAAATATTGAAAGTGTGCCTGAGTAAACGTAAATGTATGCTGCCTGGCTGTCGTTCCCAACCAGCTGCTACAAGCATCAAACCATCGAGATAGCAGCCCTGCAAATCATAGCTTCAGATAGTTTATACACTGGTATATCTTGGTTGATGCATTTAAGTTAAAATATGAAACGAAAGACAAGAAGAACCTGGATGTTAGATAATGTTAAACTCTATTATTGTCAATGGTGTATACAAATTGAAAAACCTGTTCTAAGTAAAAAATTGTGATATCCAGTTATCAAAGAGAAAAATGATAGATATGAATAATAACTTACTAACACTAATATCTTTTATATTTTTTTTTTGCAAAACGATTCTTACTAGGACATAGTTCGAACCAGGTTACATCAAGCTGACTGAAAACAACAATAATTGAATGATATGAGAAACATTAGTAATATCTTCTTTTCTTCTTTTTTTCCATGGTAACTGTAAAGCGATTTTAATTCTGATGTTACATAGAACAGATTATGGCAGTTAAGTGAACAACATATTCTGTCCTGGATAACCCCACAAAAACATGTAAAAGCAGACTACTTTTAATAACCTCTTCAGCAGTCTCAAATATACTTTCTTTTTTTATATCACAAACAGAGCTATTGAGCGAGTGTTAATGGGCTGTATTAGCTAGGGGAGTATCAGGCAAACACTTGCCCTGGTGTAAAAGTAAATATTTTAATGGCAACAATACTTATATGATTTATTGTTATTCATTAAACATATTTCATCTATAAACACCTCCTTCACACAATGTGAATTATGTAATTTCCAATTCATCTGTTGACCATTGTTTTTTCCATGACTCCTCAATGACATCAAAAGCCCTAAGTGCATCCAACTTATATGTCTGTTTTAGCAATCACAAAACTGCTGGACCAATCAACCAATCAAAGCAAAGTGAAAACAACAAGCTTGAAAAACGAAGATGGAGAAAGTGATCAAGCTGAAATGAGGTGACCTATCAATCCTCCGTGAAATAGAGAAAGGCTCCCAAGTGAAAGAGAGAAAGAGAAAAATACTTGAAAGGACTAAACGATGGCAGATCTACCTCAAGGCAAGAAGTTCTACAGAGAATTGAGAACAAAGAAAATAGATGTAAATGACACCCCCTGCAAGACTTTAGTTAAAGAATTCTGGAGCAAGATATGAGAGAATAATAAGTTCTGCAGCAGCCAAAATAAGCTGCAAAGTTCAAACAAGAGCTAGGTGCCCCAGAAGTACCACCAAGAGACAACAAAGCAAATACCAGGAACTATAAACCTGCAGGCAATACAGGATCAAAGCAGCTGAAGTATGAACACCAACCAAGTACAGTCACTGAGAATGAGGAATTCCCTTATTGGGGGACATTTATTTGTTGTTTCCCAATATAACGACCTAGACATCCAAATTGCAAAACTTGGTCATCAGACTGCTGTCTAGAGGTAGTCTAGCATGCTGCCACCTAGTGTGGGTGCAAGGCTATTCCAGGGTTGAGGAACAGGAAATAAATCATAATGACACAACAAGCAAAAGAGTTCACACGTCTTTTGTATAATTGCTAGGAATGGTGTTAAAGGCCTGAAGAAATACACCATCAGAGTCACTGCCAACACCAACATAACACTAACAGCAATCTGGAAGGTTACGCTCCTCATAACCGCTCTCATACTCAGGATGGTACTATCTTCAAAGTAACATGTCCTAAGTAGTGCCTCAGGGACATGGTATGGACCCAGCACTACAGGGTGAAACACAAGAAGCATAATAAAGAATTATATATAATAAAAATAAACAAGTTAATAAACAAAGTTTGTTGTTTTATTTTTAGTCTGCTTGTGTGGACTAATTACTGCTAACCTTCTCCACCAGACGGAGTGTGATCTATAGGATTCGTCTTCCAACATTTGGGGTATTCGGCTACGACAATGCGGCAATCCATGCCAGCTTCCTGACACACTGAAAGATGAGGTTGTAGTAGTTAGTGAGTGTCTATGATCAATGCATTAGCGATAGCAATAATTATCATGAAGTTGTTTATAAAGTTGAATAATTGAAAAAATTATTTGAAACACTAAATGATTTAGTTTTAAACCTAAATCAAATACTGTGGAATAATTAATAGATCAAAATTTGTTTTGATAATAAGAAATTCATAGATATACAGAACTCTTTCTGAATTAGGTTACATGATTGTCCTAGGGAGGTAAAAAGCTCCTGTGGGTTCTGTGTCCATTTGTCACTCTAAAAAAGGGTGTTTGTCATTTGTCACTAAGATATTTCCCTTGTCATTTGTCACTAAGATATTTCCCTTGTCATTTGTCACTAAGATATTTCCCTTGTCATTTGTCACTAAGTAGAAAGGCAATGGTTCATTGTTGCTTGTATTTATATTTGTATGTTACTGAGACTGTACCTCAGGGTCAGGGATGATTTATGCTCTCTCCTTAGTGAAGCTTCAATAAGCTGCATTATCACCTATTACGAAAAAGAATCTGAAGAACCAAATTTATTCATTGTTTGACCTGATAGGGCTAAAGTTATCAATAATATTTTTCTGTTGTTATATGTTTGTACAAGAATTTGAAGACGAATTGGTCTATTGAAATGAGTGTATATATACATCTAAAAAAAATAGCCCTCCAACTCATTTTGGCAAATAATGTACAGCAAAAATTTATTTCTATCATTCCTAACTAGTCAGGAACCCACTGGAAGACCTGGAATTAACTTTCAGATGCGAGTCTCCTTTTTGTAGGCCTCTTTTGTATGAATAAAAGATATATTGAATTAAATTTAATTGAGTGAAAATAAATGATACAACTGCAGGAAAGTATTTTGGTGGGCCACCAAAATATAAATGCGCACTTTTGTGAAGCTGTGGGTGAACAACGGTTCGGTGAAATCACTCTCAGATGGATAGGGAAAATGGAACAAACAGTAGTAAATCCTTAGTTTCTGATCAATGGCAATGCATGAAAACACATGAAAACCATCACATTAACTGGTTATGCATATTTTTTGATTATCTTGTTAAATGTCTGGCCAATGAAAAATATTTTAAAAAGAAGAAATGTTTTCTGAGAATGCAGCTTTAACTGGGGACCTGGGGAGTGGAATGAAGGATGCTATAGCGAAGAAGATGATATAAGACAAGTGTCATAATTTGATATCAAGATGTGTCTACCTTTATCAATCAGGTCTGGACCTTGCCCAAGCAGGTAGCCTTCCTTATTCCTACAGAGGAATGTAAGAAAGTATGCAACAATTCTTCCAACAATGCACAGTAAAGGTTTCAATAAAATATTAGGTGCTAATAATATTCATGACTTTAATAGGAAACTAAGTATAGAAAACTCTCCAAGTAACAATAGGAACAACAAATTAGCATAAAGTCAAATACTCACAGATATTCATGTGAGCCCCAGTCAAAACCCATGGCTATGATCCATATCCTGCTCTGAGCTGCAACACCCGCCCAGATGTGGAGAAGAACGGTGAATGCAACAAGACCTGAAGGTGTCCACAAAAAGAGACTCAAATCAGTTATATTTAATCTTGATAATATTGAATTTAAACTAAAGGTCCTTGTCTACTAAGCTGATTCTCATGCAATTTTCATGGAATTTAGTGGAAAAAGTTCCTCTGCATTGTAAAATCGCATGAGAATCTGATTAGTGGGTTAGGCCTGGGGCCTTTACATGTAAAATAGTATTATATTATGGACATGCATGAGTATCTGTGAGAAGGACTATTTGACAGCCACTTGTCAAGATGCGCTGAAACTGCACTGTCAGAACCGAGCGAAGCTAAATTATTGAATCTCGGGACCGGCAGTTAATAACCTGTACCTTACGGTTCTGTGCTTTTAGTTAATGGTTCCCTCAATGACTCAACTTTTTTGAAGAATTTTTTCGTTTTTCGAATTTTTTCGTTTTTCAGATGCGATCATGTGACCACTGGCTACCTACTGCCGCAACACCCACAACAATGACGTCATAGTGGCGGAGTGTGGAACCCCTATAATCTCTGTTCAGAAAAACCACTAAGGAATGTCACTTTCATATTGAAGGTAGAAACTCTGAGATTATCCCATTAAAAGATAATGAAATATAGAATCTAATCTCTTAAAAACTAAACATCTGCAGTTGTCTTATGGAGGATTCATAAGACTGACTGCAGACCTCGCATGGCAAAATACCTGACAACTCTTGTTCTGAACGGCTAGAAAAGGTTTAGTAGCCGGGAATCTCTCATTTGTTTGCGACGATCATTAATTTTTAGATGTAAACTTAAATATGAAACAATATTAGGTGTACAGATCTTAAGCTGCTGTACCCAGCCAAACTGTCAGTAGGGCTTACTTCAGTTGCCACACTGCAGCTGCCCTTTCAGCACCCGATTCCTCCACTTATCCCTTCTTTAAACACATACATGATGTATATTACCAACCTCTACACTACCTCTACACATCTACATCTACACAAACTGTGGCTCATTGCCGAATTGTTTGACCTCTGGAATGGCATAGCCATAGACTTAGGATAGACTTGCTATATGCAAGTGAGTGGGAAGAAACAATTCTCATTCCTCCCTAGGGAAGATGACCCAGTTTATCCTTCTGCATTTTCCTTGGTTATTGAGGAAGTAGGCCAGCTTTGTCATAGTTACATGTCATGCCATGACGCTACGTCCTCTGCTAAGCATTGAAACTGCGGCAGCCTTCATCAAAGGGACGCTGGCCGTCATAAATTTAAGCGTTTATGGAACCATGCTACGCCCTCGCTGTGTTTCTCTCACAATAAGTTACTGCAATTAAAGTGACACTTCTCGCTGTTCTTGGCTAGATTATTGAGTAATGGAATTTCTACTTCCTTTTCTAGTATTTGGTGCACCTTACCCTACCTAACATATTCCTGTGGATATCAAAATCTAACATTCATATTATATCAGATATTTTGTAATAATATAGTGAGCAAAATCGTTTTTGCACTCCATGCAGAAATTTCAAAGTGGCAGTTGGTTTGGCATCTGGAGTTA
This sequence comes from Sthenelais limicola, assembly GCA_942159475.1. Lineage (NCBI taxonomy): Eukaryota > Metazoa > Annelida > Polychaeta > Phyllodocida > Sigalionidae > Sthenelais > Sthenelais limicola. The sequence goes on along the minus strand of OW804094.1, from coordinate 6,583,055 downwards.
CATAATGCCAGGCTTGACCAAATGTCCTTCATAGACTCATAGGTTAAAGTTAGTTACATTTCTGCCCACTTGGCAGCACTTTACGGCACTGGAGCCATCTTCTCTGTGATTTGAAATCTGGTCTATTCATTACACTTATTCAATGATTATTGAATGAAGACAGAATGTTGGTGCTCTATACTTTAGATATTGGCACATATCCTATATGATTACACTGAAAAAGTTTCATGTGATTCTGTGACTACTCGTTTTAACTATCTTAGCCACTCTAAAAGCAATCCAGCATATATAAAATCATTCGGAAGAGGTCAAATAAATCTCTACTAACTCTACTAACCTTAGTTCTGTCTGTGCAATCATTCTTCACCTGGTTTCCGGCATAAGAATCCCTTGGTGCTAAGCTGTGATACACACCTTGGGATTCCTCCTGCCTTCAAATTGGTGAAGAACATTCGCACAGACAAAACTGTCTATTTGCTGTTTATTACAGACAAACGAAGTAACACAACAAATACTGTTACATAATAGCAGACTGGTAGGCCGGAAAGGTTTAAACATTTCTCACCCAACCACTATCCAAATAAACAACCCATCGACTACATTTTAATATAATATATTTCTACTACTCATACTACAATGTATGTACTATGAATTGTTTTACTATTCCAATAAACAGAATTTTAGAACTTGGCTTACTTTTGTATGTAATTATAACATCTCAAGCGAGAGCTGTATTTTGTAAAGATTGTAATTGTTGAAATATTTCAGATGACATTTTACACAACAGCAACCTTTTGATGAAAAAGAGGTCATGACATTGATTTTTTTCTTTGAACTTGATATTTCATTTTTCCGTTTTGGTATCTCTATATTAATAAAATAAGGGTTTGGAGCCCTAAACGGCTATCTTCTCTGAAACCGCTGGCCAGATCTCCATTATATTTCACATGCACATTGCCAAAAATGGTGCCGAACCATTCCACTATGGGGGGGGGGGGGAGGGGGGGAGGGTGGAGGGGGGGGGGGCGAGAGGGAATGGGAGGCAACAACAATACAATGGTCCATTTGAGGTATGAATGTTAATACAGATACTAACTTACAGAGACAACTTGAAAGAGAAAGATGGTTAGAGAGGGAACAAGGAGAGTGGGAAGATGTGGGCCTCACTGTCCCACTAGCAAATCCTGTGTGAAGCATGGGCATTTGCTAGTATATGTTTAATAAATGCAATAGGCTAAATTAAATGTATGCTCATAATACATATCTTTGTTAAAAGATAAAAAGATGAAGCTTTTTATGGACTACTAACAAAGCAGATGACATAATATAGGCCTAGGTTGTTTTAGTATAAGGGTTAGATTTTCAGAAAATGCACAATCAGCAGCTCTACAAATTTAGTTACTTTTGCTAAAATTAGACCGAAAAATGATAAATAATATCAGAATATCTATGGCATTGTATTGATTAGAAATATCTTTCATTGTGTTAAACTGCATTCTGAACATCACTTTTCACTTAAATTTGGGTTATTTAAAAGGATTGGTGAAGGCGAATTGTACATTTTCTGAAAATCTGATCAAAAATCCAGAATTATTGTTTGGAGATGTAATATATACCCTGCACGAATATAGGTGATTGAATGAGTGATGGTTACTTAATGCCATGATGACAACCAACAAGAGTCATGCACAGAATATAGATGATTGATATTTCAAAATATTAACCTAACTGCAGAGGATCATCTTGAAACAACTAAATTTGTAAATCAAACCTAAAGACCAAATCATATTTACCTTTCATAATCAAAGATGAAGGAAAGTAGGCCATGCAGTTATACACCAGGCATGTATATATTCACAAGTAAAATAACATCTTCTTTAAATGGTTTGGTTAGCCTCTAACCTACATGGGTAATGGTGCTCATCTGCCTTTTTTCAGATATATATATATATGCATTGACATGGTATGTTACTAAACTGGTAGAGATTTTTTAAAAATGTATTTGTCCCTGTACCTTTTAGTAGAACACTGTATTGCTGCAATATCTTTTATGTCAGTCTTATACTTAATAGCACTCTGTTCGGTTTGTAATAGATCAAGACGTAGGGTCAAATTGCACGACACCCCAATGGGGTGGAGTATGATTTGACCCAATGTCATGATCAATTACAAACCAAACAGAGTGCTATTAGGTATTTATTACATACTAAATCAACAAGAGAACTCGATTTTAATAGTATTTTACCTTGGCTTCCATCAATCTTGTTGATATTTGGCTCAAATAGCACATAATTTATGTGCTATATGACTTCTCAAATAGCTCCCCTGAAATCACATATATGTATGTAATAATGCGTTGGATAGTATCAGCGATTTGCAAAATCTTGCTGTCCCTCAGGCTGCCCTCCTTGGCCCACATGCTGTGAGTACTTTTAACAGTTTTTTTACCCATCATAAAAGAAAATTCAATCATAGGAAAATAGGGTCTCAATGTATCCAATGAAGTGATTATGGAGGTCTACTGACCCAATTCGGGTCGAGCATAGCAGCTGCCGTCATATATAGTAGTATATTATCACTCTATCAGTTTAGTAAAAAGAACAAATATCTAGTGCAGTCCTATACGTCCATGGTGCATGATGCATGTTTAATCATCCCCAGGAGTAATCCGATACGTTCAGTCTTCAAGACCTTTAAAATTTCCAAATTATTTTCAGTGCAAAATATGAGTATTCATGAGTTGGAGAGATTTATATTAGTACATGTATAAAAAAAGGTTTGTTGAAAATAAAGTTTGTCGAAAAAAAGTTTGTCATAAAAAATGTTGGTAAAAAAAAAGTTGGTCGAAAAAAAAAAAGATGGTCGTAATAAAAAGTTGGTCGAAAAAAAAGTTGGTTGTAAAAAAAGCTGGTCGAAAAAAAAGTTGGTTGTAAGAAAAATTTTAATTTTAAATAGTTTGTAACTTACTTTTAAAATTTAGAATGTTTATTTTGTTAATTTACTTCTATTCAATAAACCTTTTTGAAATAACTTTATTCAATTAGCCTGCCCTCTTGGCACATTTACTTTGTACTTTTTACTCTTAAAGGTAAATACCAGCGTCACCAGCACTGCAGCAGGCGGGAATTCAAGGAACTAATGCATGAAACAATAGAAGTCACTATATTCTGTTCAAACTTTGTCTTGAGAAAGAACATGGTTGGGGGAATACAAAAAGCAAAAAAAGCAGGATGTTCTCATATTATTCTGTGTTTTAGGGATGACTGAAGTTTACTTCGATTCATTATTGATTTCAATGGGGGAAACTTATTGTGATGCGAGTTTAGATGAATACATTTTTTTTTAGTTCAATGACCCCTTATTTTTTTTAATTGGGAGGGTAGAATAACATGTTGGCTATGTATATAGATTTTAAAGAAAATTGTAAGATTCAATTGTCTGTTATTGGGGAACTGCACAAAATACCCGTTTTTCCCATAGACTTCTATAGTGAACAGTAGTAAATTTCAGCGGTCCCTGAAATAAAAACTAATCCAATGACATATGGTTTTGAGGGACTTTTTGGGTTCCCACAACCATGTTTTTTCTAAATCCAAAGTTTAAAAGAAAATCCATGATTCATTCATTTTTTGTTAAACACTCGCATTCACCTTTAATTCTGCAGCTGTCATGAATTCCAGACCACACTACATTCTGCTGCCAGCAACCTGATACCCACCGCAACCTGATGCCCACCGCCAGCAACCTTATACCTCACACAACCGGACATACTGACCTGGTTTTTTTGTCAACATTGACACATGCAATACCGCACCGTCCGCTTCCCTTTTTGATGATGGCATAATTCAGGATTCGCATTCTGTATGCATCTCAAGCAGTTATAACAGAATAACCTCTCTTCCCTCATGATATTGGCATTAAAAAGGTGTGACAAGCTGATGAGTAACCTTTCTAAATACAGTGGGATCATCGATTACATGAGCATAAACTTTCAATGAATTCCATCAAGTTGTTTGATAGTTGGGGTATCAGATTGATGACAATATCAATTTCAATGTACACTTCACTAAGATGCGCTTTGCAATTCAGCAAAAGATGAATAATTTTGCCAGACTAAGACCGTGCGTAAATAAGAGAATGGCAACAACCATTGTAAAATCCCATAATATTATATTGTCCTTGGTGGAGTATGGTATTATTTTATATAACTTAACAAGTGGCAAAATGATTAACCAAAGTAGAGAGTGTAGAGAATAGGGCCGTGAGGAGGCTGGGCTAGGATAGGCTAGGCTAGGGAGACTAGGTTTGCAAGAGGGATTAACCTCATACAGCCTATGGCAATATCTGAAAAGTTTAATAGGGCTCCTCACATTCAAGGCCCCAAAATTTGGAATAAACTGAACCTGTGGTATGGCCAAGAACCATGCATGCATATCTATTATAGTCTCTCATCTGTTTATCTTGATGTTATACTATTATACTACCAGGCTCGTCCTGGCCCTCCTTACTCACAGGATAAACCATTGACAAATACTTACCATCTTTACCTTGCCTAGGACACTCAATTATTGCTCCTTCTTTCTCTATATTCAGGGTGCGACAAGATCCAAATTATCAACCTGCCCGGGCAGGTTAATTTAAAATCTACCTGCCCACCTCAAAATTCCACCTGCCCAGTAGTTTCAGACCCCCTCTAGCTTAAACATTTACATCTTTATAATATCTGAGACTCCCTGTATATGTCATCAATATTGCTTAATAATAAATCTATTGAATAATAACTTTCTTTAGTATTTAACGGCCAATATACAGAGGGAGATTCAAAGAAATGATGATCAATGTTATAGTTTTATTGCTGGTAGGTCTGGGGCAAATTAAATACTTAGCAAATAGGAGATGGTACACTAATGTTAGTCCAAAAATCTACCTGTCCAAAAGACGTGTAGATTAAAAATCTACCTGCCCGATGCCAAAATCAACATCTTGGGTGTTTGGGAGGCGATCTTGTCACAACCTGCATTGTTACTACATTAATATCAATAGTATAACAGTCTGGTGGAGAACTAAAAGAAGATCCCATATACCAATAGTATAACAAAAACTTCAATTCAATTCACAGCATTTTTTATTCATATGTGAATATTGTACAAAATGGAGACGCACATCTGAAAGTAAATTTCAGGTCTTTCAGCGAGTTCCTCACTACTTGGAAATTTTGATTTTACATTTCATATCCTACCATCTGGGCTACTTTATGGCGGATATTTGTGTGAATATAAGGATAAATTGTTCTAGGCGGAACTGGCCGGAAAAGGAAATCACATGACCAGGGTCAGAGTTCATTTGGACATTTCGTGCGGAATTTGAAATGTGTTTGTCTTCGACCAAGCCTAGCTAGTGGGATCCTAGCCGTGCTCGAGAGGGCGCAAATTGACTCAGAATTTTTTTTTCTTTTTTCTTTCGTTGTGCTTATTGAATAAAATAAATACACAAGACTGCAAGCAGAAAGTTGGCAACTATCACCGATCTCTGTCTCCATTTCTTCCCAGACTAATCGACGAAAGAACAGTAATTTTTATGGCAGGCCTAATAATTGTAAGGTCCAATGGGAACAGGAAGTCCATCAAAGTGATTGAAATATTCTCGCACATGAATTGCTGTTGCAGACATGATCAGTTCATACAGTGAAATGGTGGTCCCTTCTGATCTGAAAGGGAAAATAACATTTCAGAACCTATTTTAGAAAGCAAAAATGATAATCTTATGCTCTCAAGCCATCAATTTTCCATTGTGTCATGTGAATTTGTTGTTCATGTATTCAATTATTTATCTATTTAGTAATTGCAGGGTGGTAAATGGGCGCTCACACACTCGCATTTGCAAGTGAAAAGTGTGGTGGGCGAGTAGGCCTACAACTGTGGGTACACTGGTCCGTATTCTCGAGTACCAAAATGAAATAAAACATAATGCATTGTCTAGCCTTGAAATTCATGAGAACGAAGTTTTTTTGTGTGCAAAATACTGAAAACGGGAGTCACACTCTAAAATCGGTACCATTTAATAAGGATTCTATCGAAAAAGCTCTTGAGAACAAATGCCTTTAAAGTTGCAAGGTAAAGTTTTCTGCAAACTTGTAGGTCTACTTGTTAAAATGAAAGATTTTAGCAGCCTGAAAGAAGTATGCCACTGTCAACTTATATTCATGACAGTTAGAGGGTAGTATACTACCTTCTGTGAGATTTTACTACTCATCACAAAAGATAAAGATAGCACGAAAAGATAAGAATAGTTACTTTAAGACAGATTTTGAAAATTTGTATGTAGAAAAGGTTGATGAGAATTTCTTTATGGTTATAAATGGAGGAATTCAGGGAAGATATGGAAATATTCAAAATACTGGTTTCAGAGTATTCAAATGCCTCACCATACTAGGCTAGCTGTGCAGGCATAAACTTAAAGATACCACAGCCCAACACAGAAAAACTCAGAAAAAGTCCATTTCATGGGACCGAATACCGTATATATATGGAATAGGCTCCCAGTAGAGAAAAAAGAACTAACATGGGCCATGTATTAAATACCTCAACGACAGTGGACTGTCAGGGGCCGCTAAATCCCTTAGAAATATAGTTTCCTGACAAAATATGGTTCCCCAGTAGCTTACTTTCTTTGGTTAAAATCTAAAGAAAAATTAATTAAAGACAAATTAGTCTGATTTTAATCAACTGATTAAAATACAAAGTTACGTTTCACCTTTAATTACATAGTAGGGCCTACAGTACTATGCTATCTATATTGCCTCATATCGCCCCAACCTACGTTCCAAATCTTAGCCCCGAATTCAAAAAATCAATATAGATATTAACTGTTTACTGCACCTTCATCATTGAAAAGATATCCAATATATTTGTCTAGCCCTGATCAGTCACCGTTTTTTAACGTTTTTTAAAGTGAAGTTGTGAGAGGGCGTCAGGGGAAAGTGTACAGTAAGCAACAGAGAACTTTCCAAAATTGTAACAGGATTCCAGGCCCATAATACATTCCCAGGCTCTTCAACCAAAATTTTCCCATTTTCCAGGCCTTGACTATATTGTAGAAAATAGACTAGTTTCCTGGGTTAGGGCAAGACTAGGAGCAACTCTACCAGTGGAGGGGGCGGGACCTGCGCTGCCCGCCAGGCCATTTCCTCCAAGGAAGAGCCAGAGGCAAACCTTGTTTTGATAATCCTTATAAGGGAGGGCTTGCTAATGAGTATATAATTAGAGTGGGGGAGGGTCATTATGATCCTTCCCCAATAAGTAATTATAAAGGTTATTGAGAGGAATAATAATGTTTGATTGTGTGGTCATGGTATTACATTGATATTCATGCTAATTGGATTTATTGTGCTAGTCTGGCGGTCGCAAAAAATAATGAGAATGTTTGGTGCCTCCTGCCTACCCTCCCTCCTGCTATAATAAATTGACTCATGGAAGAGGAGAGGGGCTCAGCCAATGAGGGGGGCAGGAGGGGGAATGAGGCCGGCCAGGCTAGGATATAAGCAACGACTTTCTGTACATTAAAGGTTGATTATTCTACCAACCAAGCCTTGACTTCATGACTAAGATCCTTACAGTGGCGACCCGAAGGAGACTACTAGTTTGCAAAAACTAAGGACCAGCTCAAGGAAAAATGTTGTGCAAAGATGTTAAAAAATATTACTGATTGAAGAGAAGAGTGTCTGAAGAGTGGCTATATTAATAGCATCGAGATATAATGGAAATAAATCAGTTTGGTTTGGGCCACATATATTTATAGTTGCCCAGACTAAAAATATGGTTGTCCTGGGTAGTGTTACTAGGGGTAGAGATGAGGAGTGTCCTCAAGGGGTATTAACTAATCTGTGTTAAATTTTATATTATGTATGTATGTTTTCAAACTTTGAACAAAAATACATTTGATGTAGGGGGCCAGTAGGGGGGGGGCTATTGGGTCCAACATTTCAGGCTACATGAGCCCCTTTTCAAAGAGGTTTATGATTTTTCTTTTTGAGGGTGTTATGTACTATCATTCATTATTATGAAACGCCATCATAATTATAAACATTTGTATGAGATGAACAGCCTTTTGCATGCTTATTAAAACGTTATTGTATGTAAATTTTGTTTATTGAGGACCGGACCAGTACCCATTGGTATGGACCAGTACCTCTCCAGTCCACTGGTCCATGAATTTGAGTACTGCCCCCTTTCCTGTTTACCACCCTGTCATTGATATTCATGAGCCAGTGAATATACATATGGAGACCTTTCTGGTTTTGGAAATACTCGAAAGTTAATCTTAAATTTTTAAGACATTGTAAGTGATTAAAGGTTGCATGTTAATGGTTTTTCATGTCCACAGCTTCATACTCTTTCAGAATTCATACTGTTTCAAGTGTGATTTGTGTTTTTGATTTTTGTTTGTCACATCTAGAAGTGTTTTCCTGCCAACTTCTCATGAATATTTTTCTCATTATATTATGCTTAGCTTGGTGCCTCTGTATGGAGAGGGAAAATAAAAAAACAACTGGAACAGTTTTCCTGCCAACTTATCATAGACATACACTTATAGCATTTTGTCTCGTAAATGAAACGGTCGACGGTAAATGAAAAATAAACAAGCCCAGAAAAAATTACCATGTTTTGCATTTGATTCAGCGCAGAACTTGGTCCACTTATTTGTGTTCCTGAGTTTGTTCAGGCCCACGTTCCAAGTTGCAGCAAATGCAGTGTCCTTCCTGGACATCATGGAGTAGCCATCCAATTTCGCACAGTTGTAGCCTGGCCCATACTCATCCACCAAGGCCGACTGGCTGGGATTCCAACTATCTGAAGTTAGGAAGGCGCTGTCTATCTAGTAGAGATAATGGAAACAGAATGTTATTGGGAGCAGGTTTATCAAAGACTTATTTCCATGTCATCAACATTTGATGACATGGTGACGCAAATTAGTAAAATGGGCTAAAATAAAGGTCAGGAGTGGGACAAATAGAAATGCAAAGTAAGAAACAATCTAAATGTGTCATATATATGAAATATATATATATATAATATATATATATAATATATGATAATATATGATTATGATGGAAAATGGGAGCTACCTGATCAATGAGTAGATTTCCTCAAGTGAAAAGAAATAAAAGGTAATACAACATATGCCCATTACCTGGACATATGTATATTGAGGCAAGAAAGTTATTGTGAAAAGTTTTACCTGGCCAGCTTGAAGGGCCTTAAATAGTTCAGTTGGATTTACATAGAAGTGAGCATTTTTACTGTCAAAGCCTGCATCTGGGTCCTCACGTATCACACACTTGTCATTGGGAATCCAACCATTGATGAATCCTTAAAAAGTGAAGTTAGCAGTTTAAAACAGTTTGTTGCAAATAAGCATTATACATTCAACTAGATTTCATGACTAAGTTTAATAAAGGTATAGTGGTTGAGGCTCCACTGAAATGAATGAAAAGTAAGTATAAAAATATTTTCTTAAACTAGTGTTTATTGAAACTTACATCCGTATAGCGTTGTACAAGACCCTCAGGGTTCAAGAAGTAGGCCTACATATTACCAAAGCAAGCTATTCTATTTTCATTAACAAATTATTTTATTGTCCTATTTACCTCCTTTAGTACATTTTATGTTTGCAATTATGGTGCAGCTGAAAACTTTCGCAGGCTAATATTTCGCAGTAGGGCATTTCAAATCAGTTTTGCGAAGAAATAATTTTGCAGTTGAGTGCCTCTATAGATGCCATAGAACTGATATGTGAAACCTCAGTTTTGCAGAGACAAATTTTTGCAGTGCCATTTCCAAGGTATTTTAGCATGGGATTATTTACCTGTTTTTGTACACTTAAATTTCCATACAGTAACACCAAATATGATAGAATGGCAATAGAAAATCAAATTTACAACAGTGAAATATACAAGTAAACTTCTATAAACACTACACCATCATCAGGAACCCTAATGGTTCAATGACACCCTTATTTACATTATACCATATACTACCTAAATAAATAAAAATAACATCCCCTCACAAAAAAACCCCAATTACATCACAGTGCTGATTAATAGCGTTCGCTCAAACTTATTTATATGCTAGGTTTATTCTTGCCACTAGATGTTTTCTTCTAAAAGAAGATCAATGAGGTGTACCTCTGGTAAACGGTTTTGTACAAAACATCAAGGTAGTTTTTGTGTGACAAGAACGATAAATTTGTTTTTTCAATTAATTTCCAACTTCCAAATAGCCTGATAAGATATAGATATAATAATATTTTTTTCTTTGCAAATCAAATTTTTTTTTACTGAAGTCAAGACATTTTTCCAAGGTATTGAAGAATTCAGGGTCATTCTCTGGTGAATATTTAGGGTCAGTAGTTGAGTGAGAAATTAATCAATGCAATAAACAGAGATGTATGTTTCAAGCCGAGAACCAAACCAGTTAAAAGAGGACGGCTGTAATCATTTTATTGCTTATATACTAGACAGATTACAACAATTTACACCTGGCCTGGGCTGATTGGCTTATCCTGGCTGGACCAATTAATTACCGGGATAGATAAAAGATCCAATCAACCGCAGGTTAACAATGAACATAAAACACCTTTGTGCCGTGACCAGGTCATTTGGTTATCTCCCCTCCCCTCTCCCTCCTGCTCTTAATCAATGCCCCCTCCCTTTGCTGACCTGGTGGTCAGTCCCTCCCCTTCCCTCCCATGTGATCAAACCTAAGATAACAATGACGTGGACCGCGACTTGTATCTTGGACTTTTTAGAAGTGCCCCATGAGTGTGTGGCTGGAAGAAAGGTAGCTAGCCTCTGAGTCGGTAGGGGTGTGGCAGATGCATGTCTGAATGAGACTTTTAAAAATAAATCCCTTAACTTTGCAAAGTTAGGGCTAGGATTTTACAGTATTATCTAGGATGATTACACTTTATATATATTTCTTGAGTTGTGTTCAAGGGGTAGATGCAAATGCCTTGAGGTTAGCACACAATAGAATTTACCAAGTATTTTATTCTTTTAACCTGTTGATAATTTCAATATCAATATAACACTCACACTTGGGATCTGCTAATGGTTTATACTTTTGTTTCTTCTGCTCTACTCAATATATTATGCAAATGGATCTATGTACTCACCAATTTTTGTTCTTGCAAGATTTCCCACATCAAATCTTTCACCTTTCAGTACATAGAAGTGAACCAAGTAACCAGCAAAGTGTGCCTGAGTAAACGTAAATGTTTGTTGCCTGGCTATCGTTCCAAACCAGGTGCCACAAGCATCGAACCACCGAGATAGCAGCCCTGCAAATCATAGCTTTGGATAGTTTATATACCAGGATATTTAGCTTGATGCATTTATAAGTTAAGATATGAATGAAAGACAAGAAGAACCTGGATGTTAGTTAATGTTAAACTCTATTATTTTCAATGGTGTGGACAAATTGAAAGACTTGTTCTAAGCAAGAAATTGTGATATCCATTTATCAATGAGAAAATTGATAGATATGAATAATAATTTACTAACACTAATATTTTTTATATATTTTTTTTTTTGAAAAACAATTTTAACTAGGACATAATTCATACCAGGTTACATCGAGCTGACTGAAAACAACAATAATTGAATGATATGACAAACATTAGTAATATCTTCTTTCCATGGTAACTGTACAGCGATTTTAATTCTGATGTTACATAGAACAGATCATGGCAGTTAAGTGAACAACCTTAATTACCTCTTCAGCAATCTCAAATATACTTTCTTTTTAAGGACTAGAACACTGTAGATATCATCTTGGAATATTGAGGTAACTATTACAGTCATTCTTTATATCACAAACAGAGCTATTGGGCGAGTGTTAATGGGCCGTATTAGCTAGGGGAGCATCAGGCAAACACTTGCCCTGGTGTAAAAGTAAATAGTTTAATGGCAACAATACAATGATATAATATGATTTATTTTTATTTATTACTTATTATTTATTACTCTTGTCTTTTGTATAACTGCTAAGAATGGTGTTAAAGGCCTGAAGAAATACACCATCAGAGTCACTGCCAACACCAACATAACATAACATGTCCCATTTAGTGCCTCAGGGACATGATATGTACCTAGCACTACTGGGTGAAACACAAAAAGCATAATAAAGAATGATATGTGTACTATATGTATATATAGGAATATATGTGGCGGAACCTGAACACTTCGAACTGACCACACGGCTACTTTCTTTTTTTTCTCTTGTTCTTCTTTAATAAAAGGAGGCTTCAGCCTCGAGACCTGCAATACCCCCTTTGCTTATTTATCAGAAGACAGATACATATGATAATAATAAACAGAGTTTGTAGTTTTATTTTTAGTCTGCTTGTGTGGACTAATTAAAGCTCACCTTCTCCCCCAGACTGAAAGTTATCTCTAGGATCTGTCTGCCAGCATTTGAAGTGGTCAGCTACGACAATGCGGCAATCCATGCCAGCCTCCTGACATACTGAAAGATGAGTTTGCAGTAGTTAGTAAGTGTGTATGATCAATGCATTAGCGATAGCAATAATTATCATGAAGTTGTTTATAAAGTTGAAAATTTGAAAAAAAATTATTTGAAAAATTATTTGAAACACTAAATAAAGTGAATTAGTTTTAAACCTAAATCCAATACTGTGGAATTATTAATAGATCAAAATTGGTTTTGATGATAAGAAATTCATAGATCTACAGAACTCTTTCTGAATTAGGTTACATGATTGTTCTAGGGAGGTAAAAAGCTTTTCATGTCATGTCATTTCATAAAACACAATTTTTATGAAAAATATTCACATATGCTAGAATGTTGACATGGCAAATTTGCGTTATTTAGTAGTGTATAGTTAGCATGTTTAGGGGGGCAATGATCAGACCCAAAAATGTTCCTCATGGATATGGTACTGTTAACATGAAATAAGTAAAAAGATAGTGTGGCAATAAAATAATTCTGTAATAAAATCTGTTCAACTCTTCCTGGGAAGCTCTGGCTCTACTTGAGTGCACTTCCTCTGAAGATTTTGAAACCTTGAACAATGATTTAGATGTTTTACATCCCTCGCCATCTTGAGTACATATGCGACCATTCACATGGCCTGCTTGGACACCCTACCCAAGGTTACTCAGTTTATTATATATTTGGATATTCACTGAATTGGTGCAAAATGTAGAAAACACTGGAGAGATGATTATTAATAATCACACTAATGCTATTGGTATTTTAGTCTTAATTGTCATATAGCCAATGTTCCGAAGAACATGCTAAAGGATTAATCAGGACAATTCAAAGAGTCACTGCTATACCATGGGGTGTGGTCATTCCCAACTAGTCAGGAACCCGCTGGAACACCTGGAATTTACTTTCAGATGCGAGTCTCCTTTTTGTACGCCTCTTTTGTATAAACAAAAAAGATATTGAATTGAATTGAGTGAAAATAAATGATACAGGAACGTATTTTGATGGGCCAACAAAATATAAATGTGCACTTTTGTTTAGCTCTGGGTGAACAACCCTGAAACCATTCACAATTTTCGAGAAATCACTCTCAGATGGATAGGGAAAATGGTACAAACAGTAGTAATTTAAATCATTAGTTTCTGATCAAAGGCAATGCATGAAAATGCATGAAAACAATCACATTAACTGGTTATGCATATTTACTGAGTATCCTGTTAAATGTCTGGCCAATAAGAAATATTTCAAAAAGAAGTAATGTTTTCTGAGAATGCAGCTTTAACGGGGGACCAGGGGAGTGGAATAAAGGATGCTATAGCAAGGAAGATGATATAAGACAAGTGTCATAATTTGATATCAAGATGTGCCTACCTTGATCAATCAGGTCTGGACCATGCCCTTGCAGGTAGCCTTCATCATTTCTACAGAGGAATGCAATTTTTCCAACAATGCACAGTAAAGGTTTCAATAAAATATTAGGTGTTAATAACATCCATGACTTTAATAGGAAACTAAGTATAAGTCTCTTGAAGTATAAATGGATCAACAAATTAGCATAAAAGTTAAATACTCACAGATATTCATGTGAGCCCCAGTTGAAACCCAGAGCTACGGTCCATATCCTGTTTGTCTGAGCTGCAACACCCGTCCAGATGTGAAGCAGAACAGTGAGTACAACAAGACCTGAAGGTGTTCACAAAAAGAGACTCAAATCAGTTATATTTAATCTTGATAATATTGAATTTAAACTAAAGGCCCTTGTCCACTAAGCCGATTCTTATGCAATTCTCATGGAATTTAGTGGAATAGGTTCCTCTACTGTGTAAAATCGCATGAGAATCGGATTAGTGGTTTAGGCCTGGGGCCTTTACATGTAAAAGAGTATTATATTATGGACATGCATGAGTATCTGTGAGAAGGGCTATTTGACAGCCATATGTCGAGATGTGCTGAAACTGCTCTGTCAGAACAGAGCTAAGCTAGATTATTGAATCTCAGGCCTGGCAGTTAATAACCTGTACCTTACGGTTCTGTCCTTTTAGTTAATGGTTCCCTCAGTGACTCGAGTTTTTTTAAGAATTTGAATTTGCACTTTCTAACCAATCCCAGAAGCTGGCTAGCAAGATTTACTACAAAATACTTAAGATAAACTTTTTGATTTGAGCAATAATTAAAAAGTTCTCTCAAACTGTACATTTGAGTTTAAAACGGCTGCCAAAATAAAAACCTGATGGAACACTGCCAATCAGATACGATCATGTGACCACTGGCAGGCCTACTGCTGCAACGCCCACAACAATGACGTCATAGCGGTGGACCATGGAACCCCTATAATCTCTGATCAGAAAAACCACTAAGGAATGTCACTTTCATATTGAAGGTAGAAACTCTGGGATTATCCCCGATTATCTACAGACCTCACATGGCAAAATGCCTGAAAATCTTGTTCTGAACGGCTAGAAAAAGTTTAGTAGCCAGGAATCTCCCATTTGTTTGCGACGATCATTAATTTTTAGATATCAACTTAGATATAAAAACAATACTAGGTGTACAGATCTGGTGAAATATAACCAATTTACTGCCCTCCCCCCTCCCCCAATAAATATCTCTTGCAGTGGTAAACTTTCTGGAGCTGCTGTACCCAGCCAAACTGTGGCTCATTGCGTAATTATTTCACCTCTGGAATGGCATAGCCATAGACTTAGTATTGACTTACTATATGCAAGTGAGCAGGAAGAAACAATTCTCATTCCTACCTAGGGAAGAAACAGATGACCCAGATTATCCTTCTGCGTTTTCCTTGGTTTAATAAGCCTGACGCAAAATAGAGTGTTCCCACATTCCCAATGTTCTACACATTGCTATATGGTATATTCTTTCTTTCTAGTTTAGGAAAATATTTTAGACAAAAATTAAAATTGAGTTGGGTAGATCTCAAACAGCTGGTGGGTCATAAAAGGTCATAAATGTCGGGACAAGGACAAGGAGGGGGCTTAAATGATTGGCTGATTGGCTGAGTGATTGTGGCGTGTGCTAAATTAGTTAACATATGGGGACTGGCTCGTTAGCCAAGTTGTATCCAGTTGATAACACTTCCTCGATCTGCCCTTCGGGCCTGCGGAGTGTTATCCTGGATACAACATGGCTAACGATTGTCCCCATGTGTTAACCAATACTTAATGTCCAATTTGAGTTATATCAATTCTGAAAAAGTCAGAAGTAGAAGCATATATTAAAGAAAAATCTAGAAAAGTCTAAGTGCGCAATGATACAAACTCATTCAACAAAGCTACTTCCGCTGTCACACTGTCATGGCGGTTCTGTCATCGGTATGTCCACAAGAATGTGAATGTCGGGTCAAATCGCACTCCACCCTTCGGGGTGTCGTGCGATTTTTGACCCAACGTCCAGGAGAGTATCGTGGCACCAGGGTATCGTCACAACAGGAGAAGTCTTGGGCGAGCAGGTCAATTTGATGGGAATTCTTTGGCTATTTACACTGCGTTACGTTCATAAATATGGATGCCCACCATCCCGCCCACCATTCTCCTTGCTGTCCCGCCCTCCTCCCGTGGCTAGTTACATTAAAATCGTTTCGTTTTTGTGTTCAAATCATGTGCGAACCATCGCCGATCTAAGCGATGGCTCAGCACATATATAAGCTTTGTTTATAGTTGTGTGGTGGATTCCCTGCTGCTATGATGTCATTTCATGGGCCTCGTTATGGAGAGGGTTCCTGTGGGGAATCCCCATGACTATGACGTCATTACACGGGCCTCGTGTTAGACGAAGCTCACCGAGTGTGGCCGAGCGTGTGATAGTGAACTGAAGAATGTCGGCAATGAACAGAAACAGAGAGACATAGGAGTAAGTGCGTAATGCTGGAACTCCGTAATTATACTAGTAAGTACGGAAGACGAGAGTGCTCACGCATGGAAAGTTTCATTTTTTAAATAGAAAATCATTTTCATTTCCAAAATCATTTTGAATTTCAAAATCATTTTCCATATCATTTAAAAACTAAAATTCCTTTTGTTTTAAAGCATGTTTCAAAAGACACATGTGTTTTCATTTCCGTTTTGAATTTGATTTCCGTTTTCATTTCCATCTTGAAATGGAAATGAAAATCTATGAACGAGACTTAAAACGAGATGAGATCTCACGAGATTTCGAGCACAAAATGGCGGCCCCCATAGGTGCCGCCATCTTTGATTCCTTCCTCAGGTGAAGTGAAGGGAGAGAGAGAGGGAGGGACAGAGAGAGAGAGAGAGGGACAGAGAGAGAGGGGGAGGAGAAGAGAGGGAGAGCTAGGAGAGATGAGAATGACTGATATAAGTGTAGTTTTCTTTTAGTCTTCTAGTTAGCCCTATATCTGCTATGTGTATGGTATGTGTCACAGTTATGATTATACCATCAGGTATAATGGCCAATCATACCAGACCTAGTTTCACTAGGACTGAGGCCGTTTTCCTACCTTTTGTATACAGGCAAAACAAAATTTTGTGTATATTGACCTTGTTTGTTATGTCTCTACTTATATACGGTACTTTGTTCCTGTATCAATTGACCAATACTCTCAATAAGAAAATAAAAATAAAAAAGGAAGCAGTGAGTAAGATTGGTTGCTTAAAGCCGAAACACTATTTAGGAAACTCTAATTTTTTTTTTGCAAATAGCAAAAACATTATAGTCTTCAGAGTATTTCTACAGCATTATAATGATCGACATCATTATTTACCACCAGAAACATAAGAAAAGAAAGTCAGTTTCTCTCTTATAAGGAGGCAGACATATTGGTGAACAACAGCGCCACTGGTGGCAATTAACATGTATTGGTGACGTCACTGGCCCTCATTGTCTGATTGGTCACCCTACTTGGGACATACATGTATATGTAAACAAACATCAACCTTACAACAGATTAATGTCAAGCATTGATATATACATAATTATATGACATATATACAGTGAGATTGTTTGGATATTCATATTAGTATATATACAAATTATAAATATGTCTTAATTCACCCAAGAGACCCCTAATTTGTGAGTGCAAATCTCTCCCTGCAGCTCAGAAACTGGACTCCGTAAGCGTAATAATGGCGGCGACGGCGGTAATTTTTTAACACTTTCACTCCTCTCCCCTGCCTCACCC
The DNA here is from genome assembly GCA_942159475.1 of Sthenelais limicola. Taxonomy (NCBI): domain Eukaryota; kingdom Metazoa; phylum Annelida; class Polychaeta; order Phyllodocida; family Sigalionidae; genus Sthenelais; species Sthenelais limicola. Next base: position 6,565,391 of record OW804094.1, on the reverse strand, counting down.
TAACCCTCAGTAGCTTTGACACCTTTCCCTGCATTTGTCAATGGCAGATATTTTCCCAGCCTAACCTTTTTGTAAAGAGCATCATTCATTTACTTATGAATATGGCTCAAATCAATTGAGGAAAAATAGGAGTGTGTCCATTCAGGCACTGCAAGCTATTGTTTATGTTGTGGGTATGAGGGTATTTGACGTCACTCCCAGTCACATGACTTATAGCAATGGCGGCATCCATACAAGTTGTCTGCTATAATTAATTCCATGTAAAATTGCTCCCCACTTCTTTAATATGTGAGAATTACATAAAATACATATGTGAGATTGTTGGATACAATTTCCCAGCCCAGAAAATGTATACATGATTTCCTATGAAGTTTCGGCTTTAACACGCTTATCAACACATTTAATATGGTTATATCAAGGGGAGGAGGATGAGGACAGGAAGGTAGGAATGGGAGGAGGAAGAAGGAAGGGATCGAAGCAATGGAGGAGGAAGAGGAGAGGTGAAGGCAGGGGGGGGATAAAAGGGGAGGGAGACAAACTTTTTTCCGACAAACTTTTTTTTGGCGACCCAACTTTTTTTTGGCAACCCAACTTTTTCACGACCCAACTTTTTTACGACCCAACTTTTTTTCGGCCAACTTTTAACGACCAACGTTTTCCGACCAACTTTTTTTCCGACCAAATTTTCCGACCAACTTTTTCCGACCAACTTTTAACGACCAACATTTTCCGACCAACTTTTTTTCCGACCAAATTTTCCGACCAACTTTTTCCGACCAACTTTTTTCGACCAACTTATTTGACGACTAACTTTTTTTACGACCAACTTTTTTTACGACCAACTTTTTTTACGACCAACTTTTTCGACCAACTTTTTACGACCAACTATTTTACGACCAATTTTTTTTACGACCAATTTTTTTTACGACCAACTTTTTACGACTAACTTTTTTACGACCAATTTTTTTTACGACCCAACTTTTTTTTCAACCAACTTTTTTTTACGATTTTTTTTTACGAAAGATGTACCTGTCCACATTTACCTTGCACATAATTATGCCAATAGGGCACCTGCCTTGAAGCCATCCTAATCGAGTTCAGGTCCACATATTACTCATTATTATTAAGGAGGGGGAATAAAAGGGGAGGGAGAGCAAGGGAGCAAGCTGAGATGTGTTCTATCAGGGAATAATCCCCCCTCTGACCCCCCCCCCGTCTCCCGCCCCCCCCCCCCCCCGATCTCCCGCCCCCCCCCCCCCGCCGATCTCCCCCCCCCCCCCGCCGATCTCCACGTTTGGGGGCCGCCATTTCGTGCTCGAAATCTCATGAGATCTCATCTCGTTTTAAGTCTCGTTCATAGATTTTCATTTCCATTTCAAGATGGAAATGAAAACGGAAATCAAATTCAAAACGGAAATGAAAACACCTGTGTCTTTTGAAACATACTTTAAAACAAAAGGAATTTTAGTTTTTAAATGAGATGGAAAATGATTTTGAAATTCAAAATGATTTTGGAAATGAAAATGATTTTCTATTTAAAAAATGAAACTTTCCATGCGTGAGCACTCTCGTCTTCCGTAAGTAAGAGCTTAAAATTTTAGGTGAAATGTCTCTTAGAATGCATAGTCTTGATACTGGGACAAGTTTGAAGTGTGTGGACATAAGAGAACATAGGGTTTTTTTGAATTTATAAACCATTTTTCCCTATAGTGTTGCCCCAAGGAGCTTGGGTCGGAGTTACGAGTTGAGGTGTTTATGCATGCATAATTAATTATGCCACTTTGCGACCTCTCGTCGAGATCGATTTGAAACCGAACAGAGTGCTATTATATATAAATGTATCATATATTCACATTCATGATATGCATTTTCCTCCTCTAGTCTAATTTCAACAGAGAGCTGTATTCTGAAAAAATTGTAATTGTGTCAACATTTTAGATGACATTTTAAATGTTTAAACAACAGCAACCTTTTAATGAAAAAGAGAATCCCAGAAAATCTAAATCTAAAATTGTTTGGAGACACCTAATATATATACCCTGCACTAATGTAGGTAATTGATATTTCAAAATATTAACCTGGGTAACCCTGTTTGGTTAATACACATAACACATGGGTAATAGAGCTCATCTGCTTTTCCCAGATGTGTCAAATATTTTATGTGTTATTATGGGCTATACTCTAGATCACGATATATATCGCAACATTATTAGAACCTGTCACTCCCCTGAAGAAGGTCACCGCTAGCTAGACCGGAACGCATAGGGATATATATATATAAGAATTTTTAATCAGACAAGATCAAGATACAATTACAATGATGAATGGGCTTAGATCCTAGCTCTGTTCGTGCGGGCGGATAAATCTTCTAGCTAGTCCACAATTAAGGACAGAATAATTCAATTTAATTTAATACATTTAACATCTTAAGAACATACATTATAAAATTGATTAGTGTATTAGACATCGTTATTCAGTTATCAGTTACCTCCTGGAACATATATGGGTCAGATTTTCAGAAAATGTACAATTCACCTTCACCAATTCTCTCAAAAAACACACATTTAAGACGAAAATGAAGTTCAAAGGACAGTTAAACCTAACCAGACAGATTGCTAGAATCAATGCAATGCCAAATATACTCAAATTTACCTACTAATGGCCAAATTTCAGCTTAATTTAGCAGAATTTACTAAATGTGTAGAGCTGCCAATTGTACATTTTCTGAAAATCTGACCCATATAATCAATATTAAAACCAGTTTTCTGCGTACCAGTACAGGCCGCAGCTGTAGCATCAAATCGTTAGTGGGTCAGATTTTCAGAAAATGTACAATTCGCCTTCACCAATCCTCTCAAATAACCCACAGTTAAGACAGAAATGGGCTTCAAAATACAGTTTAACATAACAGAACTGATCCTTTAAATCAATGTGATCCCAATTATACTCAGATATACCTGGTATTCTTCATTTTTCAGCCTAATTTAGCAGAATTTCCTAAATGTGTAGAGCTGCCAATTGTACATTTTCTGAAAATCTGACCCTAGTAATAGTTGTACTTTACTCGTTCTGTATTTTCATTTTTCATACAGGCAGTTTTACATTAACTGCATTATGATCTTCAATGAGCAATTTTAACATGATACTTATTGACATAACATGATAAATATAATGCCTAGATATTGACGTTGCTATGCTGGTGTAACTGTGAATCATATCGTTAGAAGTAGAGAGATGGGAATGTTGAAGTACTGAGAGATTCAGAGGTGTTATTATTAATTTTGTTTCTGATCTTGACCTTGGGTCTTACTTTGGACTTTGTTAAATAGAGTTAGATCTAGATAGACACAGCGGTGGGCGGAAGACCATGGTCATTCTGTATTGGGTTGTCATCTGTGAGCCCATATCTCAATGTTAATGCCATTTAATTATTGAACTTTACTGTACAATGTACTTGTTTGTTGATAACTCAACTGTCGTTATTACAGAAGATGTGCTGTATAAAAATACTAAATAAAAATATAAAAAAATTATTAAAGGGAGACGACTGTGGAACAGCTTGCCTGAGAATTTAAGAGTGGAAGAGGACAGAGATAACTTTGTTTCTGGATTAAAAGATGAAGGGTCCAGGCGTTTTGCAAATTATTAAAATTTCATCTGCTTTCTAAGGTTAAGATGATATAACGGTAAGAGAGAATCAGCAAGAAGAAACGTATCAAAATCTAAAATATCTTGTTCTGAATGGATACATAGGGCCTACAGGATAACTAACTCGTTGGTGGAAGGATCCTTCCACCAACGAGTTAGTTATCTGATTTATTATATATGCTTTATGTAAGGTTAAACAATGTATATTTTGTAGAAATATCATCAAATTTCAACCTTATAAAGATGCTTGATCATGTATTTTTGTGTATAGGCCTATCACTATGCATCACGCTGTTCTATCGGGCATCACGGCGAGGGAAACCCAGTTGAGAAAAATAGCTCATATTTCCGAATTAATTTTAGACACTTTCACAGCTTTAGATTCTTAAAAAATAAAGTTATACTTTGATAAAGGGTAGGCCTTGATAAAGATGAAAGGATTTTTAGTTTATTAATTCATTTGAATGAGATATTACACCTCGACCTGCGTTGAAAGTTACGACGATCTGACAATTAACCAGATCCTTTTGTTGTCAGTTGGCCACTGCGGGAAAATCGCTCATATTTTCAATTGATAACATTTTCACAGCTTCAAACGTTTTTAAAAACACGGTACTGCTTTAACCAAGGATATACTTAAATAAAGTTGAAAGTATTCTAGTTTATTTCCTCCATTTCGATCTAATTTTATCGTTCTACCTCTCGTTCTGTCTGCGTTTTGTGCGTTGACAACTGATCGGCGTGATTGATCCCTCTCAGGTGGGCCTACACGCTTTCATATTTACAGTAACATACAATCATTATTAGAAGCAAAATGGGCAAATGGGCGATATCGATATCTCGATCTTTCTTAACTGAGGTATTACACACCTAGAGATTGTAGTATTCACTGGCATTTTAATGAATTTTCTTATATTATAGTATACTCTCAGTAAGTAAGGATTTGCAATTATATTTTACGATTTTCAAATAACCTCTGAATTCTTCTCTGGTATGAATCATTTGGACACTAGCTGTCCTGGGTAAGACCTTAAAAGGGCCTTCCTATCTCTTTTCTCTGTCTCTCTCTACCTTCTTCTCTATCTCTATTTCCTGGGTATGATCATAAACTGCCTCCCTCTCAGCTCTCCCGCCCTTGATATAACACTTCAAAGTGTTGATAATAAGGGCGTAAAGCAACCAATCTCACTCACTCACTCACTCACTAGCTGGCAAATCATTCCATAGTTTTGGCATTCTAAACAAGTAGGATTTCCAATAGGGATAAGCCCTATCAACATCTAGCTAATTCAATAAACAACATATAAACAGAAACTACAGGAATCCTTGTTTATACAGAGAACTATATAACTACAAATTTGTAGACTGACAATTAAACACCAAATCATAATTACCTTTCATAATTGAAGATGAAGCTCAATAGGATAAGACCATGCAGTTAGTGTGCATTCAGAATAACGTCTGCTTTAAATGGTGTACGTGAGTAGACTAATATACAATGTGGTTTTTGGTAGCTGTATTGGTTGAAACACATAACACATGGGTAATGACGCTCATCTGCTTTTTCCTCCAGATAAGGCCAAAATATTATAGGTGTGTTTCCGATTTATCTGGCTGAGAACTAGGTAGGGGGGGGGGTAACTTTTTTTTTTTTTTTAATAGTTTTTTTTAAACCACCTCCCAGGAACTGAAAAAAATGTCTATTTCATAACAATAGTTGTTTTAAACATGGGAAATGTGCTTTTTGACAGTTTCGGGTTAGGAAAACCCGTTTTCCTGCTATTATAAGCTTTTTTTGTCAAAAAATCCAAAAAAAGTAAGATATGAGGGGGAAAAAATCTGATATGGTAAAAAGAAAATTAGGTAGGGTAAGGTTTTTCTAGGTAGGGGGGGGGGGGGTAAATCGGAAACATACCTATTTTTTTTCTTGGCCTAATATATCATCCAGGTTATTTAAATACTGTAGATCACCCCCTACCATTGTACCAAACTCTGTATATGTTACTATACCTATCTCATGATCTATTGCAGATCTTACATTTTATTTTATTCTATTCTATATCTTATCACTATTGTATTTTTAATATGTGTTTTGTTATGTCTGTATAATACTTCTTGGTCTGGACCGACCATATAAACTACCAACCATTAATTACACTGTTGTTATTTCGCCGTAATTTTAACCTCATGCTCTATAGTTAGTACCACTAACTAATTACTAGTAGCTAATTATTATATATAATATTCAACTAAGCCTACACATAAAGAAACAGCTAAACCTAAACCTAGACAAGTAGAAAATAGCCCTTGAATATCAAATGAAATAGCCATGAAATTTCTATTGTAGTATTTTATTGTAAATTTGTTTCGGCAATCACCAACCACCCAGGAACCCAGTGGAAGATTTGAAACATAAGTTTCAAAACTGGGACCTCCTTTTTGTAATTACCATTGATTCAAATAAAAAATGTTTTGAATTGAATTGAATTGAATTGTGTTGGGAAAGCCAGTGCAGAAAGGCGGTTGGCAGGGGAGGTATCAACATATGGGTCAGATTTTCAGAAAATGTACAATTGGCAGCTGTACATGTTCAGGAAATTCTGCTAAAATAGGCTGGAAAATTGTCAATACTAGGTATATCTGAGTATATTTGGTAATGCGTTGATTTAAAGTATCAGTTCTGTTAGGTTAAACTGTATTTTGAAGCTTATTTTTGTCTTAAATGTGGGTTATTTGAGAGGATTGATGAAGGCGAATTGTACATTTTCTGAAAATCTGACCCATATCTTGGTCCCCCCCCCCATGACCTATAGTGGAAATCCGTATTTAATTCCATTGATGATGGTTATCAGGGGGTGCATTTGAGTGTGTCCTCCAGACATCTGGGTCATGGATTGATGATAGTCTCACTTTTGCACCTTTCCAAGTATTATTTGGGCCAATGATTTATTTAATGACTGTATTGCATTTGCAGGCTAACAAAACATACATTTAGACATCTAGAATGTATAACAAGCCCCAATGGAAGCAGAGATATGCCTAGATTTGCTGGGTTAATATGGGTCAAATTGAATTATTTTACAATATATAATGCAATTTTCATTGGAAACTGTTGTGCCAATGATTTATTTGATGACTGTATTGCATTATTAGGCTAACAAAACATACATTTAGACACCTAGAATGTATTTCTAGCCCCATTGGAAGCTGAGAGAAGCCTGTTTACAGATTTGCTGGATCGGTTGCGGCCAAATTAAATTATTTTACTACATAATGCAATTTTCATTGGAAATTGTTGGGTCAATGATTTTTTTAATGATTGTATTACATTTGCAGGCTAATGAAACATGCATTTAGACACCTAGAACATATTCCTAGCCTCATTAGAAGCAGAGATATGCCAGTTTACAGATTTGACATGTTCGGTGGCGGCCATCTTGAATATGTCAAATTGCTCAAGGTCAGGAACTTCACATCACACAGGAATGTGATATAGGGACCCCATAGATGATAAATCAAGAGAGAAAAAAACTTTATCCGGGATTTCAAATGCCGGGTTAGGCTCTCCCACTGCCGGACTATATACATTTTCCCCCTCAACAATACTCAGTACTTTTGATATAATAATTCTTTTGATACAAGCGAAGATATAATTAATGCTAGGCTTTCTCCACTCAGCTTAACACACTCTCAAGTTCTTCCTCTGTCCTCAAATATTTATCAGTCTCCAAGATATACTCTTGGTTTAAATATTGCCTAAACCTTTTCCTGTCCTTTATCAACTGTCTCTCATCAGATAGTTCATTCCAAAGGGTTGGCATTGAATAAATCACAAGAAAATGAACAATTGGCCTTCACCAATTCTCTCAAATAACTCCAATTTAAGACAGAATTTTGGTTGAAAAAGGAATTCAACATAAGCAAACAGATTGTATCAATACGAAATATGTCCAAATATACAAAGTATTGACCATTTTTCCATTACAATGTAGGACACTTTATTAAATGTGATGTGTTCCAGGAAAATAAGTCACAAGTCACAAAATTGATATTTTTCAAAGTGATTTAATCACAAGATCTCTTTATTGAAATGTTCTTTTTTTTAGGGTTTAGCACTTATAGGGCCTGTTGTATAAATTGCGACGGCCGTTCGCAAATGCTTCGTAGTGCGTTGTAAGTCAAATCTGCTTGTATAAGCTCAGGAAATCGTATGTCCTTCACAGCCAAATCGTACTATCTTCATCGTAAGTGCGTTTTGGCTTGCATAAGAAATTCGGCTTCGTATCTTTTTCGCAAATATCAGTTAAAACCTGCGATCACCCTGAAGGGCTTCGTTTCTACTTCGTAGTGTTACTTAAGTGTAATTTATGGGTTAAAAGTATATTCTGCCTGTGCCTTTTTCTCTTCCTCCTTCTTTCTCCATCTTCAGCTCTGCCACTCACTCTCTCCCCTGTCTCTGCCCCTCATTCTGCCTTCCTCTCTCTACTGATTTAATGAACTAGAATCCAACTACATATCTTCCTCCAGGATGTGGGTAAAGAGTAGGGGGCGGAGCCCTTACGTAATACCTATGGCTTAGCATGTATAAGTAGACTTGCACAGTACTGGGTAGCTAAGCATAATTAGCGATTTTAGTAATGAGGTAATATAATAAATGGGTGATAATTAATATTTAAAGAGGTTACACAATGTTACGTAATGTTACATAACAGGAGGTACAGGCGGATGTACAGGAGGAGGTATAGGAAGATATACAGGGGTATGTACAGGTTGGAGGTACAGGGGTATGTACAGGAGGATGTACAGGGATATGTAAAGAGGACGTACAGCAGGAGGTACAGGGGTATGTACAGGAGGATGTACAGGAGGATATACAGGGGTATTACAGGACGTACAGGAGGAGGTAGAGGTGTATGTACAGGAGGGGGTACAGGAGGAGGTACAGGGGTATGTACAGGAGGAGGTACAGGGGTATGTACAGGAGGAGGTACATGGGGGTATACAGGAGGATGAATTAATTAATAGAGGCAAAAAGATGTGTATAACAACTTCCTCCAGTAATCTCCTCAAGTAAATTTCCCCTGTAACTCCTCCAGTAACCCCCTATAGCCTTCTTCAGGAACTCTTTCAGTACCTCCTCCAGTAACTCCCCCATACCCCTTTCCCAGTACCCCCTCCAGTAACTTCCTCCAGTAACCTCCTCAGGTATTTTCCTCCAGTAACCTCCTCCAGTAACCTCTTCCAGTAACCTCCACCAGTACCTCCTTCAGTATCCTCCTCCAGTACCTCCTTCAATAACCTCCTCCAGTAACCAACTATACTGGAACCTCCTCAGATAACTTCCTCCAGTAACCAACTATACCCCTGTCCAGTACCTCCTCCAGTAACCTCCTCTGGTAACTTCCTCCAGTAACCTCCTCCAGTAACCACCTATACCCCTTTCCAGTAAATCCTCCAGTACCTACTCCAGTATCCTTCTCCAGTACCCACACATACCCCTTTCCAGTACCTCCTCCAGTATCCTTCTCCAGTAGCCACCTAACCTCTTCCAGTAACCTCCTCCAGTAACCTCCTTCAGTACCTCCTTCAGTATCCTCCTCCAGTAACCTCCTCCAGTAACTCCTTCAGTACCCTCCTCCAGTAACCATATATACCCCTCTCCAGTATCTCCTCCAGTAACCTCTTCCAGTAACTCCTCCAGTAACCACTATGTACCCCTCTGCAGTACCTCCTCCAGTACCTCCTTCAGTAACCTCCTATACCCCTTACCAGTAACTGCATGATGTACCCCCACCTATAACTCCTCTCCAGTAACTGCTGTACTCCCACCTGTAATTCCTCCTGTACCCCCTAATGTACCACTCACTTCCTGTACCTCCTCCTGTATATAAATTTATCTCCCCTGGTACATTCATCTGTATTTCCTAGCTCCTGCACCGCCTCCTGTACCTCCTCCTGTACCCCCTTCTGTACTTCCTCCCGTAACTCCCCTATCTCCTGCTGTATTCTTGTCAGCACATTTCCCTATCACCTCTACAGGAATTATTCTTTACACATAATGCAGCAACCCTATTACAAAATCCAGAACTTTGTATTTGTAATACATTTACATTATATCATTAAAAACTAATCAAGAGTCTTAGGACGGCAGGAGAGAGATGGGGGCAGGGGGAGAGAGTGCAAGGTAAAGTCACCCACACCTAGAGCATTGGTAAATGCCTTGCTTATTCACAACGGCTGGACCCAGCTGGGTGCTAAAAATAGCATATATGGGTTAGATTTTTAGAAAATGTACAATTCAAATAACCCAAATGTCAGACGAAAATAAGGTTCAAAATACAGTTCAACCTAACCAAACAGATTGCTAGAATCAATGCAATGCAGAATATACTCGAATTTAACTAGTATTAACCAAATCTCAGCCTAATTTAGCAGAATTTACTAAATGTGTAGAGCTGCCAATTGTACATTTTCTGGAAATCTGACCCATATAATCATACAATGATGTGATGTTGAAATACAAAAACAGGTGTCACCGGTAGTCTCTTTAGCTAGATGCGAGAAAGTTGTGAAATAATGCGATGAAGATACGTATCTCCTGCAACGAAGCTTATACAAGTGGTGTATCATAGTCACTTGCAGTTCGTATGCCCGTCGTTTCTCCCATAGATGCGAGTGCTTGCGAGGCACTTGCAACTGGGATATGATGAGTTTCTTATACAACAGGCCCATAGTCATATGAGTCAGTGTAACAAATTTCGGGAGATTGTATCAAATATATTCTTGCGTTTTGAAGGCCTGGTAATTACCCATTCGGATGACAGGAAGAATCTAAAAATAATACGCCCCAAAACCACTTTCTATCAGAATTCATTTCTATTCAGAGCTCGTAAAGCCTGGAATAACCTCGAAAAAAAACAGCAAAATTTTGAAATTAAGAATGAGTTTAGAAAAAGTGTCAAATCAGTGATTCTGGCTCGGGTGGGAACCCTCTAGGACGATTTCTTATGGTCTATAAATTTATCTTTGTACTGTCGTTATCACTATCCTTAGGTTTATTAACCTTTTACCTGATATTATTAATCTTTATTAATCTTATACACCTGACTGTCGGTCGTCGGTTCTTGCCTAATGTAACTGTCTTTTACATTGTAAACTTGCGCTGTACTGCCTAATATAGATGTGCCCATGATTTAAAAGTCACACACATATTGTAAAAGTTGTGCTGTATTGCCCAACTTATCAAGCTGTCTCTGTTAACCAGATCAATTTATAAGATCTGTTATTTAATCTTTTAGTCATTTTACTTCTAAGTCATTTAATTAGCTTTAGTTCTTAGTTTGTCCTACTAGTTTTTCAAAATTTCTGGTAACTACTGGAAGAAATGGTACCATGCGGTACCATAGAGGTATGTCGACCCATTTGTCTATTTTATCGCCTTATTCAATTGTACTCACTCCTGTACCCTTGATCATGACAAATAAAAAACTTCTTATCTTATCTTATCTTATCTTATCTTATCCAGAAACATTGTCCAGTTTGATCTCCTCTTTTCAAATATTGTGATATCTCAAAATCCATTTTTTGCGACTTATGACTCATTTTCCTAAAACGGATAACAAATGTGTATTGCTGCCAACTGTACATTTTCTGACGATTTGACCAATATTTTCTAAATATAATGAGTTACATGTGAATAATGGGCAAAGGGTCTATTATCTATGACCTGATCTATGACATAATCCCCAATTATCTAGGTGCTAGGATTGAAATTCCATCGGCCATGCACACAGAAAAGTGGAACGAAGTACTATATGATTTTCACGATAAAGAGATAGTAGACTACTTGAAATACAGGAGGCCAATATCCTATACTAGTGACAAAATCCCAAAATCATCAGAACAAAATCATAAGTCAGCATTGGAGTACTCAGACCAAGTGTCAACATTTATAGAGACTGAGCTAGAGCATAAAGCATTAATAGGCCCTTTTGATAAGCCCCCCTTCGAACCATGGACCCAAATAAGTCCAATACTAACAAGGCCTAAGAAAGACACACTGAAAGAAGGATCATAATTGATCTCTCATATCCTGAAGGTGAAGGCGTTAATGCAGGCATACAGAAAAATAATTTCGAGGGCAGGAACAAACTCCCATCTGCCCTAGACTTAGCATTAGAAGCTAAACATAAAGGCCCAAGGGCCTATATGTGGAAGGTGGACCTAGAGCGTGCATATAGGCAACTGAGGGTCGACCCTCTTGCATACCCCTTACTAGGAATAAAACATAACGAAAAGATATATGTTGACATTTGCCCCTCTTTTGGGTGCCGCCCATCAGGCGCCGCCCAACAAAGAGTATCAGAGGCCCTCCGTCACCTCATGGTCAAGGTAGGTTTCACAATTCTGGCCTATGTAGATGACTTTGCAGGGGCAGAAGATACCGAAGAGAAAGCACTACAAGCTTTCCAGAGATTCCATCAAATATGTAGTGAACTGGGGGTAGTGATAGCTTAGGACAAATCAGCCCCTCCCGCTAGTGTAATGGAATTCCTCGGGTACGGAATTAGTACAATTGACCACACAATAAGCATCCCAGAAAATACACTATCAGCAGTTTTCCTCGAAGCAACTGAATGGCTAACAAAAACATCCGCTAATAGGCGCCAGCTACAAAGCATGGCAGGAAAGTTGGCATATTAATTAGCAATTGCGTGGCACATGCAAGAAAGTCGAATCCTGGATCAGATACGGGCCACTCTGACTGAGAGGTGCAGACGAGTGGAAAAAGAAATGCGTAAAGACATATCACGGTTTCTGAGATGTGCCAAGGCATTGAATAAGAAAATGTTAATCGAACCAGACGGCCAGATATTAGCTATAGAATGTGATGTGTGCTTGTAGGGAGTCCGCTGCTGCCCATGTGCTAATGACCGGCAGGACAAAAGACCCACTCGCTAAGCAGAATGGGTGCTCACCTGTGCGCGAAGGCAGGTGTTTCCAAAGAGGGCATTATGGCCCAAGGTCTCTGGTTATCTAAATCAGTTGATATATACCTCCCTCATCAGAACACAGAAGCTGCTAATAGCTTAAATAACTTACAACATCTTGGCACTGAATTGTTTTAACCGCTCAAATAAAGAAAATTTTACGGGCACTTTGTCTTTGTGAATAATTGGTTGGTAATGTATATTGCCTGTAATTATAACAAACAGACCGCAACAGCAGTCAACATATTATGTAACCTCTATAGCTTTCAAATGACCGGTCTCTATACGCTCGACCGAAAGGCTCTCACTTGAGCTCCCACACTCGCAGTGAAAGGTTTTTCACCCACCCACCAACCCAAAGACTATTCTTATCTTATCTTTTAACAACTCCTTTCTTATGTTATCATACACATGTATGCACTATGAATTGTTTTAACTGCTCAAATAAAGAAAATTTTACGGGCACTTTGTCTTTGTGAATAATTACCAATACCAATACTGAATGGTTATTAGGCTTCTGGTTGGAATATTATCACAAACTAAAAACAGTGCTAGGACCCTTATATCAAGCTATTGATGACCTACACACCTACACAACCTACACACCGATACACCTACACAAACTAATTTAAAACATTATGCGTACATTTATGAAATTTATTTCTAATTTAAATCCTCATTTATGTAGAAATATGTACCTTTCCCCTGTACCCTTACCATCAGAATTCAGGTCACAGTGTCCGGTAAGCTGCCCTGACCACAATATTCATTATTACCGTTACCAATTTCGCACATTGTCTATATTAGCCGCAATATATCTAGTTATGTACGAAAAGAAATAAATCAATGGAAGCAATTTAAACAAATTATGAATTTTCCTTGGATGGCCAATGACGCAATTTTTGCGGGTAAGGGGAGTTGCATGTGACACTGCACATGTCTGTTACAGTGCATCCTGTGATAGATTCTGATAAAATCTGAGATACAGATATTTTGCAACGTTTTTATTGAAAATTGCAAGAATGTTTTTAACAATATCACAGCTTGTATAAATGATTTATATTAACCAAATGGATGATGGGAGAAATGGGAACATGTGTTGGATATTGGCATTAGAGCATTGATAAATATCCCATGCAGAACATGGCATGTTTTCCATTGATTTTACACTGTACCATTAGTCCCATAATTCCATGCGAATCAAGATTCAAAATGGTGGCTATGCAAATCCCCTATTGTTTATATATATGGTCATAGCTGGTCAGAGGTAGAGTAAAGCGGGGTAATATGATCATGTGGGGAATATGGGCACCAGATATTAGACCGAAATAAGCATTTCTGATGCTGGTACTAAATATCAACCTCTGCGTCTACTTCAGTTATACAAGACTCCTTGAGATCATTAAACGGGTCCTTTTTGGCATAAGATTTTTTTCGCGTTTTGCCACAAAAAGGAATCCAGGATATTTAAAGTCATTTGAAAGAGGTCAAATAAATCTCAAACTAACCTTAGTTCTGTCTGTGTCTGTGCACCTTATTTCCGGCAAAGGAAGCCCTCGGTGCTACACTGCGCTACGTACCTCAGGATTCCTCCTGCCTTCAACTCGGTGAAGAATGTTCTCACAGACAAAACTGTGGTTAGTTCTGTCTATTTGCTGTTAATTGCAGACAAACGAAGTAACACAACAAATACTGTTACATAAAAGCAGACTGGTAGGCTGGAAAGGTTTAAACATTCCTCACTCGAACACTGACCTCGGTTGAAGCAGGTTGTTTCACCCACCCACTATCCCAATAAACAACTCTTTATCTACTATATTTTAATAAAAATATATTTCTACTATTCATACTACAATGTATACGCAGTATGAATTGTTTTACCATTCCAATAAACAGAATTTTAGAACTCGGCTTACTTTTTGTATATAATTATAACATCTCAAGTGAGAGCTGCATTTTGTAAAGATTGTAATTGTGTCAACATTTCAGATGACATTTTAAATATTTCAACAACAGCAACCTTTTGATGAAAAAGGGAAGGTCATGACATTGATTTTTTTCCGTTTTGGTAAATGCTTTATAAATGCAATGAACTCAGATTAAATGTATGGTTATAAAATACATATCTATATGAAAAGATAAAAAGAAACCAGATGATATAGTTTAGGTTGTTTTAGTATAAGGGTTAGATTTTCAGAAATGGTGAAGGCGAATTGTACATTTTCTGACAATTTGACCTGTAAATCCAGAATCGTTTGGAGGTAATATATAGCCTGCACGAATATAGGTGATTGATCTTCTTTAAATTGTTCTGGTTAGTCTCTAACCTACATGGTTAATGGTGCTCATCTGCCTTTTTTTCCAGATATGATATATGCATTGACAGGCTAGGTCTAGAAAGTAACCGCACAAGGTATTTATTTGTAGGAAGTAAATTGGTTATATTTCACCAGATCTGAACGCTTTTAGATTGTTTTTATATTTAAAAATAAAGGATTGTCCCCCCCCCCCCGCCCCCCCTCAGTCTGTATATCCCTCCTACCTACAATATCCATTTGATTTAGTGTTAAATACCGTTGACGTACACACCACAACGTGCTGTGTTCGTCAACGCCACCCGCCCTTTAAACATAGCAACACTACAGCTATCCATTTCGAGGCATGAGGCATGTGTACCGCCAGCAGTAGTGGCGCCGCAGCGGCCGCAACGGCTTGTCTCGGAACTAAAATGCGGGAATCGTGATCGATTCAAATCATAACACACCAATCGAAAGTGGTAAATGGGCTTATATCTTCGTTTCTAGACAATATTGTTCCAGTAATCACTAGCTAATATCGTTGCTTACTAATATACGGTAGGAGTAAGCTAGATAAGAAAGCTGAATGAGCATTTATTTCGTTGGCAAACAGGGGGATAAGTATCAATCTCTCTCTATTTGCGTGAGGACCCGTAATGGCGGGTGTGACGTTGTAATGGGTAGTGATCCTGCCGATGGGCAGCTTCTTTCAGAAGCGGTTGTCACGGAAGAGTCCAGCAACACGTGTGATTGGATTCCGGAAGTGAGTGTCACCACCTGACGGCAACACCCGGAGAATAGTTTTCTAGTAGTTTGACTTTTTACGCCAGATGGCGTATGTATAGTTTCGGGTTTTTTTCACAATTGACACCAATGCGGTTGAGGTATAGTGGTATTTACCAGCAGTAATATTTTCTCTTGAATTTATGTTTTATTACTATTGTTCAGTGTATATCCTCTGTATTTTTAATTTCGTTAAAATCTGCTTTTAGGCCCATTTTTCAGAAATTTGGGATGTGTTTCAGGAAAATGAGTCATAAGTCGCAAAATTGATATTTTTCAAAGTGTTTTTTTCACAAGATCACATTATTGGAATGTTCTGATGTTTTGCGAGTATATCACTTATAGCTATATCAATCGATGTATCAAATTTCAGGACAATCTATGTAATATATCCTTTAGTTTTAAAAGTCCTCACATGGACTACATTTAGTTACTTTACTGTTGACCCCCAGAAATATTGGAAACTATTTCTTTCAAAATATCAAATATCAAACTTAAAATCTAGAAATACTACTAAGATTATTAGACTGTTTACTAGCATTGGAATCGGCTTGATCTCATCTTTTCAAATATAATGGTATCTCAAAATCTATTTTTTGCGACTTATGACTCATTTTCCTGAAACACATCACATTTAGGGAGGTATGCTAACGACATAGCCGTTTCACTATTCGATTTCCATTTTTACTTGTATGTTTCTGGGTATTTACTTAGGATTGAGTAGAAAACATGTATTCAATTATCTTTACTATGAGACTTTTGTGTATTTTACTTGTATTTGGGATTTAGGTTACAATCGCCATCGCAAATTTTTGTCTCTGTAGTTGATATTTCATTTTTCCATTTTGATAAATGCTTTATAAATGCAATGAACTCAGGGTAAAGGTATACATATTATGAGCAATTCCACAAAAAAATGCGTCATAACTAGCATCAGTTGAAATTTCTTCCTGGATGAAAAAAAATAAAAACTGAAAATAAATTCCAACAAATGCCAAATGCAGTTTATAGGGTCCAAGAATAAACTAAAAAGGTTAGATCTTGGAAAAATTGGAGAAAATTACATTGATGGTCAAGTGAGTGATGGAAAAAGCTTAAGTTAAGATAATTTGGGTATCAGATTGATGACAATATTAATTTCAATGTACACTTCACTAGGATGCGCTTTGCAATTCAGCAAAAGGTGAATAATTTTGCCAGACTAAGACTGCTTAAATAAGAGAATGGCAACAACCATTGTAAAATCCCATATATTGTCCTTGGTGGAGTATGGTATTATTTTATATAACTTAACAAGTGGCAAAATGATTAACCAAAGCACAGAGTGTAGTGAATAGGGCTGTGAGGATAGTCTATAACAATCAGAGTGATCTATCCACAGAAGAAATGAGAGTTGACTTAAAAATAGACACGATTATGCCTAGGGAGACTAGGTTTGCAAGAGGGATTAACCTCATACAGCCTATGGCAATATCTGAAAAATTTAATAGGGCTCCTCACATTTAATGTCCCAAAATTTGGAATAAACTGAACCTGTGGTATATACCACTTGTGTATCTAGGCCATTGCCAATCATGCATGCATATATCGTCTCTCATCTGTTTATCTTGATGCTCCTCCTGGCCCTCCTTATTCACAGAATAAACCATTGACAAACACTTACCATCTTTACCTTGCCTTGGACACTCAATCATTGCTCCCCCAGGCCCCCCACTCAGGGGTAAAAAGTGTACCTTTTTTGTTCCAGCCTTTGAAAGATACCCCCTTTCAGCAAATTTTCAAGGCATTTTACCCCTGTTTTTGTGGCATAACGCGGAAAATCTGATGCTAAGAACAGTAATATGTACATCCGACTGAGATCATCCTTAAAGGATAGTGCGTTTTTCTGTAACTTATTAGGCCTAAATATGATATCAACCTGAATAAGATAAAATAAAGAAACCACTTCTGTCATAATTATAGGCTATTCTGTGCCACAAAGTGAGTAAAAAATACCCCCTTTTCCAGCATTCCGCTGACTTTAGTTGCAAAATAACCCCCCTTAATCAGCATTTCTAGGAAATCAGCTGCAAATTGGTACCCTTATTTCTGATTTTGCGCTCCGCGTTTCTCAGTGAAAAATGACCCCTTTCTCCGCAAAATTGGGAACAAAAAAGCGTTCACTTTTTAACCCTGAGTGGGGGGCCCAGGATTGCTCCTTCTTTCTATGTTGTTACTACATTAATACCAATAGTATAACAATCTGGTGGAGAACTAAAACGTAAAAGAAGATCCCATGTACCAATAGTATAACAAAAGCTTCAATTCAATTCACAGCATTTCTTATTCATATGTGAATAGTGTATAAAAAGGAGGCAAACATCTGAAAGTAAATTTCAGGTTTTCCAGCGTGTTCCTGACTACTTTGAAATTTTGATTTTACATTTCATATCCTACCATCAGGGCTACTTTATAAGGTATTGTAAGGTCCAATGGGAACAGGAAGTCCACCAAAGTGATTGAAATATTCTTGCACATGAATTGCTGTTGCAGACATGATTAGGCATCATAACAGAGAAATGGTGGTCCCTTGTGATCTGAAAGGGAAAATAACATTTCAGAACCTATTTTAGATAGTAAAAATGATAATCTTATGCTCTCAAACCATCAATTTTCCTCTGTGTCATGTGAATTTGTTGTTCATGTATTCAATTATTTATCTATTTAATAATTGCTACTCATGAGCCAGTGAATATACATAAGAAAGAATTGAAGTGATATATTTTATTAGGATATCATGGAAAATAAGCGGACACTTCATAAACTGGTTGTTCCAAAATAGCAAAACGTTGGATGTGGTTCTCTGGAAGCCAACTTTTCTACAAATGAAGTTTAAAATAATTAAATTAAAATTTAAAATAATATGAACATGCAGAGTTCTTGAAAATGAACGTTTTTCTATTTTAAGTTTCTCTGACAAAATGGTAAGCTGCCTATATTATTATTATAGATGTATTTCTAGATGAAACCTACAAAGAGATTTATGCCATGAAATGAACTCAATTCTGAAAATGATATATATATATATATATATATATATATATATATATATATATATATATATATATATATATATATATATATAAAACTTTTATTCATAATCATACATAATACAATATATATAATCAAGAAAAGGACTCGACCTCACAAGAGTGATCTTCCTTGGGGGCCCTTTTAAAATAAGGGTGATAAAATGATTTTCAAAACATGTTCTCAATGAGCTTTGTTATAGTTCGAGACATTAAATATTCAAAGTCTGTAGTTTTAGACTCATTATTCATATGAATAGCGGTTTGTCCATGAGACGAAGTTAACTATTTATATATTATTATCGAAGCAGTCCAATGTTCAGATGTTTCACATTGTTCATGTTATTGGGTTTCCGAAGTGGGGTGATAGGAAGGTTGATGGTCCATCGATGAATTTGATGTGAAGTTTTCAATCATTATCTGATCGTAAGGGTTAGTTAGTTCACCCAGAGTCCTTCATTAGTTTCTAGTTATTATTATTATTTAGCACCACAATGATAATAAGTCATTCGGAAATTCAGACAAATCTTAATAATTAGAGTAAAAATCTCATTTAGGTACAAGACTACACTATGCTTAATCTTAAAATTATAATAATTAACCAAGCGTACAATGCTTTGACAGTCTTCCTACCTGTACTGGTAAGAATTTAATGGCGAAAAATGTTCCTCCCTATACTGGTAGGTTTTCACTATTTCCATCAATCACAATGTTAGGTAAATGAATATATATATATATACATAGAACTACCCAGCATTCGAAGTGGGAGTGAATATTCACCCTTGACGGTCAAGGGGCGGTAGCCCTGTGACCATCATGGGTGAACATGAATGATAATGGGTGAATATGATGCTGAGAATCCAAGGGTTGTTCTGTGTTTATTTCACCCCTCCCACATAAGATATGTTATATTAACATGATCTACAGCGATTTTGAGGAATAAATAGTTAAATAATCATTTCTTTAGCTTGATTCACTCTGAAAATATAGCCCCGAAGAAGAGCCGGAACTGCAGAAGATCAGAAAGCATGCATGCGCACAGTGTACCAAAAACTAGGTCGGCTGTGTATTGCCCACGTGCAATATCGCTTCAGTTACTGACCAGCTAAACCATATACAGAGCCTATGTTATCTCTATGGGCTGAGCATATCAAGGGTGAAATAAAGTGATATATTGAATTTGTTCTGGGGAAGATGATATTTAAATTCATATATCCTCAGTGTGACAATTCGTAGAGAGTTCATGCTCTGTCATCAATGCTTTAAATGTCAAATGATTGGTGAAAACAACATTCATGATATGCAGTTTTCTACTCTAGTCTAATTTCAACCGAGAGCTGTATTTTGTAAAAATTGTAATTGTGTCAACATTTTAGATGATATTTTAAATGTTTAAACAACAGCAACCTTTTGATGAAAAAGAGAATCCCAGAAAATCTAAATCGAGAATTGTTTGGAGACACCTAATTTATACCCTGCACTAATGTAGGTAATTGATATTTCAAAATATTAACCTGGGTAACCCAACTACAGAGGATCATCTTGAAACAATTAAAGTAGTAGACCGCCAATTAAAGACCATATCATAAGATTTTACCTTTCATAATTGAAGATGAAGCTCAGTAGGATAAGACCATGCAGTTCTGTACATTCAGAATAACGTTTGCCTAAAATGGTGTACATCAGTATACTAATATACAAGGTTTTTGGTAGCTGTTTTGGTTAACACACATAACACATGGGTAATGGAGCTCATCTGCTTTTTCCAGATAATATATCATCCAATGTATCCAATATGTCTAATACATTTTCTAATTCATTGTGGGCAGCCATGGACTGTTCTCAATAGAAATTAGCTTCATGTGTAGAGCTGCCAATTGTGCATTTTCTGAACATCTGGCCCACATACATCTTCAGGGTTAGACTGTATTCTGGGGCTGTGCTGCATAGACCCTACCACAGGCATCTGTAAGTCTGATGTTGTATTTCACATTGGATACATTAATGTATAAAATGTATAATTGGCAACCATTGCCTTCAATGGAAATATTCACGCTGCTTCAACCAACTCGTTAGTTAACCTGTATTTGTTAAATTGTCTGCTCTCTGGTATTATTAGGTGATATGTATATGATATGAGGAAAAAGTCTTAAGATTGAATTTCTGTTCACTGGAAAGTATAGTAGTAAACCAGCAGAACGCATTGATATATACAACATTGCCACTAATGGGAAAGACCGGAGCGTTGCGGCGACGGAGAGAATATTTAGTTGAGATGCTATCCGTCTCCTACACCACCACTGCTGGCATGGTAAGTATGGGACGCTCTATGTCAGTGTGCAGCTGTAGTAGTGGCACTATATAGCAGCGGTGCCTATGTGTACTATGGTGCGGGAATGGCTCAATATTCTAAAGTTCTGTGAAGCTTTCTGGTGGCTAAGCCTGACTCTAGCATTGTCAGTGTACAGTAATGATGCATCGATTCCGGTTGAAATTGCAAGGAAAAGGTCTTAAGATGGGATTACAGTAGACCAAATTGACAATTACTATTAAGTTACCTTGACAACATGGCAATAACTATCGGTTCTGTTTACATTTGTGTTCAACCGTGATAACAAGTATGGCGGTTCTGTGGGTAATTATTTAGCCGAAAGCGGCTTTTTTCAAAAGTGGTTCTCACAAGGAGTCCAGAAAGCCAGCTACACATGTGCCATCTGAAGGCAAGTGTAAAAAATGTAAATGTTTTTTTTCAAAAGAACTGTTAAATAATAAGCACAAAGCAATTTATTTTTTGTAACTCCTTTATTTTAATATCCTGCCATCTGATTTTCTATATACCAAATAGATGTGTCAGTGAAATTTTGATCATAATTTTTTCGTTTTTGTTTACATAATTATACGGTTCAATGGCAACTGGAAGTCCATCAAAGTGATTGAAATATTTGTCCACATGGAGTGCTGTTGCAGACATGATTAGGCACCATAACAGGGGAATGCTGATCCCTTGTGCGCTGAAAGAGAAAATAACATTTCAGAAACTATTTTAGATAGCAAAAATGACAACCTTATGGCCTCAAGCCATCAAATTTCATATGTCCTGTTACGTTGCCACTCAATTATTTATCTATTTATTAATTGTTATTCATGAGCTGGTTGATATGATATAGAAGGACCCGGTCATGTTGTACCTTTCAGTTTTTTTTACAAGGCATCAAAATCCTTAAAAGTTCTTGAATTTGAATTTTAACTTTATCTAAAATTTCAAATTGTTGTAAGCCCTTAGTGTTTTTGGTTTTTCATGTCCAAAACAGTCTACTCTTTCAGGTGTGTAATGTGTTTCTCCCAAAAGTTTGTTTATGACATCTGGAACTATTTTCCTGTCAACTTATCATAGAAAATCTTTCCTCATTATATTACACTTATGTTGTTTTGTCTCTGTATGGAGATGGTATATGAAAAAATACACAAGCCCGGAAAAAGTTACCATGTTTTGCATTTGATTTATCACAGAACTTGGCCCACTTCTTTGTGTTCCTGAGTTTGTTTAGGCCCACGTTCCATGTTGCAGTGAATGCATTGTCCTTCCTGGACATCATGGCAAAGCCCTCCCCACCTGCACAGTTGTAGCCTGGTCCATACTCGTCCATCTGGTCCAACTGGCTGGGGGTCCAAAAATTTGAAGATGCGAACACGCTGTCTATCTAGTAGAGATAATGGAAACAAAATGTTATTAGGAGCAGAGTAGAACAGGTTTATCAACAACTTATTTCCATGTCATCATCATTTGATGACATGGCGATGCAAATTAGTAAAATGGGTTAAAATAAAGGTCAGGAGTAGGACAAATAGAGCCTGATGAATGAAAAGTAAGAAACAATCAGTGATTATGATGGAAAATGGGAGCTACCTGATCAATGAGTAGATTTCCTCAAGTGAAAAGAAATAAAAGGAGGTAACACAACATATGCCCCTTACCTGGACATGTATATTGAGGCAAGAAAGTTAAGGTGAAAAGTTTTACCTGAGCGGCTTGAAGGGCCTTAAACAATTCAGTTGGATTTTCATAGTTGCGGGCATTTTTACTGTCAAAGCCTGCATCTGGGTCCTCACGTATCACACACTTGTCACCGATAACCCAACCACTGCCAAATCCTTTAAAAGTGAAGTTAACAGTTTAAAACACTTTGTTACCTTGAAAATAAGCATCATACATGAAACTAGATTTGAAGACTAAGTTCAATAAAGGTATAGTGGTTGAGCCTCCACTGAAATGAATGAGAAGTAAGTGTGAAAATATTTTCTTAAACTTGTGCTTATTGAAACTCAGATCCGTATAGCGTTGTACAAGACCCTCAGGGTTCAAGAAGTACATATTACCAAAACAAGCTATTCTATTTTCATTAACAAATTATCTTGTCACCCTTAAAAGTATGCATCATAAGCTACATTAATTGCTCTATTTGTCAATGTCTAAAGATTATATTTATGTGTGTTAGGAGTTTAAGAGTTAATTTATTGTTTCATTGTAAGTAATTAAGGTGCATAAATAAAGTATTTGATTGTATCAAATAAACTTGGCCATAGTCAGTCAGTGTGTTATCCGCTTTCTCAAAAAGGACGCGATACAGAGACATTGCCCCCTCATGATGACATGAGTAAGGGTATTGCGCCAGACATGTCCCTCCATAGATGTAGAGTACATTGCATCAGGGATTAGTCGCTCACGAGCTCATCTCTAAACTTCCGGAAATGATGCAAGTCATCCTTCCAATCCTTCTATACTAAGTAATACTCCAGCAATACTACTAGGGGCTTGCTAGAATGTTCTAGAACGTTGCTGCAAGGCCCAGTTAAAATGATGAAACCCTAATAATATATAAACACCCCAGGTCTGGTCAGAGTATGACTTACACTTATACATTGAAAACTTGACGACAATTACAACTTCAGAACTGCTGATATGAAGACCTAGCGAGACTACTCTGACTTGACTGATTGGACTGACTTAGACTGCGCATTCTGACCATGGTCCAGCTTTGCACCTACTATATTGACTGATTGACATGTTTCGAGATGGGACCCAATAAAAGCACTCCAAACGTGGACCTTCGCCCTACTAGAGTTATTATTACACAGCTAGTGAGATCAACTAGACTCATCACGATCCATGAGAATCTACATTAACCATTAACAGTAATTACGCAACTCCCTATTGTATTTAATGGAATGTCAGTCACCCAGCTCCCCAGCATCAAGATTGACATTCACATATTTACCTCCTTTAGTACATTTTATGTTTGTAATTATGGTGCAGCTAAAAACTTTTGTGGGTTAATATTTCGCAGTAGGGCATTTCAAAACAGTTTTGCGGAGAAAATTTTGTGCCAAGGTAAATGAAAGAGAACATTTAATTCATAAATAGCCTACACCTCAACAACCATCCTAAATAATTATTATTCTCCTATCAAAAAAAATAAATTATTAGTTACCTACTTTTGTAAACTTAAATTCCCATACGATAACACCAAATACGAAAAAATGGCAATAGAAAATCAGATTTACAAAATGGTAATGGCAATGTGGCCTTGTTATACTGTTCCCATGGTAATGCCTGCCGTCATGAGGGGCGCTCGCTGCATACTGGTGTGAGGAGGCCTGGTATGCAACATCGCATGTTAAACACACTACAGATGTGGGCCAGATCTTCAGAGAATATACAACCTTCATATCCACACATTTAGCAAATTCTGCACAACTAGGCTGCAAAATGGTCAATACTAGGTTTATCTCCGGTTCATTAATGAAGAAAGATGAAATGTTGATCAAATACATTGCAATAACGTCAGCCTTTTTGAATTATGTTAAAAGCAGTGTGTCTATAATAAAATACAGATCATCCATGTACCCATGCTCCGTTTCCAGGAGATATACTGGAGCATGAGTAAATCCAGAGAGTGTCTAAATATACATGCTCCTTTGCATTGGAACATGAGTCACTCCTGCAATGTGTCTGTACCTAGGTGCATTTACATTAGACACTCATCATCCTCTGTTTTATATGAAAAATACAGTATTTATAAATATATGTCCTTAAGCCTGGTACAGGGTTGGAAGACAGGAATCTCCACCAATGTTATACTAGTATTTATAGTGAATTAGAGCTATGAATGATAAGTGAATGAGCCAACAATCTATATAGGTTGATGTTCTAGAGTAGAGTGTTACTTTATTCTAGGAATAGCTCCCTCAGCAACAGCCCTCCTTTGTCTGACTGTGGCTCCACCCAGTGGATCCTCCTGTGTACATAGCCTCATAACACTTGTATGAAAACTACACCATCATCAGGAACTCTAATGGTACAATGACACCTTTATTTACATTATACTATATATTACCTAAATGAATAACAATAACATCCCCTCACAAAAAAACCCCAATTACATCCTAGTGCTAATTAATAGCTTTCGCTTGATTTATATGCTAGGTTATTTTTTGCCACTAGATGTTTTCTTAAATATACAAGAAGATCAATGATGTGTACCTCTGTTAATAAACGGTTTTGTACAAAACATGTAGGTAGTTGTTGTGTGACAAGAACGATAAATTCGTTTTTTCAATTAATTTCCATCTTCCAAATAGCCTGATAAGATATAGATATAATATTTTTTTCTTTGCAAATCAAATTTTATTACTGAAGTCAAGACATATTTTTCCAAGGTGTTCTCTAGGATGATTACACTTTATATATTTCTTGATAATGCCAGAGGAGCGAGGAATCAGGAAGAAAAGAGATGAATTTCCAGTCTCAAAACCCTGGTACCTATGGGACTGAACATTTTGGACTAATTTACCAATAAATTGAGAATTTTCCCAACACGTTCCTAATTAAGTATCCCAGAAAAGTCAGCAATAAGGCTACAACTAAAGCTTTTCTAGTTCGGGCCATGGTCCTACCACATTTCTACCATTTCTTCAGTGATTACTCCAATCACATGGGGTTTCAGCCATTAAACAGCTGAAAGCTCTTATTTTCTCATTCTTGATGATATGAAATAATCTATAAGAGTAACCAGCATAGCTCCTAGCTGAGGAAACAACTTTTAAATACCGGCCCAGTGTTATGATTTTTCTAACCAATGTGGCCACACTTGCACCGGATGAGACCGCATATGGTCAAAACCACCATATACCCCAACCCAGGGTGAATATAATTGAACAAACTTTATTAGTTTACATCATTTAATCTATCATGGATTTGAATTGTTTCAGAATCCAAAGGGAATCCCTACGAGAATCCCGCATTGCCAGATCAGTCCCATGCGGCATTGCTTGATTACGTAACAATAGGGGTTTCCATGTTCTCTATGCAACAATTAACGTTGCCATAGAGAGAGCTCAGGTAGAACATTCGACAGAGGCACAGCCTCAGTTGTGGTAGCGCGATCGGGTGTCAACATGTCTAATATTATGTATTTCTTGAGTTGTGTTCAAGGGGTAGATACAAATGCCTTGAGTTTAGCACACAATAGAATTTACCAAGTATTTTATTCTTTGAACCTATTGATAATTTCATCGATATCAGTATGACATTCACACTTGGGATCTGCTTATGGTTTAATACTTTTGTTTCTTCTTCTCTACTCAATATATTATTATGTGAATGGATCTATGTACTCACCAATTTTCTTTCCTGCAAGATTCCCCACATCAAATCTTTCACCTTTCCGTACATAGAAGTAACCCAAGTATAAATGATGAAAGTGTGCCTTAGTAAATGTAAATGTATGTTGCCTGGCTATCGTTCCAAACCAGCTGCTACAAGCATCAAACCACCGAGATAGCAGACCTGCAAATCAAAGCTTTGGATAGTTTATATACCAGTATATTTAGCTTGATGCATTTATAAGTTAAAATATGAATGAAAGATAAGAAGAACCTGGATGTTAGATAATGTTAAAACTCTATTATTTTCAATGGTGTGGACAAATTGAAAGACCTGTTCTAAGCAAGAAATTGTGACATCCAGGTAAACACTGGGTAAACACAAGAAGCAAATAAAGAAAGATAAATAATAATAATAATAATAAACAGAGCTTGGTGTTTTATTTTTAGTCTGCTTGTGTAGACTAAATTATGCTCACCATCTCCGCCAGACTGAGTGTTATCTATAGGATTTGTCTGCCAGCATTTGGAGTAGTCGGCTATGACAAGGCGGCAATCCATGCCAGCCTCCTGACACACTGAAAGATGAGTTTGTAGTAGTTAGTGAGTGTGTATGATCAATGCAATAGGGATAGTAATAATTACCATAACGTTGTTTATTAAGTTGAATAATTGAAAAAATTATTTATAAATCAAATATTGTGGAATTATTAATAGATCAAAATTTGTTTTGATAATAAGAAATTCATAGATCTGTATTACAGAACTCTTTCTGAATTAGGTTACATGATTGTCCTAGGGAGGTACAAAGCTTTTCATGTCATGGCATTTCATAAAACATAATTTTTATGAAAAATATTTGCATATGCTAGAATATTGACATGGCAAATTTGAGTTTTTTTAGCAGTATTTAGTATGTAGTGAATCGCTTGCAGTCCGCTTTGTGATTGCAAAGAAGCAACACACAGACCCAGTTCTAATAGTCCTTGCTAGCAGTAACACTTCTTTATGGACCAATTCTCACAAGCCCAGGGCAAACTCTAGCAACATTCCAGAGTAAGCGATAATCAACCTGAGTTTTACCCCTTCACTGGAAACAACCCGATTCTTAGTGGGTGTTTCAGCAGATGAACTAATCAAAAGTGCACAATAAATACACAGTCGCGGGACTACAGTCCCTTGACCGTCATCGGTTAATATTCACGACGCCGAGAATCCAAGGGTTGTTCTGTGTTTATTTCACCCCGCACACTGAACTAATGTTAAATTAACACTAGCAAATACCCGTGCTACGCACGGGATTTGCTAGTGGGACAGTGGGGCCCACATCCCCATCTCTCCTTGTTCCCTCTCCCACTATCTTTCTCTTTCAAGTTGTCTCTATAACTTAGTATCTTCATACCACAAATGGAAACCTGTTTAGATGCCTTTTTTGGTCACTGTTCAGTGTTGTGCTGTTGTTGTGTTGCCTGTCCTTGTCCCTGTCCCTGTCCCAATGCCCACTCCCTCTCCCATTCCCTCTTTCATTGTGACGTAATTAGTGGGCGGTTAAAGGACAAGGTGGACAAGGTGGACAAGGTGGACAAGGTGGGCCTTGTCCTTGTCTCTGTCCTGTTCCCTCCCCCACTCGTTCTTCCTCTCTTGTTCCCTCTCCCTCTCCCATTCCCTCTCCTGCTTCCATTTTCAGGTAATTTAAATTAGTGGGCAGATAAATATCTGTGTGGGTGGGTAAATCTCTGATTTCATCCGGTCAAAGAAAAAAAGTTAATTTCACACACTGTACAGAGAGTGCTGAAGACTGAGGCAAAGATTCAACTCTGACGATGCTCCTTTCCGTGGAAATATATCAACTCTCATCCCGTAGTGAAGCAACGATGTGCCCATCCATGACGTCATGCTTTGGGTAACCCAGAAACCTGGTGTAGGGGCACTGATAGGTTTGTTTTCAGGCAGCACTGGGGGCCCTGGATGGAGGTGCTCAATGTAAACCCATTTTTAACCCCTTTCCAACCCTAATTTGTTAATGAAACATAGTGGAATGGCTCGGCACCATTTTTGGCAATGTGTATGTGAAATATAATGGAGATCTGGCCAGTGGTTTCAGAGAAGATAGCAGTTTAAAGCTCAAAATGCTTATTTTATTAATATAGAGATGATCTACAGTGATTTTGAGAAATAAATTTTTAAATAATTAGTTCTTTAGCTTGATTCGAAGATTGGCTCCGAAGAGGGACTGGAACTGGCGAAGATCAGAATACACGCATGCGCAAAGTGTGCAAAAAACTAGGTCAACCGTGTATTGCCTGTGTGCAATGTTGCTTTTGTTACTGACCAGCTAAACAATATACAGAGCCTATTGTGTCTCTATGGGTTGAGCATATCGAGGGTGTATATTATCTCATTACTTAAAATCGCTAATTATACTTAACTACTTAGGACTGTGCAAGTCTACTTATACATACTATGCCATGGGTATTATGTAAGGGCTACGCCCACCTATTTACATATCCAAACTGAAACTAGAAAAGTATGGCTAGAAACTAGAAAAGTATTAAAGGTCACTCGAACCAGTGGTTCAGAGATTACCTAGAAAATAGGAAACAAACTGTAAGAGTCAATGGTCTCATCTCATCCCAAGAAACAATAACTTTTGGCGTTCCTCAATGAACAACTTTGGGCCGATCCTGTTCTCAATTTATATAAATGATCTAAACGAAATAATAGAAAATTCAGTTATCCAGCACTATGCTGATGACACTGTCCTCCTGTGCATAGCAGTAAAGATCAGGATGCTTTAATAAGCCAACTCCAGGAAAACCTAAATTGCATCCACTCCTGGTGTAAAGTAAACAAAATTTCCATGAATGTCAGCAAGACCCAATATATAAAATTCAATATTGGGCGCCAAAAAACAAAACCAACAGATACACAAAACTTGGTACTGGCAGATGAAACCTTGACTCAAGTACAACCGTATAAGTACCTAGGTCTGACAATCGATGACAGACTGACCTCCAAGGTGTAATAAACAAAGTATGTTGGAAGGTAAATCTCCTTAGGAAATCAAGAAATGTAATGAACAAGAAACTTAGAACAACTATTGTAAAGATGTTAATCCTTCCAGTCATTGATTATGGGGATATATTCTACGCCTCAGCTTCAAAAAAGTTGATAGGTAGAATTCATACTCTTTTAAACTCTTGTATACGCTTCATCATGGATGTTAGCAAAAGAACAAATGTTGACCAAAACTATCATGACTTAAAAATCCTAACTAATGAGAGAAGAACCAGAGTTCACCTTGTCGAAAGTGCATTCCATCTCTCAAAAAAAGTGGCTAACCTAGACAGAAGAAATTTAGCAACTAGGAGCCACACCAAAAATAGAAAGAATCTCAAAATTTATACTCCAAAATCGGCCACATACAAAAATAGCTTTGTTTATGAAGCCAAAACTGCTTGGAATGCACTTCCCACAATAGTGCATGAACTAGATACCAAAAAAGAAGTTCGAAACTATCTTGAAAATATGTAAATTTACTGCTATTGTATTGCTTGAATGTATACTTTATTATTCAAACTATATCTGTATAACCCATTATGTCGAAGTAACAACCTCACTTGATGTATTGAATTTGTTTATATTCAGGGGTACACCTGATATATTACACTAACTTAATTATCGCATCAGTGTATGGGACACTTATTGACACTCAGGAGTACACCTGTTATACTTAAAAGTTATACCTAAAAGTCCAAATGGACCTAGTCTTAGCTTCACAATGTCTATTGGGTTTTATTTACATATTTTAATTTGATTTAAAAACTAGAAGTTAATTTCACCCTTTCGGCCAAGGTAACGGCAGGGAGAACTGGAGTCACTCACTCTAGAATGCTGTATACCTGTTTATCATATGTATTGTCCTATTCGATAAATAAAGTAGTTCTTATTGTAATGTTCTAACTTATCTTACCTTTATTGATCAAGTCTGGACCATGCCCTTGCAGGAAGCCTTCATCATCTCTACCGAGGAATGTAAGAAAGTATGCAACAATTCTCCAACAATGTGCAGCAAAGGTTTTAATAAAAAACTTTCCAAGTATAAATGGAGCAACAAATTAGCATAAAGTCAAATACTCACAGATATTCATGTGAGCCCCAGTCAAAACCCATGGCTATGGTCCATATCCTGCTCTGAGCTGCAACACCCGTCCAGATGTCGAGGAGAACAGTGAATACAACAAGACCTGAAGATTTACACAAAAAGAGACTCAAATCAGTTATATTTAATCTTGATAATATTGAATTTATGATAAAGGACCTTGTCGACCATGCTGATTCTCATGTGGTTTTAAACAAGCAAATCACCCTTCCTTTGGAAGGTCCCCCTCTCTCCCTGCTCCTCCCTCCTTGTCCTTCTTCACTCTACCCCTCTGGCCTCCATTCCACCCCTGTTTTTCTCTCCCCTTCCCCCTCTTCTCTCTCCCCCCCTTCCTCACTCTCTCCTACACTCTCTCTCTCCCACAACTAAAAAACTAAAAAGGGCTCTTCCCCTCTTCTCGCTCTACCCTCTTGTCCCTCACCCTATCCGATTTCTCCCACCCTGTCCCTCTGCTTCTTTCATTCTCTCCTTCCCTCTCCCTCCCTCCATCTCTCTTCTGTTGCTAGGGACTCTCACAGGATGCATTGCTAGGCAATCCCACATTGCCACAAACAGTGGGAGAGGCATGACATCAATCTCTTTTAGTTCCTAACAAGGGCTTTCCTGTGCTAAAAATAGTTGTATAGAATTCAACTAAGAAAAAGGGCTTCAAAATCACATTTTCACCCCAGATACCTTCACAAACCACATACAAAGGAGTGGACAGAACCCTACAGATGAGTAACACGGTTTGTAAAACAACAAATTCCGAGAACATGTGAGACAAAGAAACCCTTCTTTTCATAGAAATAAGTCTTCCCATATACTTTATGGATTATACTAGCAAAGTATATCCGTCCTCCGGACAGTTACCCTCTTCCTTTCACTGTCTCTCCCTCCTCTCCTCTTTTTCTCTCCCTGCCTCTCCCCTATCCCTACTCACCTTCTCATCTCCCCTGCCCTATTCTCTCTCCCTCTCTTCTCACTCTATCCTCTTATGTATCTCCCTTTATGTAACACACCCCAGGAATCGCTGAGAACAGCATCAAACAATGTTATGTTGTCACCTGAATAAAAAAATCTTGAATCTTAATTTATTAAGATAATTTATTTTTGTATTAGAAAGAAGAAAGAATTGAAGTGATATATTTTATTAGGATATCATGGAAAATAAGCAGACACTTCATAAACTGGTTGTTCCAAAATAGCAAAACGTTGGATGTGGTTCTCTGGAAACCAACTTTTCTACAAATGTTAAAAAGTTTAAAATAATTAAATTAAAATTTAAAATAATATGAACATGCAGAGTTCTTGAAAATGAACGTTTTTCTATTTTAAGTTTCTCTGACAAAATGGTAAGCTGCCTATATTATTATTATAGATGTATTTCTCGGGGATTAACACTAGCGCCCATAGTGTGCCTCGCCTATTGTAAACCGTTATTCTCAAACAAACTTCTTTTCGGATCGTATAACTAACATGATTTTTTCACCAGTATTGATCTATATGAAGCAGTGACTATTGATATTACACTTGGACGTGTGCCTTCAATTATATACTGGACACTCAATTATGTACCAGCACGATCGATACAGACCGACGAGGTCTAATACGGATCTTGGTTTTTTTAACCTTTTTGATATGAATGATACTGACATGGCTTTCTATCATACCCAAGCACAAAGTTGTTAAAAACAACTTTAATCCTTCAGGACCAACTCTCCCTATGACTCCTGCCAACACCTCACATATATCTTACCCAAGTCAAGGCTCCATGGTTTCTAATTCCATTGCCACTTCACAAGCTGGATCCGACAATACCTCAACCTCTACTACTTCATCGAACCAGCTAAGTAACAATTCACCAATTTCCTCTGTCGTTCCTTTTACTACCCATCCCATTGCTCAATCAAATCCTCCTGACAATAGACTAGACATAAAACTAGAAAGATTTATTGACGGAATGACCCTCTCGGTAAACTCCATGAAAGATTCTCTTGAGAAACTCACACAGAAGAACGAACTGTACGAAGGAAGGTTTGCTTTCATTGCTTCTAGATTTAATGAATTAAAATCCGAATCAAATAAGGCTGCTTCTAAACACGACGACCTAGACTCTAAAGTCTCTAGCATTAATCAACGACTACCCACAATCGAAACGACTCTTTCCAGCTTTGAAAATCGATTCAAACAGCTCGAATCTCAGAGCTCCCAATGGCCAAATCTCACCTCAAATCATAGGAATCCCCAAACTAACTCTTCTAATGCTCAATTGCCTTCAAATGCTCAATCTCTAGATGCAAATGCTGCTACTAATGCCCCACCTAACTCCAGAGATCTTAGCCTCATAATTAAAGGTATTGCCGAATCAAAAAATGAGAATATGGCTGACACGATCGATGCATTTTTTGCGTGCATTAAACTAACCATCAAGTATTGTCAAACTGCTGGGGCTACACGTTTGGGCGATTTTAATGATGAATTGGAAATAGAAATGCAAAACAGTGAATCCGATCTGAAATACGGTAGACCAATTAGGCTGACAATGCTCTCGACTACTAACAAGACCAACATCTTTATTGCGCTTTTGAAAAACAGAAATAATCCTATTGTACAGGGAATCAGAGCATTTAATGATTTATCTGAGCGCGACCAAATGCTAGAAAAAGAGGCAAGAGCCTTTGCAAATGCGGCCAAGTTTCTCCATAAGAAAAGAGCAACAGTTAGGGGTACTTCGACTCTGATTGAAGGAGAGTTATACGAAGCGGAGAAATATGATCTATTCCCATTCGGAATTACACCTGACACAGCCGCTAATTATGATACCCCAGATGGTACATGTTTTCAAGGCCACATGAGCCCACTTTCCAACTTATACGCATGTGAGCTAGAAATGGATGATACCTCAACCGTCTACTCAGTAGAGCAAATGTACCAACTAAAGAAAGCCATCCACAATAACGCAAAGCCTGAATTGATCGAGAAGCTTAGGGCTATTAAGAATCTCTATACAGTCAAACGATTATCTCGCCAAATCCCCAATTCAGATGACTGGACCAAACAAGAACGGGCTGTCCTCAAATCATGTGCTAAGGCCAAGTTTGAAAAGCACCCAGAATG
Organism: Sthenelais limicola; assembly: GCA_942159475.1. Classification (NCBI taxonomy): domain Eukaryota; kingdom Metazoa; phylum Annelida; class Polychaeta; order Phyllodocida; family Sigalionidae; genus Sthenelais; species Sthenelais limicola. Next base: position 6,531,682 of record OW804094.1, on the reverse strand, counting down.
CAAACATTTTTTGATGAGTCTAAAAAAGGGCCATATATACGAGGCTACCTTCGAGAAACCATATGGTTGTGGCTTTAGACTCATAGACGCTCAGCAAATCATTGACACCAACATCGACCCCGATCGCAATTTTTCGGCAAGATACTTGAGGAAATCAAGCAGGAATTCACCTGAGTTTGGCATTTAAATCTTTATTTGTGATCCTCATACATCTTGAAATGCCTGCATTCCAAGTATTAATCCTAGGAGATTCGAGAGTGAGTAGATGGAAGGCTATTGCCGTATAGATATATCTCTGCCACTTGGCTTTGCACTTAGCAACTTGCCAAGTACTGCTCACCTAGTCCTAAATCTTAGTATAAATCATGACCCTTAATAACAGAAAAAATGGATTGTTCTTTTACTATCTAAATTGCCAGAGTGTGAATAATAAATTCGATCTTATTAAACAGAATGTCATGGCTCTAAAACCTGACTTCTTAGCACTCGCCGAATCATGGCTGAACATATCTACCCCCGACCAGCTTATCTCTTTACCAGGCTATAATCTGATAAGAAGTGACAGGAGTCATCTTATTCCTGGCACAAATTGTATTAAAAAAGGAGGTGGACTTCTGTGTTTTATCAAGTCAGGAATACATTTTGAGCATATCTATGATGCTAGAATCTCTCAACCTTATCTTGAATCGGTTACAATTAAGATTAAACCTATGAATATCAAGCCCTTCTATGTTACCTCAATGTACAGACCTCCGGCTGGATCTATAGATCAATGCCTTGATTCATTAACAACAATATTGTCTCAAAATCGCCTAGGAAATAATGTTCCTGCTGAACACTTTATACTGGTGATTTTAATATCAATGTATTAAAAAACAACTGTCCTGCTAGGACCAAACTTAAGCTCTTTTATCAACAAAGTGGTCTATCCCAACTCATTACCAAACCCACCAGATATGCTATAAGAGGAGACCAATCCACAGCTAGCATTATTGACTTAATTCTAACCAATTCAGATAACATAACTGATAGTGGCACTCTTGATCACAACATTAGTGATCATGAAGCCATTTATTCTATCAGGAAAAAACCAAAAATTCAAAAAAAGTTAACCCTTAAAAAGGGCAGAAGATATAAAAACTTTGATCCTAATCTCTTTGGCATCAATCTTAGAAATAACTTTGATTGGAATGTTTTTAGAAATTTTGAAAACCCTAACGCTTCATGGGAATTCATTTCTAAAGCTATCTCGGCTACTTTAGACACTATGTGCCCTATTAAAAATATTCTCGTAAGAGAAAATATTGATCCATGGATAACCAAAGAGATTCTAGATCTTATTAAGCAGAAAAATCTTGCTAGAAAAAAGGCCAAACTTACTGGCTCTCCATTAGACCATGAAGAAGCTAAAAGACTAAAAAAATTACTAACAAGCAGCTCAACAATGCAAAAAAAAATTATATGCACCAAACTCTCTACAATGTTAACGATCCTAAAAAATATTGGAAAACCATAAATATGCTGCTTCCTTCTAAAACCACTACCTCAGAAATTAGTCTATCTAATGAAGATGGAACTTTAATCTCAAATTGCAATTTAGCTGACTACATAAATAACTATTTGGCTAATATCACAACAAATCTCCTTACTAACATGGAGAGTGAGCCCTGGCATCCACCTTTACCTAACCTTCAAACTGAACTGTCAAGTATATCAACTAATGAAATTGAAATGATCAGCTTAATCTCCAAAATTAATCCATCCAAATCATCTGCCATTGACAATATCTCCAACTCAATAATAATAAATGCTTTCACCATTCTACTCCCTGAAATTACAGCTTGTATCAACCTATCACTATCAAGTTGCATCTTCCCCAAATTATGGAAAACTGCCACTGTAGTCCCCCTTTTTAAAGGAGGTCTTCCCTCCCAAATCAACAATTTTAGACCCATTTCTTTACTCCCTACCCCTAGTAAACTGATCGAAAAAATTGTACATAACAGGATTCTTACTTACCTCAACAACAATAATATTCTAGATGAAAAACAATCAGGCTTTCTCCCTGGCAAAAGTACATTAGACTCAATAAGTCGACTTACAGATGACTTGGCCTTAGCAGCTGATACCAAAACTGCTTCATTGCTCACTTTTATTGATTTTAGAAAAGCCTTTGACATGGTTGATCATAGCATTTTACTTCAAAAACTATCAAATATTGGAATTAGAGGCAACCTACATAATTGGCTAAAGTCATATCTATCTGAACGTTCTCAAAAAACCATTGCAAACAACCTTTTATCTAAAGAAACTCAAACCAAATCAGGAGTCCCCCAAGGCTCCATCCTTGGACCTCTACTCTTCTTAGTCTTTATTAATGACATTGGGCACTACCTGAAACATACTAACTACTTACTCTATGCAGATGACACTGTTTTATATCTGTCTAATAAGTCAACTACCAAATTATATTCTGATATGCAAAATGACCTCAACGCACTGGCCAAGTGGTGTAAAATTAATAAATTCTTGGTTAATGCCTCTAAGACCAAACTAATGCTGATTGCTAAACCCTCTGTCAAAAAATCTCTCCCAGAAAAAGTTATAACCCTTGATAACAAACCCCTTGAAACGGTACACTCCTACAAATATCTTGGAGTTTTGCTAGATGACAAAATTAACTTTCAACCTCACCTCAAAAACATTATTAAGATCATCTCACATAAATTATTCCTCTTTCTCCGTATCAGACATCTCCTAACTAACAAATCTGCTCTAGTTGTATTCAAAAGTAAACTTCTACCATTTTTTGATTATGGAGATATCCTCTATCACGATTCCAATTGCTGTAACCTTCAGAAATTACAAAGACTGCAGAATAAAGCACTTAGAGCCATAGCAAAGGCAGATCCTCTACACCCCACCCTTGAGTTACATAGGAATTTGAATGTACCATATCTCCACAATAGAAGAGAATTCCATCTTAGAATCAAAGGTTTCTCTAGGTCTAAGAACAAATTCTATACCTCAAGCAATAATGACAATAAGAATACCAGAGCAAATACTGCTCCTCTTCTAAAAACTTTTCCATACAAATCTCAAACGGGTAAAAACTCTGTATATATCAAAACTGCTAATGCTTGGAACAAACTTTCCCCTAAAGATAGAAACATTGGAGACATGGAGGCCTTCAAATCCCTACAAAAAAAATGGCTAAAAAGCACACTTGATTATAATAATTGAGTTTCTGGATCACTCTCATGAGATAGAGGATATTCCAGATAAATGCATTTGTCCCTTCTGTAATAATTTTAATGATTACTCTGTAGATAAAGTAGACTTAGACAAATGAGGTCACACTTCTCAGTGATTATCCTATTTGTTCTATCTCTTGAATGTATATATGTATGAATTATGTTATACAAGGCTGGGTTACACCGTAACATCCTACCCCCATTGGAGGTGAGGTACCCAGTTGAAAAAAAATCTTAGAAAAAAACAAAACTACCCAGCATTGGAAGTGGGAGTGAATATTCACCCTTGACGGTCAAGGGGCGGTAGCCCTGTGACCATCATGGGTGAACATGAATGATAATGGGTGAATATGATGCTGGGAATCCATGTTCTGTGTTTATTTCACCCCTCCCACATAAGATATGTTATATTAACATGATCTACAGCGATTTTGAGGATTAATAGTTAAATAATCATTTCTTTAGCTTGATTCACTCTGAAAACATAGCCCCGAAGAAGAGCCGGAACTGCAGAAGATCAGAAAGCATGCATGCGCACAGTGTACCAAAAACTAGGTCAGCTGTGTATTGCCCACGTGCAATATCGCTTCAGTTACTGACCAGCTAAACAATATACAGAGCCTATGTTATCTCTATGGGCTGAGCATATCAAGGGTGAAATAAAGTGATATATTGAATTTGTTCTGGGGAAGATGATATTTAAATTCATATATCCTCAGTGTGACAATTCGTAGAGAGTTCATGCTCTGTCATCAATGCTTTAAATGTCAAATGATTGGTGAAAACAACATTCATGATATGCAGTTTTCTACTCTAGTCTAATTTCAACCGAGAGCTGTATTTTGTAAAAATTGTAATTGTGTCAACATTTTAGATGATATTTTAAATGTTTAAACAACAGCAACCTTTTGATGAAAAGAGAATCCCAGAAAATCTAAATCAAGAATTGTTTGGAGACACCTAATTTATACCCTGCACTAATGTAGGTAATTGATATTTCAAAATATTAACCTGGGTAACCCAACTACAGAGGATCATCTTGAAACAATTAAAGTAGTAGACCGCCAATTAAAGACCATATCATAAGATTTTACCTTTCATAATTGAAGATGAAGCTCAGTAGGATAAGACCATGCAGTTCTGTACATTCAGAATAACGTTTGCCTAAAATGGTGTACGTCAGTATACTAATATACAAGGTTTTTGGTAGCTGTTTTGGTTAACACACATAACACATGGGTAATGGAGCTCATCTTGAAACAATTAAAGTTGTAGACCGCCAATTAAAGACCAAATCATAAGATTTTACCTTTCATAATTGAAGATGAAGCTCAGTAGGATAAGACCATGCAGTTAATGTACATTCAGAATAACGTTTGCTTTAAATGGTGTACATGAGTAACTACATGCGTAAACTTGGGTTCTTGGGGAACAACAGGTTGGCTATGGCCATTTTGAGTAGTTGTTGAAATATCAATATAACAGTCATTACCTGGTCCAAGATTACGGAGGTGAAACATATGGGTCAGATTTTCGGAAAATGTACACTTCACCTTCACCAATCCTCTTGAATAACCCACATTTGAGACAGAAATTAGCTTCAAAATGCAGGTTTAACATAACAAAACAGATACTTTAAATCAATGTGATACCAAATATGCTCAGATATACCCAGTATTCATCATTTTTCAGTCAAATTTAGCTGAATTTACTGAATGTGTAGAGCTGCCAATTGTGCATTTTCTGAAAATCTGGCCCACATATAGTATACATCTTCAGGGTTAGACTGTATTCTGGGGCTGTGCTGTGTAGACCCTTCCACAGGCATCTGTAAGTCTGATGTTGTATTGCACATTGGATACATTAATGGGTCAGATTTTCAGAAAAGCTATTGTAAAATTGACAGCGGAAATTGTCTAATTTTTAAGTGAAAGTAGTCGCATTCAGACACACATTCGTCACGCCCCTACCGGCCAGAAGGCTCACTACACTTTCTTACCGCCACAACACTCGCGGATTTCTTATCACTCCAAAGTCCAAAGGTACAGGTGAGGTCCAGGTCTGACCATTATCTCAGAGTTGATCACATGGGAAGGGAGGGGAGGGGCTGACCGCTAGGTCAGGGGAGGGGGTATTGATTAAGAACGGGAGGGAGAGGGGAGGGGAGATAACCCTGTGACCTGGTCACCATCCAAAGAGATTGGTCAGAGTGGCAGTGGTCACTCTGAACCTCGTTTTAATATTTTCCTGTCATTGTTATCCTGTGGCTAATTGGATCTCCAATCTAACCTGTTAATTAATTGGTCCAGAGAGACCTAAGCCAATCAGCACAGGCCCAGTGTATTCGTTCTAATCTGGCTAGTATAAAAATAAAGACCAGCGATTAGTTCGATCTCTTTTAAGCGATCCTACTGACTTGAAGCATACATCTTTGTGTGTTGCGTTGATTAATTTCACGCTCAACAACTGACCCTGAAATATTACGAAGAATGTCTTGCACTTCTTCACTATAATTGGCAACCATCGCCTTCAATGGAAATATTCACGCTGCTTCAACCAACTCGTTAGTTAACCTGTATTTGTTAAGTTGTCTGCTATCTGATATTATTAGGCGGTATGTATATGATATGAGGAAAAAGTCTTAAGATTGAATTTCTATTAACTGGAACGTATATTTGTAAACCAGCAGAATGCATTGATATATACATTGCCACTAATGGGAAAGACCGGAGTGTTGCGGTGATGAAGAGAATATTTAGTTGAGATGCTATCCGTCTCCTACACCACTGCTGCTGGCGTGGTGAGCATGGGATGCTCTATGTATGAATTGACGATTTTTATTAAGTTACCTTGACAACATGGCAATAACTATCAGTTCTGTTTACATTTGCGTTCAACCATGATAACGGGTATGAGTAATTATCTACCCGAAGGCGGCTTTTTTCAAAAACGGTTGTCACGAGGAGTCCAGAAAGCCAGGTATATAGGCGCCATCTGAAGGCAAGTGTAAAGCACAATGCAATTTATTTTGTGTAACTCCTTTATTTTCATACCCTGCAATCAGGGTTTCTATATATACCAAATAGATGTCAGTGAAATTTTGATCATAATGTTTTTGTTTTTATTATTGTGTAAACAAAATTAGATTTAGATTGTAAAATACGTCAGAAGGGGAATTAAAACCTCCCAATTTGCAGGAGATCCCCTTTGATCGGCAGCGAAAGAATGCAATAAAATGTTTTTCAATTCAATTCAATTATACTGTCCAATGGGAACAGGAAGTCCATCAAAGAGGTTGAAATATTTTTCCACATGAAGGGCTGTTGCAGACATGATTAGGCATCATAACAGGGAAATGCTGATCCCTTGTGCGCTGAAAGAGAAAATTTCAGAATCTATTTTAGATAGCAAAAATGACAACCTTATGGTCTCAAGCCATCAAATTTCATATGTCCTATAATATTGCCACTCAATTATTTAGCTATTTATTAATTGTTATTCATGAGCTGGTTGATATAATATAGAAGGACCAGGTCATGTTGTACCTTTCAGGTTTTTTGACAAGGCATTGCAATCCTTAAAAGTTCTTGAATTTTAACTTTATCTAAATTTTCAAAATGTCCTTAATGTTTATGGTTATTCATGTCCAGAACAGTCTACTCTTTAAGGTGTGTAACGTATTTCTCCCCAAAGTTTGTTTATTACATCTGGAACTATTTTCCTGTCAACTTATCATAGAAAATCTTTCCTCATTATATTACACTTATGTTGTTTTGTCTCGGTATGGAGATGATATACGAAAAAATAAACAAGCCCGGAAAAATTACCATGTTTTGCATTTGATTCATCACAGAGCCTGGTCCACTTCTTTGTGTTCCTGAGTTTGTTCAGGCCCACGTTCCATGTTGCAGTGAATGCACTGTCCTTCCTGGACATCATAGAGTAGCCCTCCACACCTGCACAGTTGTAGCCTGGCCCATACACGTCCATCTGTTCCAACTGGCTGTGTATCCAACCAGCTGAAGCTATGAACGCGCTGTCTATCTAGTTGAGATGTTATTGGGAGCAGAACAGAACAGGTTTATCAACGACTTATTTCCATGTCATCAAATGTGATGGCAATGCAACTCAGTAAAGTGGACAGAAAATAAAGGTCAGGAATATGATATGTTATATTAATAAGATATGATTGATATATAGAAATAGGAGTTTTTGGATTATTATTAATTATGAGACCTTATGACATAATGTAATCATTACAGGAAATTGTGAAACGTTTGTTGTAGGACAAAATAGAGCCTGATGAATGCAAAGTAAGAAATGTGTCATTTGATTATGATCAGCTACATGATCAATGAGGGGCCGTCCATATTTTACACAACAATCAAGGGGGTGGGTGTGGGGGTGTCTGACCGTGCGATACGGTCCCATAGGTATAACATTGGTTACAAACTCCAGGGGGTGGGTGAGGGTCTAAATTTTGATGCAAAAAAGCGTTAGATAATTTATGCACAGCCCTTGATTTCCTCAAGTGAAAAGAAATAAAATTAGGTATCACATCCTGTGTCCCTTACCTGGACATGTGTATACTAAAGCATGAAATTTATCTTGAAAATTATTACCTGGAAGGTTTGAAGGGCCTCAAAAAGTTTGGTTGGATTTACATAGAAGTGGGCATTTGTACTGTCAAAGCCTGCATCTGGCAACTCACGTTTCAAACACTTTTCACCATTAACCACACCATTGACAAATCCTTTAAAAGTGAAGTTAACAGTTTAAAACAGTTTGTTACCTTGAAAATAAGCATCATACATGAAACTAGATTTGAAGAAGGTATTGTAACTCCAATTAAGGTATATTGGTTGAGGCTCAACTGAAATCAATGAAAAATAAGTATGAAAGTATTTTCTTACGTATCTATTGAAACTCACATCCATATATTGTTGTACAAGTTCCTCATGGTTAAAAAATTATGTATTACCAAAGCAATCTATTCTATTTTCATAAACAAATTATCTTGTCACCCTTAAGTATCAGCATAACATATAATTCCTGTATAAACCTTGACAGCCATCCTATATAATTATTCTACCTACTTTTACAACAGCAAAATATCCAAGTAAACTTCTACGAATATTACACCATCATCAGGAACCCTATAATGTAAATAATGGCATCATTATGATGCCCTTATTTACATTATACTATATATTACCTAGATAATTAACAATTAAATCCCCCCCCCCAACCCCCCAATCCAACAACATCCCAGTGCTGATTAAGAGCTTTCGCTCGAACTTATTTACCATATTTCCTTGAATAGGCGCCCCCCCGGTGCTAATTAAGTCAAGGGACTTTGTACCAGCCGCTTATTCAAGGCCCGGCACCTATTCAAAGAAGGTAGAATGAGCATGGAAATTTTAGATTTACTTTCCCAGAATCTCATATATATAGGGAAATCATTTGTAATTTACAAGTCCAACATCCTAAATATTTGTACGTATTCTTGTCATCTAAAACATACTGGTCTTAATTTGCCATGATTATATCCCAAATCTTTCAGAAGGATCATCATAAAATGGCATATAAACAGTGTAAAGTTATGCCAGTGTCTGGTTACTGTTATCATAACAGTAAACTTGAGCTAACCACCTGCATGAAACTGGATACTTAGGTCTCCTGGCAGACATCCTAATTAAGATTGTTTGTTTAATAATAATCTCAAGAGACTTAATATCAGCAACAGAAATGACACTACTGAAGATAGACAAAGACAAACTAGTGATAAATCATTACCACTACAGCTAGTTATAGTGACAGTCCAAATCGTATTGCATCATTGGTTTTGAGGCATATATCTTAACCCTGGTGCCTATTCAAGGCCTGGCGCTTATTAGTAAATCATGCTCTGCCCCCGGCGCCTATTCAAGGCCCGGCGGTATTTCAAGGAAATACGTTATATGCAAGGTTTCTTCTTGACACTAGATGTTTTCTTAAATCTACAAGAAAACCAATGAGGTTTACCTTTCTTAAAACATGTAGGTAGTTTTTGTGTGACAAGAACAATACATTTAATTTTCCAATTAATTTCCCTCTTCTAGATATAGTATCCTTTTCTATTTTTGAAAATCAAATTTTATTACTGAAGTCAAGACACATTTTTCCAAGGTTACATCTAGGATAATTATGACTTTATGTATTATACATGCATTGCTCTGAAAATAACGTATCTAGACTGATTTATGCATAGTCCGTATTTCACTAGAGATTTATGTGGGGTTGTCATGGCAACAAATGTGTTTTATCACTAAGATTACCTGTAAAATTCAAATTTATGACTCAATTTTTTTCTATTTTTATGATTGAAAGCATGTATAATAAATCTGTTAACTAACTTGTTGGTTTCCATCGCTTAGAATATTGCACTCTTTGCTACGCAACTCGTGCAATATTCACGCTCCTTCAACCAACTCGTTAGTTAACCTGTATAATATTTTTTGAGTTGTGTTCTGGAGGTAGGGACAAATGCCTCAAGGTTAGCACATAGAATTTACTAAGTATTTTATTCTTTTAACCTATCAATAGTTTCATTGATATCACTATAATAACTTGGGATCTACTAATGTTTTGAATTGAATTGGATTGAAAAATCTTTTATTTGTCAATAGTGTCGTAACAAGACCAATTAAAAAGAAAAAATGACAAATTGGTCTACAGACTTCTGGGATAGTCCCAGTTCTTCCAGTCGTTACCATTATTTTGGAAGAATAATAAAGGATAACTAAGCTAGAGGTTACTAAGTGGCAAGTTTGCATATAAAAAACATCAGTAATAGGTTATAAGTCCACATTAATTAAATACATAATTATGTGTTAACAGTTAAACTTATTATAATAGTAATATGACTACATAGTCTGCTATGTCTTATTGTATGGTACAATACGATTAGTTACATAGTATGGCAGTAAATGAAATTATGATATAGTACAATATCATGTAAGAAGGAATAATGAGATTTTAAGAAAGTTTTTCTACATAATATATTTTGTTGCTACTACTCTGCTCTATATTCTGATGAGAATGGATCTATGTACTGACCAATTTTCTTTCCTGCAAGATTCTCCATATTGAATCTTTCCCCTTTCCATACATGAAGGTAACCCAAAGCATGTTGAAAGTGTGCCCTAGTAAACTGAAAGGTTTGCATCCGGGTCCTAGTTCCAAACCATGCTGTACAAGCATCAAACCATCCAGATAGCAGCCCTGCAAATAGTAGCTTTGGATAGTTTATATACCGGTATATTATGGTTGATACATTCATGTTAAAATATGAATGTAAGACAACAAGAACCTGGATGTTAATTAATGTTAAACTCTATTATTCTCAATGGTGTGGACAAATTGACTTCTAAATGTGAAATTGTGATATCTAGTTTGTCCATGAGAAAATTAAAAGATACAAATAATAATTCAGGCATCATCAGAATCACTTTTTATATCACAAACAGAGCTTTACTCACTGCAAATGATTGGATATCTGCTACAGTAAAAAATGGCCTGTATTAGCTAGGGGATGTAAAAGTATATATCTTAATGGCAACAATACTTATATGATTTACTTTATTCATTAAACATATATGCTGATGCAATGGGCAGTGTCCACTCAGTAGTGCGAGCTGCTGATGAATTGCCCACTGTGCTTTGCAGGAAGCCTGGAAAGGATGATTGAATGTACCTCAAGTCTGTTGCAATACTTAGAGTATATAAGGGTCCCCAGTTTCTGCTAAAGATCTCTACTAAAGATCTCTGCTGACTGACTGGAAGCCCTGCCACCTCGAAGACTGACCATGTTCTATATGACTTGCTTATATTTGAAGTCATCACTCCATTTGAATATATCTACATTTATATATACACAAGACGAGCTCATAGTAATAAGAGTAACTCCCTAGACTAATAGAAGTAATCCATTAATGAAGTGTCCTCGCTCTTTGTATTTTTTGCTCTTTGTATTTTCTTTGTATGTATGCCTCTAGCGAATATGGTGAATCTCCTTGGTCAGTAGTATGTTGTTGTTCATACCCAGGTGATGGTTCTTAATCTCGCTATCTGTTTTATTGTATTTGGGATATATATCTTTTTTCTAACGATAAAATTCTTTTCTTTATCATTAATTTTACATATTTACTTGATGTATCAAATCTATATATTTAATCTTTTTCCATCAGCTAAAACTGAGAATAGTATACACTTTACATAATGTCTCTGGCTGAATAAACATATTTAAAACAAAACTACAGACACTTACACGAGGAGGAAATCACTATATTGGAGGACATTTATTTGTTGTGTGATTTCAAATATAAGGACCTAGATATCAAAATTGCAAAACATGGGGTATGAACACAGGAATGGTGAAAAAAAGGCATGGAGAAACACACTATCCTGAGTCCTGCCAACACCAACATAAATCTGGAAGGTGATCCTTCTAAGAACATACTCAGGAGGGTACTATCTTCAAAATCTCCCCTTTAGTGCCTCATGGCCATGGTATAGACCCAGTGCTACTGAACAAAACACAAGAAGCATAATTACATACAATAATAAACAGTTTGGTGTTTCATTTTTAGTTTGCTTGGGTGGACTAATTTGTGCTCACCATCTCCTCCAGACTGAATTTTGTCTGTAGGACTCATCTGCCAGCATTCGGAGTAGTCGACTATGACAATGCGGCAATCCATGCCAGCCTCCTGACACACTGCAAGATCATAGTTTGTAGTAGTTAGTGAGTGTGTATGAACAGGAGAATGTGATAATAAATACATGATCAATGCCATAGCGATAGTAATTTACAAAGATCTCAATAATAAAGTGTAAATAAAGTGTAATAATTGAATAAAGGGATTAATACAAAAATTATTTGAAACTCTAAATGTGGTTTAAACAACCCAAATTCATTACTGTAATAATTATTACTAGACCAAATTGCTTTTGATAACAAGAAATTCATAGAGATATGAGAAGAACTCGCAAAAAATCTTGGTAATTCAAGAGGGCACTGCTTGACAGCAGTTAATGCAAAGGTTTGCAAATTCTGAATTAGGTTTCATAATTATCCTCGGTAGGTCAAAAGCTATGTTTTCATGTCATGTCATTTTCATGCCAACTAATTTTTATGAAAAACATTCTCATATGCTAGAATGTTCACTTGGCAAATTTGAGTTGTTTATAACTGTGCTTGCCAAGCATATGTTACTGTCCCCCCAATGATATTGTTGCCTTGAGCAACTTTTATTGTACCATATATTTATTATATATTATGTGCCTAGATGTTTCGATATGATGAAACTAGCACTGATTCTTGCTAAAAACTTAGATACATTACTAAGCTGACATGGACTTGTGTATGTGGATGCATAATGTTGGATCTTATCTCCTCTCTTTGTCAGATAATAAAGTTATATGCCGTTACACCCTTACCCTTGGAGAGACCCAGGCAAGGTAATAGTTATCCTAGAGTTCACTTGGGTAAAGACATATCAATGTTGAGTGAGTGATCAGACCTGAAAATGTTCCTCATGCACATGGTACTGTTGACATGAAATAAATAAAAAATGACAGTGTGGCCCTGTTTTAACTTATCAACTTATCTCTTGTATTTGTATTCTGCAATAAAATATGTTCAACTCTTCCTGGAAAGATCCGGCTCTACTTGGGTGCACTTCCACCCTGTGCGATGATTTAGATGTTTTACACCAATGTTTAAATGTGCATTTTTGTGAAGCCCTGGGTGAAATCATTCAGAATTTTGGTGACTCTCAGATGGGTAGGAAAAATGGGACAAACAGTAGTAAATCGTTAGTTTCTCATCAATGTTATCTGAGAGAGCAGCTTTAACGAGGGACCGGGGTGGGGAGTATAGGAGTGGAATGAAGGATCCTATGGCTAGGAAGATATAAGATATAAGAAAAGATGTGTGTACCATTAACAATCAAGTCTGGACCTTGCCCTTGCAGGAAGCCTTCATCATCTCTACAGAGGAATGTAAGAAAGTATGCAACAATTCTCCAACAATGTGCAGTAAAGGTTTTAATAAAATATTAGATGTTGATAACATCCATGACTTTAATAGGAAACTAAGTATAGAAAACTTTCCAAATATCAATAGGAGCAACAAATTAGCATAAAAGTTAAATACTCACAGATATTCATGTGAGCCCCAATCAGAACCAATGGCTACGGTCCATATCCTGCTCTGGGCTGCAACACCCGTCCAGATGTGAAGGAGAACACTGAATACAACAAGACCTGAAGATTTGCACAAAAAGGGGCTCAAATTAGTTATATTTAATCTTGATAATATTGAATTTATACTAAAGGCCCTTGTCTTTTGTTGTTGTTGTTGGAACTTTTTTTTATCTATGCAATACTGTTGGTTGGTCTAAGCTCTCAGGTTAGGGAGGGTTTCGAGCCTTACCGGACATATTGTTTTAACAATAAGAATCGTTATTCACCTCATTTCTGGCAAAGGAAGCCCTCGATGCTACGCTACGCTACGTACCTCGGGATTCCTCCTACCTTCAACTCGGTGAAGAACATTCTCTCAGACAAAACTGTTGTTAGTTCTGTCTATTTGCTGTTAATTGCAGACAAACGAAGTAACACAACAAATACTGTTACATAATAGCAGACTGGAAACATTCCTCACTCGAGCACTGACCTTGTTGGAAGCAGGTTGTTTCACTCACCCACAATCCCAATAAACAACCCATCGACTACATTTTAATATAATATATTTCTACTATTCATACTACACTGTATGTACTATGATTTGTTTTACCATTCCAATAAACAGAATTTTAGAACTTAGCTTACTTTTTGTAAATAATTATAACATCTCAAGTGACAGCTGTATTTTGTCAAGATTGTAATTGTGTCAATATTTCAGATGACATTTTAAATATTTCAACAACAGCAACCTTTTTGATGAAGAAGGGAAGGTCATGTTATTGATTTTTTTCTTTGAAGTTGATATTTCATTTTTCAATTTTGGTAAATGCTTTATAAATGCAATAGGCTAAATTAAATGTGAGGTCATAAAATACAATCAGCAGCTCTACAAATTTAGTAACTTTTGTTTAATTAGACAGAAAAATGATGAATAATGGGTATATCAGAATATCTTTGGCATTGTATTGATTACAAATATATTTCATTGTCTTAAACTGCATTTTAAACATCACTTTTCACTTAAATTTTGGTTATTAGAAAGGATTGGTAAAGGCGAATTGTACATTTTCTCTCTGACAATCTGACCCATAAATCCAGACTCATTTGGAGACGTGATATATAGATGACAACCAAGAAGGGTCATTCACGGAATATAGATGTTTGATAATTCAAAATATTAACCTAACTGCAGAGGATCATGTTGAAACAATAACAATTGTAAGGAAAAGACCAAATCATAATTACCTTTCATAATCAAAGCTGAAGGTCAGTAGGCTATGCAGTTAGTTCCATCCGTTCCTGTAATCCAGGCACGTATATTCACAAGTAAAATAACATCTTCTTTAAATTGTTCTGGTTAGCCTCTAACCTAGGGGCTGTCCATAAATTATGTAAGGCTTTTTTGCCTAAAAATTTAGACCCCCCTCACCCCCCTGGAGTTTGTAACCAATGTTATACTATGGGACCACATGGTCAGACACCCCCCTACCCCCTCGAGCGTTACATAATTTATGGATGGCCCCCTACATGGGTAGTGAAGCTCGACTGCCTTTTTTTCAGATATGATATATGTGAGCCCTGTATATGCATTGACATCCTATATTACTAAACTGGTAGAGATAATTGTCCCTGTACCTTGTAGTAGAACAGTGTATTGCTGCAATATCTTTTATGTCAGTCTGTGTTGGATAGTATCAGCAATTTGCAAAATCATGCTGACCCCTCCCCTTGGCCCACTTCCAACATGCTGTGAATACCTTTAACAGTTTTTTTACCCACCTTAGAAGATAATTCAGTTATAAGAAGATAAGGTCTCAATGTTGAAGGGATAAAATAAATATATCCAATGAAGTGATTATGGAGGAGCCTATACGAAAATCATAGAAGATAATTAATTAAATTACATAAGTCAATATACAATTGACGTATCCCAGTTAAGACTCTAGTACACATTGAGATTCAGGTGTTCCTCCTTTTTTTGAGACTATGTGTACTATAACCTTTCATGGTGTTTAGTATATTCCTGTTAGACCTTCTGTTATCAACCTTCTTATGTTGTGTGTATTCTCTATTACCCCTGATTTAAAGTTGCACTCCCAGCTAACGTTGGTCAAAAACTAAACATTTTCTACTCTTTGTTCCATTCCTTTCTAACTCATCTAAAAGTCATTTGACAAGAATTTTGGAAGATTTTTTCCAGTTGTTTAAATTGCCACAGGGCTTCTAAAACGTCATTTGTATATGGACGACCTGCTTGAATCCTTTCTTATGATGACTTCCCTTATTATCTCACACCAGTGGCCATTTTTGCTGGACTGAATAGGGGGTTTGCATGTCTCACTGCGCATGTCATTGCAGTGCATGCTGGGATGGATTCAGTTGTAATCTGACATACAAATATTTGGCAACATTTTTATCGAAAATTGCAAGAATGTTTTCACCAATATCACAATTTGTATAAATGATCTATGAAAACCAAATGCATGATGGGAAAGATGGGGACTTGTATTATGGAAACATGTATAATACATGGATATTGACATTATAGCTTTGATAAATATTCCATGCTGAACATGACATTTTTTCCATAGATTTTACATAGTACCATTAGTCCCATAATTCAATGCGAATCAAGATTCAAAATGGCGGCTATGCAAATCCCCTATTGGCCTCAAATTCATGTATAAACATATAGACCCTGAACAGAATATTGAAATATAATATATCTTTTAAGCCATAATATGAGTAGATTTGGTAAGATTTGTTTTGTTGTAATAGCTGAGAATGCAGCTTTAACTACAGAACATGAGTGTTCCTTGATCTGTGATAAAACTGTCTGACATGCAGACAGTTCTTGAGGGATGAATACACTCATATACATGTTTGAGTTTTACTTTGCCTTCAATTTCAATTTCAAAAATTCTTTTATTGCTGATGTCGTTACAACCAGGTCGGTCAGTACTGACAGTTCTTCCTGTGACTACCTTCTTTCAGAGTCTTGAGTTCTTTATTTGTTACAATAAATTGGTTTGTTACAACAGTTATTGGAAAATTAAAAGACTTAAAGCTAACAGCGGTTGGAAATTGTTATGAGATGAGTAATTACAATGGAATAATAATAGATGAAGAATACTAGCTGCGAGATAAGTATGACTAATAGAGTGCTGCTTAGTAGCAATTTCCACTTGTTATAAAGCAATAACGATTGTGTATCTTTATCACACAATTTGGAGAAGTATATTATAAAATCTATGTCAGATGATATGTAGAGTAAAGTACACAGAACTGGTTATACGGAACAGGACAGACAGTACAGAAATGGGATTGACATTGATATCAAGTAGAGCAGTAAGGTATACAGAAATAATGGCATTAAAAATGTGTGAGAAGCTGACGAGTGTACTTTTTAAATGCAGACGGATCATCGATTACATGAATTACTTTCAATCAAATTCAACATTTATAAACAGCAGACTCTATGACTTGATTCAGTTTTGACGAAATGACAGTGAGATTCTTTCTCCCCTTGGCATGGCTACGGGTTGGTAATTCTTTAGTGTCAAGATTACCTTGATCTTGAGCCGAATAAAATGAAATATCTAAGATGTGTTTGTCTCTTCTCAGTTGGTGAGGCTTCATACTCATGACCCACATCTTCAAATTTGAATTCATTAAAAATTAGTCTCAATGAAAGATTTTGTTGGGATTGTAGTTTTTGCAATAAGGCTTTAGGGGGCAGAACCATATATGAAATCACAAAAATCTAAGTTGGGTAGTATGGCTAACATATTTTTAATCATTTCTATTGATTTATAATTAATTATTGTTAATAGCAGATCTTTGGATTCTGCTGGGGTTCTGGATACTTATAAATTACTGTTTGGACAGGAAGTCGTCAAACCGGAAAACGGATGTAGTAGTTTATTTTTCGGATTCAGAGGTTTATTTTTCGGATGTAGAATTATTTTTCGGATGTAGTTAAAATAAACCCCAGCCGGCGTTTCCGCTCAATCACTTACCTCACCAACTAGTTGTTTGTCGTCGATTCCGCGTTCATTTTTGAACGTGTATAAAGTCCTGGTCACATTAAAGTCTTTTCTTCACTGTTTTCGATGGAAATATTAGCCATTTTTAAGTATTTAGGGCATAGGGTTCGCCATAACGTGACGACGATAGACATCGTGCAAGCGATGTTGTGACAATGGCTGTCTCCCAGTGACACTCAGACGAAACAAGCCAGGCTCTGTACAACTGCCTAAACATCACTCCCAATAGCTCCAAAATCACCGATAATGTTCCAAATATCCTTGTACTTAGCATGATCTGCTTGCTGAATGGTGGTAAGCAACGAAATAGGGAATAATCCATTTGTCAATTCCGCCACAGTAGACATCGTGCCGGACATCGTGCAAGCCTCAGTTTGTTGACGTGTGGGTCACTTTCGAATGAAATCCTCCGTGCGCTATATAGACTACCGTACACAATGCAACGCCAAGTGAACGTGCACATGAGTGGCTATGCCGAAAGATCTCCACATCTCTTCCGGTCGCACGTATGGGTTCTGAAATCGCCATTCATTGAATACTAGATTCCCATAGACTAAATCTTCGCTATCGGGCTAAAACAACATTTAAAACATTTCTACCAATTCAAATCTTTTATTTATTTCTTTTTTAAGTCCCTAGACACACGCAACACGGCATTGGAAAACCGGAAGTCGCTGATTCTTTGGATGGCAAGAGGGGGATCCTTACGAAAACACGCCGGCTGGCTGAACATAAACATAAGTAAATAGCCACCTCTGATTGGCTGTTGTACTTGGCTGTTCGTTCTGCCAGCCGTCGCGTTACCATGTAGATCCCGACTAAAGCGTGCAAACTTCCGGGCGTGTAAACACATGGTTTCTGATATCGCCATTCATTTATTACTTGATTTCCATAGAGGAAAACTTCGCTATCGGCTTAAAACAATATTTAAAACATTTCCACCGATTCAAATCTTTTATTTATTTCTTTTTTAAGTCCCTAGACACACGGACACGGCATTCGTAAACCGGAAGTCTGATGCTTGGTTGCATGCAAAAACTGGAAGCTTTGTTTGTTTCTGGAACGGAGAGTGCGGCTGACGTAAACGACATTGTGTAGTTATGATTACGTGTACATATGTGATATTGGTTAAAAAGAGGTAAAATAATCTAAATATTAGAATGTGATGGGTTAAAATGTGTAAAACATCCTGATTTGGATGTTATAAAGGCTGCATTTGAATCGGTCCTTTCCATGTCAGATGTAAAATAGTAACCCATGTGTTCGAGTGGAGGAGCTAAATTATTGGAATTCATCATGCAGTAAGTACATCTAAAACCTTTTTTGGAGCCTAATATTTGTTAATATGTATTTAAACAGTGTTATTGAATCCAAAAATCGGCTATTAAAGTGATTAATTCCCTCGATTTTGTGTCTTCGGCTTTTGCTTGAAAATAAACCCCTCGGCCCCTCGGGCCTTGGGGTTTATTTTCAAGCAAATGCCTCAGACACAAAATCTCGAGAAATTAATCACATATTATTTTGAATGTGATTATTTTGACTATTTCGGGTTCAAAAGTCTCCCAATCGTATGATCTTATATTTTTATTGAAAATAGTCTTATTCAGACTGCAGACAATTTTTTTTATTCAAATACATTTATTCAGGTACATATACAGTTACATGCTCTCAAGTACATGTGTTTTTCGTTGTGTTCTGAAAAAAAGCTATGTAAATATATGCATATGCATGATATATTAATAATTGTCATAACTCTTGTGAACTATATTATCGTTGTCGTCACAAAAATTGCATTTGGACAATTTTCTCACATGAATTCTTTTCAAATATGCATTACATCCAAATCAGATTGGATCAAAAGGATCCTTAAAACAAGGAGCCATGGAATGAATAGAAACAAATCTAATAATAAATCGACTAATCAGATTTCAATCTAGCATGAACAGCTAAAAAAACAGGCTTCTTTCTGAAAAGGTATTATGACCCCCTTCCCATCCCCCAACCACGGTGGGGATTTGGAAATATCTTCACTACCTATAGAGCTAAGCTACTCCAATAGTATATCATTACGATTAATTAATATAATATTATATAATATTACACTCCATCACTAAAGATCTGAGTGGCAAAGTGCAACCTTCCAGTCAACATCAAATTATGTATATATACTGCTATAACCTGTATCTATGTACATCTTTTCCCTGCTCAGTCTCTGTTTGTAAGACTGGAGCAGGCGAAAAAACCCGTTAGGGGACCTTCGACTCCCAGTATAAATAAAATCTTTAAAAAAAAAAAAAAAAAAAAAAAAATATTACTTGTATTCCTACACATTATTTATAACACAAGAATTGTGCAATGCCTAGGACAATGAATACAAATAATACTCAGAAAAGAAGTATATAGCAAATTTAGTAGGGAATGCCTCTCATCATTCTAGTGTAGCAGGTTTTATATTCTCCCTCTAGGAATTCTACCTTCTTCATACTTGAACAATGTACATTATACACTTAATTACAATTATTAGTGTGGATGCAATTTTAGCCCATCCTTTCATATCAAGTCATTTTATAGCAAAAGATCGGCCAGTGAAGACCAAGGTGCTGGTATCAAGCAACTCATGACAGTGTGTACAACTTCACAAACCATTTACTAATATATGTGGCAAGAGCTATAAGAGCTGGCTTTCCCTGCCTCTCCAGTATGCTTAGACTGTATGGGAATCCAATTTCACCTTCTACCTGAATATCATGCAGGTACTCACCCTGATATGTGAACACACTCACACAATGATTGAAGTACTCAGACACAAGGATGTACTCACCACCACCCACAGTACAAACACAATATGGATTGTTGAGTTTACCCTTGGTACCTTTGTTCTCGAATGATCTGCTTTCTCCTGTATGGGGATTCATGACAAGGACAGCATTACTCTCACATGAACCAAGCAACATGTCACCAGTTTGGCCTAAATAAATGTACCTGGTTTTGTTATTCCACTCAGGATCTATCTGAAACTGCCTTTGCTGCACCAGATCCTTACTATACAAGTACACTGTAGGTGAATCAGCCGCCTTCACATAGATACCTGAGTTATCTATAGCTGCACTGCAAGGTTTTACACCAGGAGGATTCCACTCCCTGACCCCTCCCCTGTTAACATCATTAATCACCAGTTTACCTGTACCCTCCAGAGACATAACCCAGGATCCATCGTCAGCTGTGCTGATGTGTGAAGGCTTTGTTGCAGCATGTATGAGTGAAGCTGTACAGGAGGTGGATGCCACATTGTAGTTGACCTGGTGGAGGCCTGTAGATGTAGTAACCAGCAGTCCACCATCAGCTGTCCATGCTACTGTTGGTGGATATGCTTTAGAAGGAATCTCCCACTGTGCCATGTACTTGGCTGAAAATAAAAAAAAATGGGGAATTTTCAATAGTGTTATGATGCTATGTACACCAGGGAATCCACTGGGTGGAGCCACAGTCAGACAAAGGAGGGCTGTGGTTCAGGGAGGTGTTTCTAGAAATAAACTCACTTTAGGATGTTACTCCAGGCTCTGCAGTTTGTTCTTTCAGTACTTCTCATCTAGATCGTTAATTTAGTATTAATACAGGGGAAACCCTATATTATATCAATAGCAATACTATCACTCTCCAACAAATAGTAAATGGATCAAAATAAGGAGGATCCCCCGGCCCCTCCACACAAGAATTAGGAGCGGTATTGTGATGATCAGTATTGATCATGTATTATTATATACACAGTATATATCACCTTTATAGTGGATTGGGCCTCTATAGTGGATCGGTGCCAAGAACATTAGTTAAGGGGTATATAAGGTGGAACTAGAGCATTGTAACATAAGCAGGTGTTGTGTTAATCCTTCCCTCAACTCTATGAATAAGCGCCACTAACTATAAAACCCAACAGACGCAAGTCTCATAATATGAACTGTTTTACTTGTGACTGAGTATGACAGTCTCACGAAACAGCTGCCAGTCATAATAGGCTTCTCTTTCCTAGCATAAGTCACAACTGTCACAACTGTCCTAAGGATATGTTATGTCCTGGAAAAATGAGTCTTAAAGTCACAAAAATGATATTTTTCTTCTTTGGGGTTTTTTGGCAGTTTTTTTTGTTTTTATTTTTACAAAAAGTGTTTGGTACTGTTAGTAGACATGGTAGAGCATCAGTTAGTTATCAGTTATCTACCAGTTAATAATTATCATAACTGCATGGTCTCAGGTTCAATAACCCTCCAGCATAAAAATGAACATTTTCCTTACCTTTGGTTGGCGCGGGAGGTGCAGGAAGAGGTGCTTGATGAGGTGCAGGTATATATGGAACCCCAGAGAGTATTCTTGATGGAGGCTTACCAGCTCTGACTTTAGACACAAATGCCTCCACCTCAGGAGACAAGGTAAGGTCCAGCTTGTCCAGAGGAAGGTCCACCCAAGGCTGATCTGCTTGAATATCTATAAGGTCTACAGATAGCGCCTTCCATTGAAGTGACTGCTGGTGCTTCACCTTCACCTGGAAAATATGTTGCAACACCGCTACACACATTTTCTTTTTTTATTATCAACTAAGAAACAAGCTTGTTTCTTTGAGTTGATCAAATATTTTAGAGAACTTTCTGTCCAAGACATTTTGCACCAAAACAAGTTTTTGCATATACAGATCAGTTCCATTTTCAAAACCTATTTGATCTTACATACTCTCACAACATACACCATAACAGAGAATAACAACTTTTGGTTTTGTTCATGGTGGCCTGAAGATTGATTTTTATGATTTCAGGTTTATAATATCATAACATAAGAATGTGAATACATGTATAAAGAGCCAACACCTCTTGACATGAAAAACCTATCATATGGTGTTTAATTTAATTATACATAATGTTCTTACTTGACGTTTCATCCTAGAAATGTTGGTGACATTATCATTTGACCATTGATCAATCACGCGTTTCATCTCAGTTTGGTGTTCTTGTACAAACTCCACCATTTCAGCCCCACGTTTCTCTAGAACCACATCAAGCCTCTCAAATTCTTCTGCTTTAATACCAATTTCTTTGATCTGTTTTCCCATGAACTGAAGGCTTGTATTCATCTTGTCTTCTTTGGTTGGAGCCTTATGCTCACATGGCTTCTCATCTCTTGAATCACATCTGAAGACATTGCATGTCAAACAGAATGTTTCCGTTTTCTTCCCATGGAGGCAACACACATCTGCAGAATGCTTGTGGATGATCTGATGGTCTTTACCTTCATGGTTACTGATGCAGGCACCACACAGTAACTTCTTACACCCTGTACAGAAATGCTTCCTGAAGGATAAGTTAAGCTTGCAAGAACAGAGGTGACAAATTTCTTCTTCAGAATGATCTTTCATGAGATTCCCAACGGTGTCCATGAAAACTTCATCCTTTTCTAGACCGATTTCATCATCCATGTTTGGCAGTGTCTTGGTAACCATACCACAATCAGGGACAGGGCATTTGATACACTCACTTCGATCATCTTCCACTGAGAACTTTGCACCCTTTATACAGGGCCTGCAGACATAGTGGCCACACTGAACCAGGATGTATGCCGTAGTGGAGAATACCTCAAAGCACGATGGACAATTGATACAGGACGATCTGAAAAAGAAGAATTTGTTGACAGTGTTGACTGTATTCTGTGACAATAAAAAGCCAAGTAGGTTTACATACTCAGCAAATTATACCATGGTGGGGTTCACACAATGCTAGGTCTGAGCACTGTTCAAGTGGAGAAACAAATTAGATCAGTTTCCCTATGGTTTACTACCAATTTCCTCAACAAAGTTATCATCATTTTTTATAAATCAACATGAAATGACAATGACTCATGTGCTTTGTCAGTATAAGCAGGATTACATACAAGCATGTGTGGTACACCTTTTAGCATGGAGTAGATGCTAAACATATTACTTACTTTAGCCTTGCCTGGGCATCCACATAGTTTCTGGCAGGGATGCCCAGCATCTCCACAAGCTGGTGCTGCTTGGTGTTGACCAACACCCAGAAGAAGCCATGCACCTGGTGCACCTTGCATCTCAACAGGTGGTGAACTAAACTACACACTTGGATTTCCTGGGAATCAATTGCCTGGAAAAAATATATAGCACAGGCATTTTAGCATGAAACCCAGAATAAGATCATGTAAAGATAATTTTTGGATATTTTATGGTGCGGGACACATGGGGGAATATTCCCTGAAAAGTCCCCACCTGGGGACTGTGTGCTCTTTGAGATTTTGATGTTTTTGTGACATTTTCCACAAAATAGCATTGGTCTCTATGGGAAAAGCACCTGGCTCAGGACATTATTGCCAACCGCAAGAATATTTAGCATTGTTATTTGCAGGGAATATAACACATAATATTATTAGATAAACTGTACAGGTTGGGAGTCCCATAGTACATATAGAGATTCCAAAAATATATGGTTCAACAAAAAAAAATCTTTATTTTTTAATTTTGTTGCCATGGCAATGGTCAGATTTTGGTGAAAAAAGCATTTCTTTCAGATCAGGTCATAATATTTGGGGACCTTATTGTCTGCATCGTCCAGTGTATTCAATGAATTCATACCTGTAAATCAGACTTCAGCTTGGCATCAACGACTCCCTTCTTCTGCAACAGGTTCCAGAAATCATCTGACATGACCAGTTCAGACACAAGTAATGACTGGGAACTAAACAGCAATGTGACCAGTGCCTTATCATCAGGGACCATCTTCTGTCCTTCCTTGTGGTTCTCCTCCCATGGTTTAGTGCTGGGGTCAGTACTGGAATAAAGGGGTGGACTATTCATATTAGGAAGATTAAGCAACCCTGACTCAGGACCATACAACCCGTCCCTAAGACATTGAAATGAGGTCACTTACTATGTCAATGTCCAGAAAATGTTCAAGCGATGGTTCTCAGGCCATAGAGTAGTACAATTTGCACCATGTTTTCTCTCATAAAACTTACATTATCATGAAAAAGTCTGTACAAAGAAAAGGATCCTAGCCCTTGTAGCTGGCCTTGATTCCAATGCTCCTGCCCTGCCTCTGGGGGCAAGGGGACGGATACTTTGTCTACTGATATCCCACCATATGGATGGGACTGGGGAATATGTGTCTCCTGACTCTACACAGCTCTCCACCATGGCTCATGGCAGCAATTGACGAACGGCACCTACCGCTATTTCAAATAGCTATGCTATACTCTTCGAACTCAGGACTGGTGCACTTGCCTCAATGTGAAACAGTATAGTAATAGGACCCACCTATGATCGACCTTTTTGAAGAATTTTTCCTAGGTCTGAACTTTCTAACCAATCCCAGAAGCTAGCTTGCATTATTTACAACAATCGTTTAGTTTAGTAGCTGGAAAACTCCTGGCTGGTTTGTGAAGGCGGTTTTTGCAACAATCCTTTATTTTTAGATGTTAACTTAAATATAAAAACAATAATAGGCACAGACCTTAGGAAATATAACCAATGTACTAAAATAGATATCTCTTGCAGCAGTAAACTTTCTTGATCTACTTTAACACAGCAGACCAATCACATGCTGTGATAATCCATCCAAATGGCAATACTTATCCAAGTTGTGGAAATATGCAATTGTAGTGGATATGAGGTTCGACACAAGTCTAGTCTGACTTCTTGTTGTTGTAGATATTTTATAACTGGGTCAGCCTTCAAGGTCTAGAGGTATGTGGCGCCAGAGTATCGTCACAACTTGATGGGAATGAGGGGAAGTCTTGGGCGATTTACTTCCATAAATATAGATTGTTTTTGTAGGTTGACATTGCCCACCATCCTCCTTGCTGTCCCGCCCTCCTCCCGTGGCTAGTCGCATTAAAATCGTTACGTTTTAGTGTTAAATCGATGTGCAAACCATCGCCGAACATATATGCTCTATGGTGGCGCAGAATGGGTGGTGTGGAATCCCTGCTGCTATGATGTCATTACACAGGCCTTGTACTGGAGCATGTGACCGAAGTTACCAGAAGTGTACCAAGAAGAGCCGAGTGTGTTTCACCATGTGAGAGTGACGGCAAGAATGTCGGGTTCAAAGAGAACTGAGCCCTAGAGGCATTACCACGTGTGGTCTGGTATGCAGTAATTATACTAGTAAGAGCTTAAAATCTTTGGTGAACACTCTTTTATACATTATAATGGGGACAATGAGATAGGTGAGGAGTCTGGCCATATAGGAAATAGGGCATTAATTGGCAATCATAGCGGATCCTGACCAATAGGCTTCCACCATGAGGATGGGGGGGGGGGGGGAAATTTTCAAGCTACGGTTGTTATGCATGCATACTTAATTATTATGCCACTCGCCTCCTCGTCTAGGTTGTAACAATGCTCGCTCAACCTTTCAAGCCTTTCGATCTGTTCTGTTTTTACTGTATAACAAATGTCAAGCATTACCCTATTTACAGGTTGTCTATCAACTGTTATTCTACACCAGAATGTGTGTGATGTTACCAATTGTTGATGTATTGAATATCTCCTGTACCACTCATTCATGTACTTTGTGTATGTTGATCATGTGTATGTACACACCTTGTTTATGTATGGATGGTATTTGTGACTATCCAGGACTACTTGTCTGTCATTGTCTTGGTTGGCCTGTCTGACCTTGTACCTTGGTTGGAAGTGCTGAGGGGGAAATAAAGCTACGGAAACAGAGATCGTTGTCTAGTTTTACTTCTCCTTAGTTGAGAGGAATATCAAACCTGGGTTGTCTAGTAATAGAACGGTTATAGCAGACCGGATAACTAGTGTCACCATTTACTGATATTTGCCTGTAAAAAAGTCCCACCCTCAGATTGGTCCGGTGACCACCGAGGTTCACTACACAATTACATTTCCAAATGACATATTGTAAAATTATCAATGTTTTCAATAGTTTAAGTTAGCTAAAATGACGCCCCCAAACGGAATTTCCTAGTGATATTATAACCAAATAGAATTATCTAATTCTTGGTATCTCGAATACAGTTTGTGGTGTGTATAGTTAACACCAGTGATGATTGTCGCCCCCACCACTACCCAGAAGCGGTCAAAGACGCTTCCGGTTTCAGTGCTAAAACAAAACATTTGTTAAACAATGGACTCCTGTCTCGTCCATATTTTTTCAATTAGGAAAATTCTAAAGCCTGCTTTTTACTGACATCGTTGCGATTCTTTTGGTGTATAACATTAGTTTATACCTCGAATACATACTTTTCTGTAAGCATTGGAGTACACAGAACCATAGTGCGGCACCACCTCCCTATATAGTACTTGACCATAGCTGAACGTAGCATAGGAAGGATGCGCTGTGACACGATTAGTTCTAAATTTAAACATTAGGCGGCGGCTAGATCAAATAGCGGTATTCGAGATACGGAGAATTGATGGAAGCAATATACCTCAACATAATGATCTTATCCACATACATTGGAATAAGTTAAATGCCTATACTCACCAAGCCTCTGCCATATTCAATGTCTGGAAATCAAAAAAATAAAGAATCTTTCAGTCCAACCAAGCAAGTCATTCATAATGCAGAAACTCAAATTTATATTTCAAAGTAGAATTGAATTGAAAAATTGTTTCTTTGTCAGAGGAATGACAAAAGGGTCGACAGGCTTCTGGATAAGATCCGGGTCCATTTTGTTGGTGGTTGCATATCCCGGATTCTTATCTGTTGTTCTTAGGTTTTTGCTACTGAATAATTTGATTTAGGTACAAATTTTCTAGTTGTTTTCTGAAATGTTTTTTTGATTTGTGAGTCTGGTTCTCTGTTGATAGTGAGTTCCAGGCCAATTTTGCCTTGTACATGAAGCTCTTCTGGTATAAGGCTGATTTGGGGTTACTGATTTTTAAACATCCATCAGTGTACAACATAGTGAATTTGGAGATGAGGGACCGTCAGTCTCTGCCAACTTGTATCAGGAATAACAACCCCTCCCATATGATTAAAGCATACCATCTTCTCCTGATGTATACCCCTTCACAGCTAATAGCAATGACAACTCTTTTTTTTACTTTGATTTAGAATTTCTGGACCTGATTTGATTGATTCAACTTGATCAATCTGACTTGGGTATTTTTGACTGATTGTATGGTTGAAATCTTATTCGCTGATTTGACCAGTTTGACTTGGGGATTTTGATTTTGATTTTGATTATATATGCTTGTATGGTTGTAAAACTATCCTCTATGGTTGTCAACTTATTCTCCCTATTATTAGGATAACTATGTTACCGCTAATTTGCTAAGCATACCTTCCTGTGACATAATGATTACTGAAAATACCTACATTTGTCATGTTAATTCTCGCTAAATGAACGTCAAGACTAAGCTGTAGATACAGCCATGTACACTCACCACTACCACCATTAAAAATGAAATTGTAGTTATTGAGACATGTGACATCATTTTATTCATAACTCATCCCTTTCCATTTACTTTTTCATTTTTCATTGTTCTAGACAGTTGATTTATAGATAAAACATTACATTTCAAGTAGATTGTTTCTGTTTATTGCACCACAGTCCACTGCATAAAATAATATAATAGGTAAGGGGTTCAGGGCCCAGGGAGAAGCAAATGTTCACGCACAGCGGATAAACGTTTGTTGATCAGTTGTTTGGCATTCTGTGCGTTTGTGAATGTTCATGTAACGTTTGCCCCGTTTGTCTACCGTTTGTATTGGTAAAGGGAGAAGTGGACGTTCACAAACAATTAATAAACGTTCATTGAACAGTTGTTTAGCGTTCTGATTATTTGTAAATGAAACCCAAGTCTAAGTCTGAGTCAGAAGGGAAACCCCCATAACATAGCCATTGGATTAGCATGCAGACTCAGCTAGACACATTTAGATTTTAAGGTAAGATCTTGGTATTGCATTGATTTTGTATTCATGCAACTGTGCAGGAAGGATTATGAATAGTTTGTGTATAACTAGGGTCAACTTTAGTTATGTTTAATGTGTATATGGAACAGAATTCTCCGTTCTAGCATTCAAAATGCAAGGACACATGCAGCTGAATGCAAAATGGCGGCAGATTCAAAATCTGCAGTGGAACAGGCCGGGGATACAGGGTAGCGTTGCCGCCGTCGCCGCAACATTGCTGCATTTTCCAAAGCTTACAGAAGACAAACCGCTAATGTCAGAAACTTATATTATATCTCAAACGAACGGGAAATATGTCCGTATGATGGAGGAATGAGATCATCAAAATCTGTTAAGATCTCGCAAAGCGGCAATCAATAATATAAGACTAAGTTTATCCACAACCAGTCAGTGAGTATATTAATGATTCGCCCGGCCTGCCGTCCTCCCGTTTGCCTTATATTACCTTCATGTTTCTATATGCAACTCATTTCCTTATTAGGCATACATATATATCACAATGAGGTTTAACAACATTTAAAAAGAACTGTTTGTATAACGTGTATTGCTCGTTTGGACACCTCCTGATCGTTTGCAAACGTTTGTACAATGTTTGCATACAAACAATGATTGTCCTCCCTCAATGTTCATGCACTGTGTGTTCACTGTTTGGCTACCGTTTGCAAACAGTTATATCCAAACGTTACACAAACGTTCAAAGAACGTTACATTTCTCCCTGGGGGGGTTGTCGGACGTTTGGGCCCCGGGATCATTGTGCCTGGATCATTGGGCCCCGGCCTTGGACGTTTGGGCCCAAGCTAAAAGACGTTTGGGCCCCAGGCTTGGACGATTGGGCCCCGCTGGGCCTTTAATTGACATTTGGGCCCCGGCCAGCCCTTTTGTGTTTTCTATCATGTGGGGGTGGGGGGTTGGATTTTTCTTTTCATGATTTCATTTCACAGTTGGGTTGTATATTCTATCGCTACCTATCTCTTCTAGTTGGACAGGGTGAGTGTTGGGGTGGGGGGAAGAGGGGGAGAGAGAATAGGGCAGGGGAGAGGAGAAGGTGAGTAGGGACAGGGAGGGAAAGAGGGGAGAGGCAGAGGGAGAAAAGGAGGAGAGGTAGTGAGAGAGGAGGGGAGAGACAGTGTCAGAGGAAGAGGGGTTACCGTCTGGAGGATACACAACCCAAGTGTAAAATGAAAACATGAAAAAAAATAATTCAATGATCCCGGGGTCCAAACGTCCAGGAACCCATGTCACCACCCAACACCCAGATCTCAACTGTCCATCATTGAATTCTGAGGTCCGCCTATCTGTCCATCACTGGGTCCACCTCTTTTAGGGAATATATGGCCATGTGTTCTGTTCCCAATATGTTTTGGGTTTTCAAGATGGGGAGGGCCGGCCCTGTAGCCCCAAAAGTGATGTCAGAAAGAAGTCTTAACTCATAATTATAAGGAAATCGTCTACCGCTTACGGTCAACTTACCCGTCGGGGAGCATATATAATATTATATGCTTTGTATAACATAGCCAATATTTAGCCAAGCTCAAATGCTATAACTTTTGAAATAATCGTCCGATTTGAACATAGTTGGTGTCATAGGCTTTGAAATGAAAAGGCAAAACCAGAAAAATTCAGATTGTGTAGCTAGGGGGACCGTGGGCCCCTTAATTTGGGGGAGAGACTTATTGAACCTCACCAGCTAAGGTGGAAACATTGAAACTACTAAGAATAATTAATATTGAAGCTAAATAATGTCTGTGTGTGTGTGTGTGTGTGTGTGTGTGTGTGTGTGGTCTCTCTCTCTCTCTTTCAAGTTCCAATGGTGGACCCAGGACCAACTCTTTTTTTCGACTAATTTTTTTTACGACAAACTATTTTTTCAACCAACTTTTTTCATGACCAACTTTTTTTCGACCAACTTTTCTTACGACCAACTTTTTTATCGACGAACTTTTTTTTTGCACTTTTTTTACGACCAAATTTTTATACAACCAACTTCTTTTTCGATCAACTTTTTTTTCAACTACTTTTTTTACGACCAACTTTTTTTACTTGTTTTTCGACCAACTTTTTTGCGACCAACTTTTTTTGATGATCGACTTCTTTTTTGACCTACTTTTTTAAGACCCAACTTTTTTTACAACCAACCATTTTTCTTCAACCAGCATTTTTTTTACGGCCAACTATTTTTTTTGACAAACTTTATTTTTTACCAACTTTTTTACGGCTAACTTTATTTTGACGTCCAACCGTTTTTTTTCAACCAGCATTTTTTACAGTGAACTATTTTTTTTAAAAAACTTTATTTTTGACACTTTTTCTGTCTCTCAGAGAAAGAATGTACCTGTCCACACATTACTCATTATTGTTGGTGTGAGTCCTGATTTATTTAAGAAAATATCCGTGTTCTATTGAAATACTGTTTAGATCAGGGCAAGCTTGTAATTTGCAGGAAATATAGCTTTAAGGCAGTTTGACCGTTGAGTGACCCTTCGAGGCACATGTTTGTGGAGGTGGCTAAGTAGATTAATTAGGAGTATTGATTCTGCTGGTGAGTGACGTGCGCGATGACGTGGGCGCGAGGACATGGGGGATGAGTTGGCAAGTCCCAATTGGAGGAGGAGGAGAGGTGTTGTATAGAAAAAGAGGAGATAGGACTGAGAAAAGGGACTTCTCCAGAGATCTGCTTCAGCTTCAGGACTCCCTGCTGAGACCACAGAGAAAGACTATCCAGGATACATAGAATGCAGGACATTCTATTCAGACTAGCATTCCAGACTTTTACATACACTGCCTCTCAAGGAGATAGATTCGGACTTTGGGCATTCTTCTCGCCAGACTTGTCTCCACTCACATTCACCAGCTAAGTAGAACATTTTCACTGTGTACTTGTTTGAATATCCTACTGCTTGGCCAGGGTAGCTTGAAGGGAAAACACTCAGTGGTATTCACACCTCCCAGCAAAGGGTATTGTTACATTGGTTCAGGGCTCACCAGGACATTATTAGGATTGGTGTATATTCATCCATTATAATTGTTCACTTCAAATAAATATCTAGCACTGCAGATTTCCAGTTTGTATTTTGATTCCGAGAATGGTATGTAGGGCCAGAATTCTATCGCACAAACCTATAGGGACACTATAATTGACTATAATTGGTTAGACACCATAGGAGAGCGGAGAAGCATCACAGCCAAGCGGAAGACTTAGGTAACATCCCAGACGGGGGCTATAGATCCAAAGCCCATAGTTCAACCTAAAGCTAACATGACGTGTCTAAATGATCTAACAGTAATGCTAACATTATAACTATATCCAGAACTAAATTGAGATAGGAGGAACACCTACACTTGGTGGAGAACTCCGGATTAAACTGTTTCTGCAATGCGATTTTCGAAAAAAATGGAGTGAATATAGCTTTTGTTAATGAGTGATAAGCTGCATTCAGCAGACAAGCCCAAACCAACAGAAAATAAGTCACGTCCCCAGAAAAGGGCAGACTTTAAGTTATCAGCAAGTTTGAGATCTGGGTGGAAAGACAAAGATACACAGGTCCAGTCCAATGAGAATTATTTAAAGGCAAAATTATCGGGAGCTAGGAAAAAGACACAGGCAAAGAAAAATGCTGACATTAGTTCACGGCAGATGAGTGAGGAAGATAGAACTGAAACTTCGAAACCTGTGGCAGGAGGCTCTGGAGAGACAAATAAGCAATTAGGAGCAGTAGCTCAGTTTGGGAGTGAGTCTGACTTTAGGAGGGACAGTGGTTTTCCTGTTTCCAGTCCTCTATACGAAACAGAGGCAGATGATTCTTATGAAGAATTAATACAAGAGGAGGAGTCGGAATACACTTTGAAAGATAAGGGAGAGTACTCAGAAGAAAAGAGTAAAAGTAGGGAAGATTTAATAACCGACTCAGAATCATCGGAAGAAGCTTTTTATACGCCTAAAACTGACAGAGGCCAAGATCAAAGGGACATAGAAGCACAAAAGAAAGAAGTCGGGGGTGATGCTGAGGGAAATGCTGAACTGATACAGCGGCAGCAAACGAAAGATAATCAGAATATAGCTCAGGCCGCTGTCCGGGCAGCGAAGACACAGGCACAGCCGCCGCCTCAGCAGCAGCCGGCGCCGGCGCCTCCACCGGGCGGTGAAGGTAATCTTCAAGCGCCTAATTTAGATCAGAACCAAGGGCACGGCGCAGAGATGGCGACAACTCTATCAGACGACACAATAGATAAATTGGCTAAGGCCAATGCAGAACAGAGCGAACGCAATATTGGCAAAATAACTAAAGAATTGACCGTGTTGAAGGAATCAATGGCTGAGCTGGATCTAGGAAAGGGTGCGGCGGCGCAACTGAGAACTGCTTTAAGGGGTTCAATAAGGTTCTCGGGTGAGCCTGGAGAGGATCCAAGGACATTTTTGGGTGATGTTGAACAATTATCAGCCGAATTACACCCAGGCAAACCTGATGACTTCGTAGAGGAAATGCCACGTTATTTAGCGGGCGCTGCAAGGTGCTGGTTTCAGATGAACGGTTTCAGGAGGGGTAGCGCCTGGAATGATGTGAAGGCAGCGTTCATGAAACGTTATGAGCCACTTTCTTTGGCAGACAGAAAAGCTATTAAATATGAGAGAATGTTGGATGGTGAATCATTGCGTAAATTCTTCGACAAATTCCAGGAGAGAATGGTAAAATCAGAGACTTTTGATCCAGCTGAAGTTAAAGAATGTTTGCTTACTAATTTATTGCCTAGGTACAGAAACATGGTATCTACTAAACCACTTATGGGCGTGAATGACATCATGGAATATCTGTTGCAAAGAGAACAGACGGAGACTGGTCGAGATGCCGCAGAACTGAGAGGTCTCAAGGGCGAATTGGGACAGCTGACGACCTTGGTAAGGGAACTGTCCGGAAAGGTGGAGGTCTCCACTCCAAAGCGTCGGGCGAATGCTGTGTTGCCGGCCGGGGGAGCAGAGCAGCGCAGCCGGGAGCCTCAGCGGGAAACCAGACGGCAAGCAGACGGAGGACAGCGTCCCAGGCAGCCAGTTAAGTGCTATTTCTGTGATAAGCTTGGTCATTTTAAAAGAGATTGTTTTAAATATAAAGCAAGGTTCCCTAGATTAGGGGGTAACGAGCCACAGAGGCGTAATAACTATAACCCAAACTTTGATGGTAATTGGAGGGGTAAGTCTAATAGGTCACCTGTTGGAAATCAGGGGAATTCCAGCGGTGCCCAAGCAGAGGGAAACCAGTCGGGCACAAGACAACAGGTAGGCTACACAGCCCCAAAGGTAGGAAATACTTCCACAATCTTGGAGGGTGATGAGTTTTATGACAGTGAGGGAACGAAGATGATGTTGTACCCAGAATATGTTGCCCCAAACGGGGTATCCTTTCCTCAGGACGGCACGGTGAGGAAAGGCGATATGTAAGTGTTTTCTCTATGCCGAATGATGTGGTAGGGGGTGCATTTGAGGAGTTTAATGTGCCACTATATGAAGATCCAATATTGTTTACAGACATTGCTTATGACAAAAGTGATTTTAAATATACAACTCTAGCCCTTGATAATAGGGATCATACAATTAAGGGTACAATTGCTGATTGCGGTGTCAGGGCATTGATTGACACTGGTGCCTCCATATGTGTGATGTCTGCAGCCATGTTCAAATCAATAAATAAAGGTAGATATGTCGACCTTGGTCCCAAGAGAACATGCTATCTGGCGGATGGGAAATCAGTGATGGCGCTGGGAACCTGGTCCACTAAGATTCGTTTTGGGACAGTGTTATACCCAATATCAATTTATATTTGGCCTCATTTATATAAGGAGATAGACATTATCATAGGCAGGGATTTTCTAATGACGCACCACCTGGTCCTGAGTTACAGGGGATGTAAGTTGGACCCGGTGAAAGTTTTTAAGGTTGTGGCGGACAGGAACGTGGTGGTACCGCCGATGACAGAGGCTATAACGGGAGGTAAGGTGTTTGATGGAGAAATAAAAGAAAGAACTGAGGTTTGGTTTGACCCTATGATGGAAAATTTGCAAGGCGGCATGGTAGCCGCAAGGTCGGTCGCGAATGTCAGTCGGGGTGGTATCCCTGTTCGTTTAATGAATTATTCACGTGTCCCTAAGACGGTAAGAAAAGGTCTAATGTTGGGATGGATCAGCACCAAAAGGGTAGCTGAGATGGTATCATTTGCGCGCGATTCAGGTGGAAATTCCAGCAAAGAAGAAAAAGGTAAGTGGATCCCAGATGTGGATCTGAGCTCTGATTATTTGTCAGAAGAACAAAAGGAAATGGTAAGAA
This sequence comes from Sthenelais limicola, assembly GCA_942159475.1. Classification (NCBI taxonomy): domain Eukaryota; kingdom Metazoa; phylum Annelida; class Polychaeta; order Phyllodocida; family Sigalionidae; genus Sthenelais; species Sthenelais limicola. The sequence continues at coordinate 6,496,901 of OW804094.1, read as the reverse complement.
TGTTGTGCGCGGAATATTCTGATGTTTTTGTTGGTCCAGACGGTATGTTGGGATTAACACCATTAGCGGAACATAAAATCCGACTAAAGGACGATTACGAAGTGGTACATAAGATGCCATACAGACAATCGCCTGTGATGAGAGATATGATGGAAAAGATAGTACAGCAACAGCTCCGCCAGGGCGTAATCGAAAAGTGTTATGGTTCGGAGTGGGCTTCTCCAGCTTTCTTGGTTGCAAAAGGTAATGCTAAGCCAGGAGACTTCGAGAAATGGAGGTTAGTTATAGACCTGCGCGGCCTGAACGCGAATACGAAGGAAATGTATACCAGTATACCACGGATAGATGATATTTTGGACAATGTGGGACAAAAAGCCCCATCGATTTTCAGTTGTCTTGATCTGCAGTCAGGTTTTCATCAGGTCGCGCTGACACAAGATAGCAGAGATTACACAGCTTTCATGTCGGCATCGGGGGATAAATACAGGTGTACTGTCCTGCCGATGGGATTAGCGAACGCTCCTCGCACTTTCCAGTTAGTAATGGACATGGTAACAGCGGGCTTGAGATATGAAACATGCCTCTGTTACATAGATGATTGTATAGTATTTAGCCCAGATTTTGATACTCATCTGAGAGATCTGGCACAAGTGTTTGGTAGGCTGAAGAAAGCAAATCTTAAGCTAAAGCCATCTAAGTGTGTAATGGGACGGGATAGAATAAAGTTCCTAGGGCACACAATATCGGCTAAGGGTATTGAGCCACATGAGGACAATCTAAGGCCTCTACAAAAGTTAGTGATACCTAGAAGGGTATTGGATATCCAGCGGTTCCTGGGTATGGTTGGTTATTACAGGAAATTCATCAAAGATTTTTCCGCGAAGGCCAAACCACTGACAGTTCTGTTAAAAAAGGAACAGAAGTGGGTTTGGGGGGACGAGCAGCAGAAAGCGTATGACGTCCTGAAGGATGAGCTAATAAAGGGAGTGGTGTTATCATTCCCTAATTTCTCAAAGGAGTTTCTTTTAGAAACCGATGCCTGTGCCGTCGGTCTCGGGGCAACCTTGTCCCAGCTTGATGGGACAGGCAGGAAGAGACCAGTTGCTTTTGCAGCTAAGACACTTTCTGAGACACAGTCAAATTGGTCTACTACGGAGTTGGAATTGCTTGCTGTGGTGTGGGCAGTACAGCATTTCAGAGTTTATTTAGAAGGGCGAAGGTTTAAGTTATTTACCGACCACAGCGCTTTATGCTCACTACTAAATAATGATAAAAATAAAGGGAAATTTGGTAGATGGGTAATGATACTACGTAAGTTCGATTTTTCCATCGAGCATTTGAAGGGATCGGCCAACACGGTCCCGGATTTGCTCTCGAGAAGCAAGTATACGGAAGATCCGGATCCGGAGCCAATATCGGACGCACTACCAGTCGATGCTGTGATGGTAATACAGTCGACAGAGAAGGAAAAGAAAAAACAAAAGAGAGGTCGCCCAAGAACGAAGCGCACGGTAGACATTGATTGGGAGAGCTACACTACTCTTCCAACTGACAGAAAAGTAATGGCAGAGAAACAGAGACAAGACACGACTATAGGCGCTCTAATTAAATATATAGAAGAAGGAATACTGCCAGAAGACAATAGTTTGGCAAGGGCTATTGCATTGAAGGAGCCCGAGTATTTTATAACCGAGGGCATCCTTTTCAGATACCCGATTGTGAAGGCAAATGGCGTTGTGTTGAGAGCACAGATGGTGATACCGAAGGAATCGGTTATCCCAATATTGGAGCTATATCACAGTTGTGAATTAGCAGGACATTTAGGTCCAAGTAAAATGGTGCCAATACTTCGCTCGCGGTTTTACTGGAAAACCTTATATGGCGATGTTAGGCGGTTTTGCCATTCATGTGATAGGTGCAATAGAACACGCCGGATGACAAGGCCAATTCGTGCGCCTATGACACTTAGGGATCCAGAAACTGGTCCATGGTCTTGTGTAAACATGGATGCGCTGGAAAACTTGCCAAAGACTAAGTCAGGAATGCGCCACATTGTAGGAATAATAGATTATTATTCGAGGTTTTTGATATGTATGGCGCTGCCAGATTTAAAGGCAGACACTTTGATAAAACATTTTTATAACAAGGTGATACTGCGGTTTGGAGCGGTTAAACGCATAATAAGCGATAACGGCTCCCTTTTCATATCAGGCGCTTTCCAGGAATTCTGTGCACGGGCAAGAATAAGCCAGTCCTTTATTACATCGTTAAATCTGAAAGCTTCGGGACTGATCGAGCGCTCGAACAGGAACATTCTGGACAAGCTACGCTTTATGGTAAATGACGAACAAAGCGATTGGGACACTCATTTGAGTTTGGTGGAATCCATCATAAATATGTCTCCGGCCCACGCTACGGGCCATTCCCCATTTTTGCTACTACACGGCTTCCAGCCGGTATGGCCGATGGAGAGTCGATTGATAAACCCTTCAGAGGATGAGCAAGGAATGAGGGAAGTATTTGTGGACATGTTGAAAGTCCAGGAAAAGGCTGAAAAAGTAGCGAAAGAAATACTACTTGAGCGCCAAAGACAAATGAAGGAGTCATATGACAAGAACACACACTATCCAGAAATGGATGAGGGCTCAATAGTATACTTATATTGGCCCAGGGTTTCAAAGCCAGGAATAAAATTAAAACTGGCGGGAATGTACCATGGCCCATTCACTCTAGTCCGGTTTGTAACCGAGAAAACTGTCATCCTGAAGAGAATCTCAGATGGGAAGATTCTAACGAAACCAGTGACGGTGGATAGATTAAAAATGGGGGCCATGAGGGAGGAAAGTGTGGGTCAATGGGCACCTCTTACAGGGCCCTTTGAGGATCCGATGGAATTGGAAGAGGCAGATTTGCCTATAGATACAGGAATTCCAGCGATCGGAGAACAGACAGTCGATACACAGGTGGCGGATGAAGACAATGGGGTTACACCTACAGATGGGACGGACACGACAGATGCGATACCCAGGGCCACTAAGAACCGTTTTGATGATAACCCTCAATTCACGGAAATAGCAGAAATAATAGATGCAGTGAAGGTGAAAGGGGAGGCCATAAGGCTGAGAGTAAGATTTAAGGACGGATCAATAGTCTGGGTAGATGAATTATCACTGAATGATAAAGCAAGAGAGAGATTTCTGGAAAATGAGGTGGCAGTCAGAAATGTCCCAAGACTGCTGCGAAATATGCGATCATAGAGTACATAGACATGGGAGTAACAGGGCTCAAAAATACAGTTTAAACTGTCAAGTGGAGCCAGGACTTTGAGTTAATTAGGACCCTAATAAATCTAATCAAGTAGGGGGATTAAGCACCGCAACGCGGGTTCAGAAGCAATACTCTAGAAGGAGTGACCGAAGGAGTAACTGTTGCGTACTGAATCATGGCGGCCCTAACACCTCAAGATAGAAACCAAATGATGGAAAGATGCATGTTGCGCTGTAGAGAAGCGGTAACTCTGTGTTCTGAAGCACTACAGAGAGTAGAACAGAACATGATGGAGATGGAGCAATTGGGGGAAGCTATGGGGGTAAGATTAGCACCATACGCTCATCATGGACACGTGCAGAGTCTTTCGAGAGTGGGGAGACACTATTGTCTCATTTGCAATGACTTCTTCACAAGAAGAGGGGATTTGACAAAGCATAACTGGCAGGCGCACGGAATGAACAGTTATCGCTGTCCCCGATGTGGAGAATATTTCCGCTCGATGGCTTGTGTGGAAAGTCACAGGAGAGAGCACTTGGCTAGACAGCGATTACAACAATTGCAGGTATTAGCCAGGGAGAGAAGAATACAGCAGGAGATGATTGTCAACCGACCGCCAGGGGGACCCATGTGGTCGGGACAAGCGGCGCAACAACCCCAGCAGGTGACTGACGATACGAGTCAAAACACCAACGTGGGGCAGGCATAAAAGAAAATGAGGTGAGTAGAAATTTAATATTATGAGATATGCAGGATTTAACTCAGAGGAAAAAGGAATACAGATTAAGGTAAGGATCGCGGATAAGGTATAATAAAAAAGGGCACATGTGTATATTAACGGATTTGGAGAACATACAGGTCTTAGGAGTATTATCCGCAACTAAGGGATAATAGGGTTTTATGTTAAATCCCCAAGGGCAGTGAACTAGCGGGAACTAGGCTGGGAGTGCTTTATAGATTACCACCAAAAGGATGATATTTGAATATGTATATTTTTGTGCTGACGAGCATGTTTGATCAGGAGTATGCTTGGCGCGTGGCCACAAACTGGGCATTATATCTTTTTCAATAATTATTTCTTTATTTTTACATCCGAAGGACAGTGGGAGAGTCAGAGATCCAGGAAGATGTCATGGGGAAAAGGCCACATGCGCGATGAACAATGGCAATTAGAATCTGTATGTGTTAGGAAGCTCACAGATCATTTGTATGTGTCAGAAGCAATGACAAGAGCGTGAGCGGGAGATAATTAACTTATTGGAGGGGAAATTCAAGTGCCAGAGCAATGAGGGGGTATACAATTTTACTTCGATAGCCTAATTGGTTTGGCAGAAGGAGGTGATTGCGTCAGAGCAATGGATAAGTATGCTTGCCAAATAGCGCAAATTGAGTTTGCGCATCGGAGGGACATGTATTGAGTATAGATTCAAAACAATTAGGAAGTGTCAAGTGACTGTGGGGTGCATGAATAGGTGACCACTGCGTGAACTATGGCAGTCTGATACATAGGGAAGGCAGCAGATAGTCACCGGAAAAGGTACACCCACTTATATAACGGTTGATCACGCCGTGATCCAAAAGGGGTTACGTCACGGGGTGACAGAAGATGTTTACAGGAAGAAGTACACTGACTTGTTAATTAAAGGTTGATGTGGGATGATTACAATCGCAAAGTCAGGGGTCCCATAAAATACAGCCCTATTCAGGGGAGAGATCATTCTCAATTGGGACGTCAACGCGGTTGACTAGTTTTGTCAAAGAGAAGCTAGTACTTGAGAATTCCTGAAGCCTACTTGCAGTAGCAAAACTCAGTTAGTACAATGGCTCGAATGCTATCAATGGGAGCAGCCTTAATGGTCGCTAGGGTGAGTTGACTTTTGCAATAAGTCTAATATGGGTTCACTTTACTATGAGTCGAGTCCAGTTACGACTATAGATTATTAGAGCATGTTTATATTGTGTGGGCAATGAGATACTCAAACATACACGGAGAGTTATTCTCATGAAATTCAAAGGGAATACAAACACTAAAATATTCCATGTTATAAAGTAACTTGGCGGGTGCCAAGGATGGGGAGTGAATGTTTAACTTGGATTTGACTTCATTCTAGGTCCACACATCCTTCATGGCAGAGCCAAACGACCCTTATGTCCTAAGACAAGGGGCGGGTATTTTATTTAGAAAGTCACATCTGACACTCATTTCGGGACAGAGTTATATAGATCTTACTTTTGTGATAGATAGACCAGAGAATTTTTCTGCATATCACCTTCCACCAAAATCTCTTTGTATAGAAGGTATGGGATGGCCAGAAAAGCATCCTATGTCTTTAGCTAAAGCTAGAAATCATTCTTTAGATTGGAAACTGGATCAGCTGGCTATAGATTGGCAAGGTACAGTCTGTCAGCGATTACAGCCGATTTTGGGACAATTAGATAAGAACATTGAGGCGTCTGCAGCACGTCTTAAAGTGGAAGAGGAAAGTTTAGATTTAATCTTGGGTTTGCCTGCTTTTGGAAAGGAGGAAGACAGGGAATCTAGAGCCCCTTTGGAGGGGATAGGGAGGTTCTTTCGACGTATTTTTGGTACGGCACTTGTGTCAGACATTAGGGATTATAAGGAATCGGTAATAGAAATATTTAACTATGCACAGGAGTTGGGGGGTAACCTCAATAATACTAATGTGTTGTTTGCAAACTTTATTAACGAGACATCAGACAAGTTACAGGATCTCGGGGATGAACTAGTAAGACAGGCATTATATCAGGAGGAGTTAGAAAGATCAGTTAGAGAGGGATTTTCAGTTCTGTTCACAGATTATAAGTCCATTGAAACTAGGGAACGATGGTTGCAGTATTTTGCTGCAGCCATGGCACAAAGACAGCATAGATTAAGTGTACTAAACCATTTGGAGTCTGAAATGAAATTATTCACGCTTGCGGTTCAGAGACTTTTGTCGGGGAAAATTGTTGCAACGCTAATACCACCATCAGAAATGGAGAAGGCATTGGAAGACGTTCAGACAGAAATAAGCAGTAGAGAGCAGCATTTAGTGGTGAGGGATTTGTCATTCTATTATGACAGTTTGTTGCGATCGGTAACCTATTCGCGTAATCACTTGTACGTCCACCTAAGTGTACCGGTGAGCGATGGGGCAAGCTATTTGGAAGTGTACTCTATTAAGTCCTTCCCTGTACCTTTGTCGGTAGGGGAAGAAAAGGAGAAGGGTTATACTCAAATTAAAAATCTTCCTGATTACCTAGCAGTGAATAAGGATTGGGGAATTACGGCAGAATTCTACGAGTCAGATCTGAGGGTTTGCAAGACGGACCATGCAATCTTGTGTCCATATGCAATTCCTCACCGCTCCTGGTCACAGAAAACGTGTGCATTAGCAGCGTTTAAAGGTAACCTGAATGATGTGCGCCATTTTTGTCAGATAGAGGTGGTGCCTTTTACAGACTTTCCAACGGCATTACATGCCCTAGGAGAGACAAGATTTCTAGTCATGCAGGCGGGTGGACAGGTGACCCTGGGATGCGTGGGGGGAAAAAACCCGAGAAAGATCTATTGTAGTAACTGTGTCATAGATCTGCCTTGCGATTGTCGGTTGTCTGTGGGACCGTTCATGACAACGGGTTCGGCAATGCATTGTGCGAATGTATCGGTCACTAGAGTGTTGCACAGTGTGAATGTACCCATGTTAGAGGTCTATGAAATAGCAGACCCTGAGGGAGGTTTATCTTTCGGGGTGGAGGACGAGATTTTCCTGCAGGTACCAAACATAACAGATCATCTAAAGGAAATTAAACGGAAATTTGGCAAAAATTTTACTTCCTCACTTTCTGAATTTGCAAATGAGATCAGGCTGGTAAAGAAAGACTTAGCTAGGCCAAAATGGTTGGCACTAACGTGGTATGATAAATTACCAGTGGGGTATAAATCTGTCTGGATGGTTGTGAACATGGTGACAACTGTCACAACGTTCGCCACACTTGCTTATCTCTCGTTAAAATACTTCAGGTTGGCAGCTATGCTGGCGGGATTAAACATGACAGGTTTAGCAAAAGCGTGGGAAAGATCAGGGACGGTCAAAATCTTGGGTAGGACCCAGGCACCATTGAGGGAACCAGACTCGCTGATGTCGGATTGGAATCCGTTGGCGGGTTTGGAATATTTAGAACAGACGGTGTCGATGGTACTGGTGATAATGATTCTGATCTTGGTAGCGAAATGTCTGGGGGGTCTGTGCAGTTGTTGCAAGGCAGGGTATCTGGTGTTGCGTCTTTGCATGCCCGAGTCCTTGATTAAATGCTGCAGAAATTGTACTAAACGGAGTATCGCCGACGATAACACGGAATTGATGTTGAGAGTAGGGAACCTAGATAAGACAATAATGATTACGATTGCTAAGATATTTGATGTGCCTGCGCTGGTCAGGATCGTTTCAGTGCCTAAGATAACGCTTGAGAAGGTAACGTTCGGTTGGACAGGTGCAATGGTACATATGATTGTGCCTGGGGAATTTGTATACATCAGAGGGAGATGTAGAGTACCAGTGGTGGTCAAAAATAGGGCACCAGTCACTTGGGCAGTGGGGATTAGGCTAAGGCGCATTTTGAGGAAGGGAGACATGTATTACGCTGTGGGATTGAAGCAGAAGACTGAGTTTGAACAGGTGACACACACTAGAGTACAGAGATGTGCGGGTTTAGCAGCAGTGGGTATACATGTTAACGAAGGGTTCCCAGGCGCGACTCTGTTGGATGAGACAGCATCACTTTCCCCAGAAATTCGGAGAATGTCAGTAATGAATAGTGATACATCCACAATGGTGCAGTCCAGGTTGTCAGGCTATGCGTTTGGCTCAGGGACTGAGCAAATTTTGGGGGGGTATGGTGACAGAGAACTCATTGAGGAAAACAGGACTGGAGAGGGATCTTCAGGAACGATTTCCGAGGAGGCCCCGCCCACTATGGCATAGAGAATTCACCTAAAAGCCATGCCGTTGTGAGTATCGAACAACAATAAAAGAAGATCACGGTTTTAAAGCTATTGGATATGGTATATGTGTTGTAAAATTGTATAATAGTGCATGTAAATTTATTAATAAATTTGAATGGTACCTCAGTATGAACCAAATAGCCTAAGAAGATAACGTATTACACTATATATGAATACTAAACGACATGTAAGTAGTAGAGGAAAATGAAGGTTTGTAGCAGGTATATGCTAGAGTATATGATACGCCTGTGGCCTGGTGTCGGTATGGTAGAAGAATTGTTTGTAAAGGGAACCGATAAGTTGTTAAATAATACGGCCAAGACACACAGGTACACAGGAATAGCACAGGTTGTGTTTGTTGACTGATCACATGTTCTGGTTCATTGGTTTTAAGGGAGACGAATCGGAACCGGAGTCGGACATTTCGGACATATCGGACTTGGAGGAGTTGCCGTTGGACACGGCCAGTAGAGAGCAGGCGCCTGTGGAGGTGGGCCGCCTCCGCCACACGGATAGGGACCCCTCGATCTCAATCGAGCTTCCCGACCCGGCGCCAGAATTGTTGCAGCGCATGGAGTACTTCCGGTCAGCGCGACGCTTCAGCCCTACTGCGACTCTGTGGATGCCATTAATGTTAACTTTTGGTGTCACACACAGAGTTTTATCGGCAATGTCCGCCAAGAATCCGATCAGAGCAGCGCGGAGGTTGGCTCAGGTGATGGTGAGCAACCAGGGGGAAGATTGGCTGGATTTCTTTATGTATTTTATGAACGTGGCCTTCTTCCCTCTTCTCCTTCCTCGCCTCATCCTAAGGGATATAAAATTTGCTGTGGTAATTATTAGACAGATAGTGGATAGAATGGGTACTTGGTCACGTTTCGAGTTTTATGAAGGGAGGGAGAAGGTGACCGTGTTCTGGATGGTCAGGACGGCTTGTCACACCTTCTCCATTGACGATGAGGACAGCTATGAGAATGCTCTCGAGCAGGACGATAGCAACTTCCACCCTGGACATTTGGAAGAGCTCCTTTCCATGGGGGTGGGCAGATATTTGGCATTTAGGGAAGGGTTTATGTTCAATTGCGCCATTTGTGATTACGATTTTATTGATAGAATGCGGAAGGATCGGGCGGAGGATGACCCCAGGGTTTTCACTCGAGCGGGCGCCCGATACCCCTGCTGTGGGGTAATCGTACACAAAGCCTGCTACTGGGAGAAGCAGACGCCTTGCGAGTCATGTGCATTCTGCTACACGCCTCTTAGGGGGGGAAGTCTGTGGGAGACAGACGATGCGGCCCTGAAGAGGACCGCGGGGACTAGAAGGATTGTTCGGGGCTTGTGCGGGGTAAATCCACATAAGACCAACCTGGATAGCCCTGTAATGAACGAGCATGACGCTTATCCTCCATCTAAATACCCCACGCACCTCCCGGTGGGGTGGCAGACCTTGATACCAAGGGGGGCTTTGATCCCCCAGATAGACCCGCATTGGTCAAGGGCCATGGGCGCTCCCAGGACCCTATCTCCGACTGGAAGTATATCCAGTTTGGAGATAGACGACTAGGAAATGGGCAGGGCGCAATATTTTTGAACAAGGGGCCAAAGAAATTTAATAATCAAAATTACAGAAAAAGGGCAAAATTCTCAAAATTCAAAGACGACTGTGATACCAAGTATGAGTGAAGCTATTCCCTATGGACGGCGAAAAGAGAGGAAGCGCGTGCAAATTTTTACAATTATGAATGTGTTTATGTGTATGTGTAGGATGTGTATTTAAGATAAACTAGATATTTGGAATATGTGGTGTACCGGTGAAATGTGAGGTACTTATGCTAGATGTGTTTAATGATATGCTATATATTCTACGCCGGACGAGATTACTGTCTGCCGGTGGTATATTGACTACTGAGATTGTTTGACCATATTGACACACACTAGATGGTGTCACTTCCTTTTGTAGTTGATGACCTTGTTGTTTCGGGATGGTGAGTCCTTTGTAAGCGATAATCTTGCTCGAGCCGCGCAAGAAGAAAGGTGGGGGAGAGTGTTGGTGTGAGTCCTGATTTATTTAAGAAAATATCCGTGTTCTATTGAAATACTGTTTAGATCAGGGCAAGCTTGTAATTTGCAGGAAATATAGCTTTAAGGCAGTTTGACCGTTGAGTGACCCTTCGAGGCACATGTTTGTGGAGGTGGCTAAGTAGATTAATTAGGAGTATTGATTCTGCTGGTGAGTGACGTGCGCGATGACGTGGGCGCGAGGACATGGGGGATGAGTTGGCAAGTCCCAATTGGAGGAGGAGGAGAGGTGTTGTATAGAAAAAGAGGAGATAGGACTGAGAAAAGGGACTTCTCCAGAGATCTGCTTCAGCTTCAGGACTCCCTGCTGAGACCACAGAGAAAGACTATCCAGGATACATAGAATGCAGGACATTCTATTCAGACTAGCATTCCAGACTTTTACATACACTGCCTCTCAAGGAGATAGATTCGGACTTTGGGCATTCTTCTCGCCAGACTTGTCTCCACTCACATTCACCAGCTAAGTAGAACATTTTCACTGTGTACTTGTTTGAATATCCTACTGCTTGGCCAGGGTAGCTTGAAGGGAAAACACTCAGTGGTATTCACACCTCCCAGCAAAGGGTATTGTTACATTGGTTCAGGGCTCACCAGGACATTATTAGGATTGGTGTATATTCATCCATTATAATTGTTCACTTCAAATAAATATCTAGCACTGCAGATTTCCAGTTTGTATTTTGATTCCGAGAATGGTATGTAGGGCCAGAATTCTATCGCACAAACCTATAGGGACACTATAATTGACTATAATTGGTTAGACACCATAGGAGAGCGGAGAAGCATCACAGCCAAGCGGAAGACTTAGGTAACATCCCAGACGGGGGCTATAGATCCAAAGCCCATAGTTCAACCTAAAGCTAACATGACGTGTCTAAATGATCTAACAGTAATGCTAACATTATAACTATATCCAGAACTAAATTGAGATAGGAGGAACACCTACATTATTAAGGAGGGGGGAATACAAGGGGAGGGAGAGCAAGGGAGGTTGTTCGGGGAGGGGGAGGTGAAGGAAAATTGATAGTTGTATAGGTGTGTGTGTGGGCGGGGGGGGGGGGGGGGGGAGGTTGCAAATTTTTTTCCATGAAACCCTCTCATATCAGTCATTCTCATCTCTCCTCTCACTCTTTCTCTCTCTCTCTCTGTCCCTCCCTCTCTATCTTTCCCTCCTACACCTTAGGCCCGACGTAGGCCCCCTGTGATTTTAGCCATTTTTGGCAATCAAAATCAAATTAATATCTCCAAATTAAAATAAACGTCCAGTAAATTGTTGGATTCCTATAAGAAGTAGAAACACAACACACAACTACCTCTACAATCCAAGTGCCGAAGGCACTTGTAAAACCTTAAAACACTTAACAGAAAAACGTAAGAAACTACTAGTTAGTCAGGTTCACTGTGTTCATTTTTTAACTTTCGTTGGCATTTTTTGGAGATTAGTTAAACTATACATTTTTGGAAACGTCAGAACATCCGCAATCCAAAAGTGGATGATGTCATTTTCGCTGAAGCTTATTTTGCAAATTATCAATATTTTTGTAAAAAAAGTGAAAAATATGATTTTAATTAATAAAAAAAATTAAATCATTAGGAGATTAGTAAAATTATACATTTTTGGAAACCTCAGAACGTCAGCAATCCAGAAATGGATGATATCATTTGCGCCGAAGAATATTTTGCGAATTATCAATATTTTTGTAAAAAAAGTGAAAAATATGATTTTTAATTAATAAAAAATTCCAAATCATTAGGAGACTAGTAAAACTATACATTTTTGGAAACGTCAGAACATCAACAATCCAAAAATGGATGATGTCATTTGCGCTGAAGCCTATTTTGCGAAATTATCAATATTTTTGTAAAAAAAAGTGAAAAATATGATTTTTAATTAATAAAAAATTCCAAATCATTAGGAGATTAGTAAAACTATATATTTTTGGAAATGTCAGAACGTCAGCAATCTCAAAATGCATAGTGCTATTTGTGCCAAAGCATATTTTTGCAAATTATTGATGTTTTTGTAAAAAAAAAAGTGAAAAATAATATTTTAATGAAAAATAATCATCCAATTCAATTAAAGGTTTATGTTAAACAGCCTATTTATGATTGTTTCAAGTAATGTCAGATGTTCTGAACAACATATCAAAAGTTGGAAAAAATCGGAGCATGGAAAAGTACAAAAATACACAAAACTAAAAAGGCTGCCACTCAAATTTGGCATTGTTAAGATTGTCATTCTTTTTTTCACTTCTTTTAATGTCAGAGTTAATATTATGACCAATATTCAAATATATGACCAAAATAGATCAGGAGGTATGTTGCATGATAAGTTTCAATTGAAAAATCTGCAGGTCTCATCAAATTTATCTCTTTAAATTAACAAAAACTATGAAAATCTGCTTAAACTGGGCTAAATTAATATACTTATTGGTGTCTGTCCCCTGAATAGTCGAGTATTTCCCCTGATACATTGCAGTCATGTGGGACTTGAGAATCAATCATCCTGAGACTTGGAGGGAACTTCAAGTAGGCAAACTTTCAGTATCCAAGGGTGACATTCTTTTTTTGTCTATTGGGGCAGATCATGCATGTGAACACCTGAACAAGCTAATGAAGGTTCGCTCTGGACTGGTTGGCATTTCTAACAATGCAAATGCTAGACAGATTTTTCATGGCTTCACCAGAAATGTCCTGCCTCTCAAGAGAGTTGGATTTGAAGGATACAAAGGATCTTTATGGCAGGTTGATGGTCCTTGCAAGATCCAACCGAGAAATCAACCAGAATTACGCCATAGAAAACTATGAGTTTACTTTAACCCCAAGGGCACTATTTTCCCTGGATGGAGCAATGCTGCCATGCACTGACAAATCAAAGTTATTCAATGCACTGAAAAATTTGACAAGTGTAGATAGCCCACATCAAAATTCTGGATTCCTGCTGTACTGTCCTGTAGCTACAGACTCAGTTTATGCAATTCCTACAGATGATGGATATCCAAGTCGCAAGATTGCTCTGGTGGATGGTATAGTAGTTGTCCAGAAGTTAACTAAGTTGTGACAGTAAAGGACCTCAGTGAATGGTTTAATGACCAAATGATATCTCTAACAAGGGACTTTGATGAGTTAATTCTGGTGTTTGACACCTACAGGGCTGATTCCCTGAAGCTTGCCACAAGAGAGAAGAGAAGACAGGGAAAGGATCCAATCCAGTATCAGGTCAAAGATGATACAAGCATCAAAAACATTCCAATGAGTCAATTCCTTTCTCATGACCAAACAAATGCTGACCTTAGATCCTCAAATATAACAAAGACTCACACAAAGTAGTAATCTTTTCTGCCTCAGGATGTACTAAAAGCAACCATCCATTACATTTTGAAGACAACAACCATGAAGAAGCAGACACATTGTTGATCCACCAGGCAGTGTAGGCATCTCAGAGAAACCCCTTGGATGCACCACTGATCTTCTTCTCCCCAGACACAGATGTATTAATAATAGTTATAGCCAATTATGAACTCTTGCTGAGAAATACATTCATTTCATAAGCATCTGGGGTTGTGGAAATAAAGCCAGGATGGACATGTCTTGGTATGGAACATGCAAAGGCTTTGCCAGTGTTCCATGCATTCACAGGTTGATATATAATAAAAATCCAGCAGAAATTGAAGACAGTCCCTTCATTTATACATGGAAAACTAGTAGTCTTATTGCATGTTTTATTTAATATCTAATATTAATTTTCTTTGACACCAATGCCAATAATTTGCAACTTTATTGTAATCTTTAACAAATACGGTACCTTAGTTTATATGGGTAATCTTTATGTGGTGACCCCATTTGACCTTAATATCTTACAAGATATCAATGTATAATTAGGTCCACCATGCCACTGCATTATAAAGTCCAAATGCCATGAAAATATTAGTTTTGTACCCAGATTTAGAATTTTTTATTAATTAAAAATCATTTTTCACTTTTTTTACAAAAACATTGATAATTTTCAAAAATACGCTTCAGTCCAAATATCATCATCCATTTTAAGATTGCTGACATTCTAACATTTCCAAAAATATATAGTTTTACTAATCTTTTAATGATTTAGAATTTTTTATTAATTAAAAATCTTATTTTTCACTTTTTTTACAAAAACATTGATAATTTGGAAAAATACACTTTGGTCCAAATGACATCATCCATTTTAAGATTGCTGACGTTCTGATGTTTTCAAAAATATATAGTTTGACTAATCTCTTAATGATTTAAACGATTTAGAATTTTGTATTAATTAAAAATCATATTTTCCCTTTTTTTTACAAAAACATTGATAATCTGCAAAAATACGCCTCGGTCCAAATGACATCATCCATTTTAAAATTGTTGACGTTCTGACGTTTCCAAAAATGTATAGTTTTACTAATCTCTTAATGATTTAGAATTTTTTATTAATTAAAAATCATATTTTTCACTTTTTTAACAAAAATATTGATAATTCGCAAAAATAGACTTCGGCGCAAATGACATCATCCATTTTCTAATTGCTGACGTTCTGATGTTTCCAAAAATGTATAGTTTTACTAATCTCCAAAAAATGCCAACGAAAATACATAGTGAACCTGACTAAGTGCACTAGCCTCCTTATTAAATAACAGAGATCTCGAAGGGGGTTCCCCGGGGATTTCCCCAGGACTGGTTTCGGTCCCGATTTTGGTACTCGTACTGGTGGCAGTGGCGATGTTTATAAACCCGAAAGTACATCAATATTCCACAAAGAGAATAGATAAAGATGGCTTAATCATCCCTAACACTGTAAGGAATCACTAGACGTGGAATATTGAAATGACAGCGTCCCTTTCCCCTGAATTTTAGTGGAAATCTTACCAGTAAGAAGCCACAGGTCTAAAGTCTCGATCCCCTCACGGAAGCAGCGGCTGCAGGCGACAGTGGCGCCTCACCCACGGAGGTTTGGGAACTAGCGATGCAACGGGTTGTACTTGTGGGTGTTGTGTTTTGTCATTTTGGTTAAAGGCTGGTTCGGTTCAAGTAGGTACATTCTACTCAATCGAAATGAGTTTTTTTGTTCAATAACTGGTTCCATCTGATGTATGGAGGTTGTGTAGAGCTAGACAAATGTTTTAAGATACCGTTTTACGAGTGGTAAGGGTTGGGGTGTGTAATAATAACGTGGGTGGACATGTGTTGGTTTGTGCACTGGTTGCAAACTGAGCCGAGACTCGAGAGTCAGTCCCGACGACGACCCCCGTCTTTGTTGATTCGGAGCCGTTGTATGGTTTATCTTACTTACTTGTCCCTCTATAAAGACTCTTGCTTGCCTAGTACATTGTGGGACCATTTGGTGTAATGGATACCAATTTAAAACCAAAAAATAAGTGTAACATTGGATCCCAAAGGCTTTGGGATTCAATGTTACACCTATTTTTCTGTGATGCATTACCTATTTTAGGGTGATTATTTCTGTTGACGGTCCTGGGTAAGACCTTAAAGTGCCTGGTCCTGGGTGAGACCTTAAAGTGCCTTTCTGTCTCTTTTCTCTGTCTCTCTCTCCCTTCTTCTCTATCTCTTTTTCCTGGGTATGACCATAAAGTGCCTTTCTGTCTCTTTTCTCTGTCTCTCTCTCCCTTCTTCTCTATCTCTTTTTCCTGGGTATGATCATAAACTGCCTCCCTCTCAGCTCTCCCGCCCTTGATATAACACTTCAAAGTGTTGATAAGGGCCCACCAATCTCTCTCACTCACTCCCTCTCAGCTCTCCCGCCCTTGATATAACACTTCAATGTGTTGATAAGGGCGTAAAGCAACCAATCTCACTCACTCACTCACTTAGACAAGAATCAGATTCGAAGTACATGTATTTAATTAAATGACGCTTCTGTGGCTTACCATATATGGTCCATATATATATTACACGATATATTTAGAGAGAAAAGGCCTGTGTTGTTGAAGTGGTCCTGATGCCTAAATTAAATCAACAAACTGACATAGCCATTTTTTATGTCAGTTATGATCGACAAACGACATAGTAGACCCTTTCCTAGTGCGACAAATCAACATGTGATTCTGGGACAAGGGACAAATGCGCGACAAATCGACACAGCCACAGGACCCCCTGCCCCCACCCTCCCTACCCCCTCCCCATCAGGAACTCTTGTTGACCATAAAATAAATTACGCAAGCTTTATATCCCATGAGGAACATGATTTGTTTCTCTAATTGTGTCTTCTTGTCAATCTTGACTTGCCTGATGTGATATTGAGTAATCTAACTATTAATTCCTGCCATGCTTGTAGTTATCTGTTTGTAGTTAAATGGGTTCATATTATAACTGAAGTTTTTTTTATCATAGGGGTCCTTACGTTCACATGGTTAATTGTACTGTTTTTAAGT
This sequence comes from Sthenelais limicola, assembly GCA_942159475.1. Taxonomy (NCBI): domain Eukaryota; kingdom Metazoa; phylum Annelida; class Polychaeta; order Phyllodocida; family Sigalionidae; genus Sthenelais; species Sthenelais limicola. The sequence goes on along the minus strand of OW804094.1, from coordinate 6,480,140 downwards.
GGGCGAAAACAATACAAAAAAATGTTGTTCCTCAAAAGTTTCTCTGTCTCACACATATTATTGTGATTCGACGGGTGCTTAATGTAATAAGGACGCAGTTCGTCATAATTATAAATGAAACGTAGATAATTTGTGTAAATTTATAGTATATTAATGATCTTTAAACTTAAACTGTTTAAAACGTGCAATTGTGTATATTAAATTATTAATCAAATTTTGTACTCGGCAGAATGAGACCTATCACAAACTGTGAAATTTGTTTTAAAAATATGCTGCAGGTTTGACGACTACCTGGGTATAATTGCTTCTATTGTGAATATTCATTCTTGTGTATCATTGCTTGCTAGATATGTTCAGGTGGACTGCAGACTACCTGGGTATTGCTTCTATTGTGAATATTCATTCTGGTGTATTATTCCTTGCTAGATATGTTCAGGTGGACTGCAGACTACCTGGGTATTGCTGTTCTCTTGAGACTATTCATTCTTGTGTTTTATTGCTTGCTAGATATGTTCAGGTGGACTGCAGGCTACCTGGGTATTGCTGTTCTATTGTGAATATTCATTCTGGTGTATTATTCCTTGCTAGATATGTTCAGGTGGACTGCAGACTACCTGGGTATTGCTTTTATTGTGACTATTCATTCTGGTGTATTATTGCTTGCTAGATATGTTCAGGTGGACTGCAGACTACCTGGGTATTGCTTCTATTGTGACTATTCATTCTTGTGTTTTATTGCTTGCTAGATATGTTCAGGTGGACTGCAGACTACCTGGGTATTGCTTCTATTGTGAATATTCATTCTGGTGTATTATTCCTTGCTAGATATGTTCAGGTGGACTGCAGACTTCCCAGGTGGCCATCCCTGTATTGTGTGCAGCAACGCAGACCCGTGCCACCATCTACTGGATATTGTAGACAACAGGACCATCAAGGAACGCTTAGAAGAGGTGGGTCGTATTTGACATGACGTTTGTTTAATGAGCTTTTCATATGAATGTCATTATATTGATGATGGTAATACTAAATGTTAAATGAATATTTTGGGTAAAGAAGAGCTGTATTCAGGGTATGGATATGTATAATGTTCAGTATGCATATTGTGGCAAATGCTTTGTAAATATTCCATTTTATTGTCGACTTTAAAGTGGCTAAGATAGTTAAAAACATAGGTTTGGGAGTAGTCAAGAATCGCCTTGAAAATTCCCCCAACAACTAAATCAAACCTTCTTAGTCCTATTACAATCTTATTTTTCTTTTAGCTTTCCCATTTGCTGTGAAAATACAATCCTTTTGTAACTGTTGCCTGCTCCTCTCTGCGCTGCCCCCATGACAGTTTGAATTTATAGAACTGGGTGACAATGTGGTTTAGGAGACCTGTCAATCTAGCTCAAATCACAAAATGGCCAGTGTCATACCTACTTTTTTGCTCTAACTTAGTTCTCTCCCTTCCTGATTCACTTTTACATTAAATGTATTATTTGGACTTTCTTCCTAACTTTGGAAAATGCGTTACAAAACCTTGTCAGTTTCCCAGTCATGTTGTGGTTACACTGGCCAAACTGGGTCACCTCGGCGCTGACTGGAGGAACCTCTCCAGTTACCTGCTGCGCATGACAACCTCACTAAACCACCGAATTTGCGACGGCAGCTATAAATGAATTCACTCTCTTTATGGTAAAATATCTGTTAAAGTATGAAATATGTAAACTCCGCATTTCCCCAGATTTGTTAGGTAGGTTCAGACGCAAAGCATACTAGGATATTGGAAAGAAATTCCGTTACTCATGATTCTAGTCCTGAACAGTGAGAAGAGTCACTTTAATGTAACATGCGCTTCTAAAGCTTGATATGACAAGTCAATATCCATTTAATTCATATATATCTACCATATTTCAGGTATTGGAGCTATCAGTTGACAAGACAACTACACAGTGGCTTTGTGAGCTTTGCTACACCAACTTGAGATGTATAGAGGAATACTACACCTTGCTCACCTCCTTCAAGAAGCAGTACACCCAGAATGCCATCAGTAGGGGGGAGCTAGCACAGGGGAGTGATACAGGAGCAGGAGCAGGAGCAGGAATCAGAACAGATAGCCATGGCAACAACAGCAGTAGCCAAAGAAACTCAGCTCACATACTTAGTGCTGTTAGGTTTGGAGAAGAACTTTTACAAAATCTTGGAGCTGATGAAATGGAAACAAGCATAAGAAAACCATCATTAGCACCACCACAATCACTACAAACAAAGAGCCAAGCTAAAGTAGCTGAGGCACCTCAAAATGTGGACAGTGGTGATAGAGAAGGTACAGGGGAGGAGGAGAAAGATGGTGCAAACAATGACAGTGAAGGGGACGATGGTGGGGATGTACGTGGGGATGATTTCATGGAAGATGATGACTTTGGAGAACGGGTAAATGAAGATCTCATTCATGAGAGGGAAAGAGATCAACATGAAGGAGAAACAAACTCAAATTCCAAGGAAAGTTCAGAAACTGGTTTAACATCACCTGTTAAAACTGTCTTAGATGAAAAGAGTTATAACAGTGGAAATGCAAGTTCTTCTTCTAAGCCTTCTGATGAAAGTTTGACTTTAAAAAAAACTAGGAAGCCCAGGTCATCAAAAAAGAAAAAGAAAAGTTTAAATGAAAGCTGCGAGATAACAGACTTCCCCAAAAAGACACATGTTGAGAAAACTTTTAGTTGTTTGCAATGCGATCAAATCTTCCAGAAATACCGCACCCTTGCAGAGCATATGAAGACACATCATAATGACAGCTCTCATGTGTGCCACTGTGGTAAATCATTCCCTAATGCCAAAAGACTTAGAATTCATAAGAACACACACACTGGGGAAAAGAAAAAGATTTGCCCCAAGTGTGGAAAAGTGCTAAAAAGTAACCACTCTCTCATGATGCATATGGACCTTCACCAAACTGAAGGACCCTACGAGTTTGTGTGTGAGATTTGTAATGCAGGTTTCCACTATAGGGGGAGCTGGAAGCAACACATGAACAAGCATGAAACTGGGAAGCATGTGTGTACAATATGTGGCATGAGTTTCACCCAAGGACACAGCTTACAGAAACATAATTTAATTCACATGGATGAAAAACCCTTATTATGCTCTTATTGTGGGAAAACATTCCGACATGGAAGCAGCCTTAAATGTCATCTTCTCTCACACACTGGGAAATATCAACACAGGTGTCAAATCTGCAACAAGGGGTTCTTTAGGAAGATAGATTTAACCAGACATGGGGTTACTCATTCCAACAAGTGATCACCTTCTTTTAAATGGGTCAGATTTTCAGAAAATGTACAATTCAACTTCACCAATCCTCTCAAATAACCTACATTAATTTAAGACGAAAATAAAGTTTAAATTACAGTTCAACTCTCTAAACAGATTGCTAGAATCAATGCAATGCCAAATATACTCGAATTTAACTAGTATTGACCAAATTCTCCTTATCCTTGATAGCGCGAAAATAAGTTATCCCACCATCACGCCACCTGGAGGCGGAGATAAAGCTAAGGCGAGAGCTTCCGGCTCTGGCTCCCGCAACCTTAGAAACAGAGTAGGCCTAAACATGATTGTAACATTGCTCGGCCTCTACTCTTTGAAATAGGTAAAATTATATACCTACGGATAGCTGAGAATATACTCTTTTCATATTTTTTAATCCTGTGACCATGTTCACATTTTTTGCTGGTGTTATTGCCGTTTTCGCGGGTGGCGGTCGGCGCGAACACCTAAGGCGGAAGCTTCCGTCTCAGCCTACTGGGAGATAATGCAGCCTACAGCGCCACTGGTGTTAAATTCGCACCCTATCTAACTATCTGGGTTCAGCACAATTGCAGCCTAATTTAGCAGAATTTACTAAATGTGTACAGCTGCCAATTGTACATTTTCTGAAAATCTGACCCATATAGAGTGACACGATGTGCTTGCTCTCCTGTGCTACCACTGAGTGAATCAAAACGCTCTAATACGTGATGTCACATTGGGTGTGACGTAACTGAACACCTGTTACAGGTGATATTAGTTATCACTTGGTAACATTACCAAGGCTAGTGTCTGCATGGTGACACTGGCATTGTTTGTCAACAAGGTTTGTGTTGTATTAGTAGGGATATGTTATGATTCGTTTTCAATTTTAAATCAGTTTTTAAATCGGTTACCTTGTTATTCTTTTTCATGTCTTTGAGAGTTTGATGTGACAAAAGAAAGTGCGTTAACCTGTCTTCGGTGTTAGGTTATTTTCAAAGTGGCTAGTTTTATGAGAGAAAATAATAGTAAAATATAGTAGTAATTTTGATATAAATGAATATGATATGGATGTATTCCAGGATGTTTGTAGTGACTATGGTGGACCCTCTGGTTCTATCTCAAATGACCCTCATTCTAACCTTAATCCATTTAGTGTTGCATCTAAGCTAACAGCCAAAGTGTTATATTCCAGAATGAATGTCATGAATGTTGATCACCTCATAGAGTTATTTGGTTATAAGTTGATACACAGACAGTAAACACATATAAGTAAATTGAAGCCAATTGTTATAAGAGAAGGAGGAAGATATCCAGCTAGAAACCTTGTTTCCCCATATGTATGTATGTAATAACTTTATTTCCAGTCGTACAATTACATTGTTATAATGCAGTTTCAGGAAAAAGGGACAAAGAAAGACAATAATCTATTCATAAACTATCTGTGCTCGCACAGGTTTTCCTAGTCTCCCTATACCCTTAGAGAGATAATAATTGACTTGTTAATGGTTCGTTTTCTTTTGTTTCGGTACCAAATTCATACTTATGAGTTAAGGAATATTATCATTTTACATTACATACCTTTTACTGTAAACAAAAATAGTACAACTCTCTCTTATAAGAGATGAGAAAATATATGGCAATCCCATATAAAGTCAACATTTATACGAAAGTGTCAATTGTTTATGTCCGGTCTGGGACAATGATCAACTTATTCTTATATAATGCTGGATGTCCCTAAGTTGGAACCTGTCAGACAATCGTATTATCTACCAATTTAGTTATAGATGGAATAGATTAAGACTGTCAGTAAGACCCAACTTCATTCAACAGACTTGTGAAACGTATTGTATTGAATAGTTATAGCACATCAATTATGTTTAAATGCTAGCGTTTCCTTTTATTCAGGTCCGAATATTTACCCTGACGAGTATTTACCCTGACCAATCACACATCAACTGCTATTCTTGATATTAATAATATTTATATTTTACTAACAACTTATTATTAAAGTAGTTTATTCTGGTTCGAAAGAAATAAGAATATTAAAGTATAATTGTGTTTATATCCTTTAATTTGTAATTGTTCATTGCTTTGGAGCAGACAGTTGAATATTGCTGGTATTAAGTTACTACTGTGTCTGGGGCAGGGGGAAGACAGGGTATTTACCCCACCCTGGGTGTATTAGGAGGAATGACATATGCCTAACTCCTTGTATAACACCAGAATAAATAAATGATTTTAAAAAAACATACAGTTTACCACTTTTTACTCATTATTTTCCTCCGGCGAAGTATATATGTAACAACTACATATATTTGTATAACTTCTCATCTTAATAACCATTATACTTATGTTAAACTCCATTATTTCCTTTGTGCAGCCCCCAGATCTAATTGTTACCAGAATTTAGTTGTTGTATACAGTTATGTTATCTATTGATACGAAAGTGGGCAATTAATCTCTTTATGGGGTTGTACAGCCCCCAGTATTCCCTACTGGGAAGTATCCTCCCCCTTGATTGACCCACTTAAGGCTGGTCTCCACTGGCTGTGGTAAGCTCTACGGTAAGCCTTGCGATGGTTTGTGCTGGTTCTGCAGGTGAAGAGGAATGACGAGGTCCTGCCTACATGGATCACTTCTCGCAATCACAGCACCATCGCAGGGCTTACCGCAGCCAGTGGGGACCACCATTAACCCCCATTGTAACCAGATACCGCTGGGTCATGGAGCTTTGTCTACTGAATAAAAAACACTTACAAGTGGGTATGTGCATTGTCCAGCCTTATTTCCCTCAACTCTAGAATAAAAGCATAGACAAGCCTTGAATTTGAAGGAATAAATTCGGCAACTGTTTTTACTTATTCATATAACCTAACACTAACCATAGCAAACCCTATACAAATCGTAATATCTCGCGGTTATACTCTGGATGTTCAGCTGGACCTCGTGTTTGTGAGGGTAAACATAAGTAGAGGAGACTAAAAAATGGAAAAGAATATACACCAACATATCAGAGTATTTGGATTTAATAAGAGCTTAAAGACTCACATCTTTCCTTTATTGTACTTATTGAAATGGTTTTTTTTCAATGTATTAATTGTCTAACCAGAGTGTTGCGGAGAGTTGTGATATCCATCTTTATGCCGCCTGTCGCCCTTTCTGACCCAATGTATATAAATTAATTATCACTTGACCGCAAGTGGTTAGCATTACAGAGAAAGGGGGTCTGGAGGCTAAATCGCAGATATGATAGTTTGGTTGTTTTTATCATTCTTATCAATTACAATCACCAGAAAAAGGAGAAAACACTAGTAAAATAATAATTATGGATTAATGTAAGAAAAGAATAATTTCTTGTTGATGAATTTATTTCGGATTAAATACACTTCCTATCTTTTGTCCCACTTCGTGAGCCTCAAATCTGAGGAATGGTCCTGTGGTTTAGAGGGTCCCCCTACTCCAGTCATTTGGTGGCATCCTCTTTATCTGCCCCCCAGATCGGAGTGTTCAGAATCGGAAGAGGCCTGGCCTGTAACACAATCTTGGATAAAGAGTTCTCCAGGAACATGACTATTTGGGAAGATTCGCTAGTCCATTCCCCAAAAGAAAAATACAAAAGTCAGTCATTTTTTTCCAAACATAAATCGTTTATTTTACAAAATTAATGTCCTGTATATAAATGTCTAAACCTAGCTAAATATGCACAATGGTTTTGTGTGATGCTCGATGTATACATGTTATAATGGAGAGATGAGATTTGAGTATTTCAGGAAGCAATATACAAACTAGTTACCTTGACTACCATGAACACAAAAGCCTTTTTGAAGCTGAGAATGTACAGAAGTTTGCAACTACACTAAGTCTACCTCATCTACACTCTGTTTGAAACCTACTTAGCGTAAACATCAAAGCGACCCAATGGTAACCCTACGGCGAACCGCTCCAAGTAGATCTCAAATAGAGTGTACACTACTGCTGGTCCCTTTATCAATACACATCACCAATAGGGGGATTTGCATAGCCGCCATTTTGAATCTTAATTCCCATGGAATTATGGGACTGATGGTACAGTGTACAATCTATAGAAAACATGTTATGCTCAGCATGGGATATATATCAGTGATCTTATGTCAATAGCCATGTGTTTTGCATGTTTCCAAAAAACAAGATTTTATACTTCCCATCATGCATTCGGTTTTCATAGATCATTTACATAAGCTATGGTATCAGTGAAAAGATCCTTTCATTTTTCGATAAAAATGTTGCTTATTATTTGTATGACAGAATAATGTGAACTGAAGCCATCCCAGCATGCGCTGTCATAGACATGCGCAGTGGCACATGCAACTCCCCTATTCTTACTCATGCTTACAGAAGCAGATATATCATCTTGGATAATATTCTCATGTGGGCTTATTCGTGAAAAGTGTTAGGTTTCTGGTCTGAGATCAGCTTTTTTCTGTGGAAACTATAGCAAAAGTTAATTTTGATATACTATGGGAAACTGAAGGCATACGATATTAGAAACAGGACTTTGTATATATACATAAGTATGGATATATTATATATTTATTTAAAAAATTTGCATAAATGGAGATGGGTATATAGGAGCACTTGTGATGTATTAGAAATCGATAAAACAGAATCCAATTTGAAAGAATTATCATAAACCACATCCACCTCAGCAAATCTATATATACCAGGTAAAGCCCCAGTCCACTAAGCCGATTCTCATGCGATTTTGCGCCCCAGAGGACTCTCCTGCACTTAATTCTGTGAGAATCGAATGAGAATCTGCTTAGTGGACAAGGCCCTTAATAGATGTAACCTAAGGCATACTATATCATAGGATAACTGACGAGGGGGCACCTGGGGTTTAATATTTAAAACAAATTTTAATATATATTACAGATATTGTGGATTTAGATTTACACTATACAGGAAAACAGCGGAATGAAAATAAAAAAGACCCTGTAATTATGTTTCCTTTATAAGCGACCAGCACAAAAGATATTAAGGAAGTCTTTGATCATTATGAAATCGTATAGCAAATTATAAAAAACAATCTTAATGGATTAGTCTATGTATATTCAGGTTCAGTGAAATAACGCCAGGGAGAATCTAGCCTTGTCACAACATAGGCATCGGCCGAAATATTAAATAATCTGTTTTCGTAAGCACTTATTTTTTTGATAGGGAGGTTCAGCAAGTCTAACCTATACGTAAACGTATCCGTGTCTCTGATATACAAACATAATTTAAAAGGAAGAAAGAGAAGACATTCAGCAACACATGGCGGGAAAAAACGTAATGTAACATATTTAGCAAAATGATTCATATACAAATTTATCTTTTATACATAAAAATGCGACGTAATTCACTAAAAAGATATGGATACGGTTACGTAATTGAGATAGGTTTGCTTGCCGAACCTCCCTAGTGTTATAGAATCTCTGAATTGAGTAATGAAGTAGTGCATTTTGGCTATGTTGTTTTGCACGTAAGAGATTCCACCTTATATCGAGATTCAACTATTTTCCTTCCAAGCAACTAGTGATATATCAAGTCACATGGAGGATGTACGATTCACATAATACACATGGATAAAATACCATTATTTTCAATCGAATATCAAGTAAGGTTTTATGGCAATGTTGGTACATGTATGTATATACCTATATTCATAATTATATTTTAGTTAATCTATTGGGAAAATGGCTTCAAAATGATCTCCATGCAATTCCTCAATGGAATTCGTTCTAGTGGTAACGATCCTATTTAATAGAATCACCACGAGTCAATCTATGAACATATATATGGGTCAGATTTTCAGAAATTGTACAATTCGTCTTCCCTAATCCTCTCAAATAACCCACTTTTAAGACAAAAATGAACTTCAAAATGCAGTTTAACATTACACAACTGATACTATAAATCAATGCGATCCCAAATATACTCAGATATACCCGGTATTCATCATTTTTCAGCCAAATTTAGTAGAATTTCCTAAATGTGTAGAGCTGCCAATTGTACATCTTCTGAAAATCCGACCCATGTCTTCTAACAAAACACACACTGAGCCTCAGCCTGTCGTAATGGCGATGCCCTATATGGGACAAATCGCCTGAAAATGTACAATTGCCAGCTCTACACATTTATAAAATTCTGATAAATTATGCTGAGAAAGCATAAATACTAGGTATATATCTGAGTTCTGTTGTATTGCCTTGACTCAGACAATCTGTTGGGTTATGTTGGGCTGTATTTGAATCCTATTTCTGTCTTAAATTTGTATTATTTGAGAGAATTGGTGAGGCCCAATTATACACTTTCAGATGACCTGGCCCATATATTAGTCGTTCTTTAACACCCAGCTTTCATGGAACGTTTCCACAAATAAATACTAGAAACAATATTTATATCCATCTCATCTTCTGCTACAAAAAGAGTAAAATATGAACAATGGAGTTCCATCATGATTGTAATTAATATACTCACGGAGAGTATGCAATGTGAATATATATGTGGGTCAAATCGCCTAGAAATAAATGTACCATGCACAGCTCTAAACATTTAGTAAATTTTCCTAAACTAGGCTGAAGAAATGGCCAATACCCGGTATTTCTGAGTATATTTGGTAGAGGGTTGATTCAAACCATCTGTTTGGTTATGCTGAACTGTATTTTAAACTTCATTTTTGTCTTAGATCTGATTTATTTGAGAAGATTATTGAAGGCGTATTGTACATTTTGTGGTGATTTGACCCATATAATAGCCCAAGGAGTGATTATACATTAGATATCTCAGTAAAACATGTTGTTAATCCACACTTTTGAAGGAGAAATTATAAGTGATTAGGGCACGATACTTTGATATTAAACGGAAAAAAGTTTAACCGTCTTACGACGCAAAGATAGGAGTGTTTGAATGGAATAATTCTGTTGAGTTCTTTATCTTTAGTTCAGCTTTGAAGGTCTTATCATATCGGCAACTCGCAAATAGTTTATAAGACTAAGACTGAATATATAGGTCTGTCGGAATAAATAGATAAATAAATACAAATCATACGTAGATCTAAAATGCCAATAGAAAATTGATAACTAAAAGAATACACTTTTTCGTTCCGTTTTATCAGATTAATATATAATATGTGATGTGTTTCAGGGAAATGATGTTACGTAATGCTTTGGTCACCCTGGTGGCCACCTAGTGGACAGTGGGCAAACAATATACTCTATACGAAGACCTTTAAAACGCAAGGATATATTTAATACAATGTCCTGATATTTGGTACATAGATTCATATGATTAAAGGTGCTGAACCCTTTAAAAATCAGAACATTTTCAAAAAGAGATCTTGTGAATAAAACACTTTGAAAAATATCAATTTTGCCACTCATTTTCCTTTAACACATCACATATCTGAGAGCGATATGTTGAACATAATACGAAAAGCTTTGCTTCCGTCAACTGATCAGAAGTAGCAGTGAATACAGAATATTTCGCATTAAGGAAAATATGCTTCACAAAGAATAGTATACATAAATAAAGAGTATATATTTTAACTTAGATTTAAGAACAATTATACATCGAGATATCAGTAAATGAGACCCTTTCCTTCACTCCAACTAAAATATATTATTGCCCTTTTAATCTTCTCTCTATGCTGCGGTAATCATTTTTTTCCTCTGCATAAAATTGAAGACGGATACTTGAAAATATTGCTGAGTCATTGAACAAACCACCTAAAACTTAAATTTCTCAAGTAGGCCTATTCCGTCGCCAAAGAATCTCATCGAGATATAGCCTATCATAACATTCAAAGAATATATTACATTTTACATATTTAACATTTTAAACAGTTAGTCCTTAAGTAATGCGAATTAGCCTAAGTTCAGTGATTTCAAAGTAAAGATATCGCAACAAGTCGAGCATTGTTCATCGTTCCAGACCTATAGGCTACATTCCAATAGAAAACGTGCATAGATTTACAGGCTGATCATGGGTCAGATCCTCAGAAAATGTACAATCGCCAGCTCTACACATTTAGTATATGCTGCTAAATTAGACTGACAAATGGTCAATACCAACTATATCTGCGTATATTTGATATTGCCTTAATTCAAACAATCACTTTGGCAGTGTTGAACTGAATTTTAAACCTAGGCCTAATTCTTTTCTGAAATTTGGGTTATTTGAGAGGAGGATTGGTGAAGTTGAATTGTACATTTTCTGGCGATTTCACCCTCTGGGGTCAGTTCGTCAGAAAATGTACAATCACCAGCTCTACATATTTAGTAAATTCTGCTAAATAAGGCTGAGAAAATTATAAATATGCCTATTAACCTATTTGGTATTGCATTGGGTCAATAGATCTGATTGGTCTGGTTGAACTTTATTTTGAACCTGATATACTTTCCTTAAATTTGGGCCTTAAATTTGGATTATTGTCGTGAATTGGTGAAGGCGAATTGTACATTTTCCGTCGAATTGACCCTCTAGCGTAGATCAGCATGCAGATTCTGTGGTAGGTTTAGTAGAACTGTGTACATCGCACCCGGCCTCTATAAGAATGTCCATGATATCCAAGTGTCCCGCTTCCACCGCTAGATGTAGCGGCGTAACGCCCTCCACACCGCGCACCGTCATCTGCGCGTTCACAACTGCGCCGCTCTTCACCAGGAGGCGCACTATGTCAACATGTCCATTCTGAGCCGCTAGGTGGAGCGGCGTGACGTTGAGGCTCTCGCCCAAGTTGGCGCTGCGTTGGACGTCGACTTCCGCGTTGATCAGTAACTGTACGACATTGTGATGTCCTTGTTGCGTGGCCAGGGCGAGAGGCGTGGAATTGCCAACTCCTGGGGAGTTGAAGTGACAGTCTTTTGCTAATAACTGGCTGCATATTTCGTTATAGCCGTTCCAGGCTACTATGTGGATCGGGTGCCATCCGTGCTGAAAAAGGCAAAAGAAATGAAGTAAATAACTGGACATCAATAATCAATAATAGATGCAATATATAATTTGTGATGTGTTACAGGAAAATAAGTCACAAGTCGCAAAACATGGATTTTGAGATAGGCCTACCCTCATATTAGAAAAGATGAGATCAAGCTGATTCTTTTGATAGTAAACATTAGGACATTTTAAGTCTGATATATAATTAGTTTTGAAAAATATGTTCTATGCATTCTATGCAATATTTCTGGGTGGACAGTTACATGTAGGCCTAAAGTAGTTGCATATACTCTTAGACATGTATGGATATGTTTATATACACGGTCTTGAAATTTGGTCAAAGTATTCATACAACTCGGAGGGTTAGATAGGCTAATCCAACAATGAGACGATTCATACAAAGACATCGTGTGAAAACATCACTCTTACCAAATATCAATTTGCGACCTGTGACTCATTTTCTTATAACACATTACATGTGTAAGCATAACATTCAATCAACACAAACACATAAAATATAAAGCCTACGTTCTACAACGGAGGAGTGGTCAGCTTGAAAACTATTCATGGCTACTTTTAAAGGTGTTCTGTTAAGGTTGTATCAACAGAACACCAATTCACTTTATAAACAACGGTTTACATGTAAGAGCACACGCCGTAATTTGCTTTAACACTTGCTCATGCTTCTTTATTTGCATTTTACCTTTTTTCCTTTATTTCCTGTCTCCATAAATCACTAGAATCATTTATGTATTTAGGGCCTATACTGGTTACAAACGAATTTCTTGTTTGTGGACTATATGTCATTCCTGGATGTATACTTGATCGATTTACTGTTTCTTCATGTTGTAATTATAACATTTTAGTTTAAATTGAATATAAAATCTGGCTATACTGAGAACACCGTTTCATTGCGAAATGTATAATTATGTCTTCCTGAATAAACTATTTTTTTTCAAACCAAATCAATCACTTATTGGGCACAGGAATTTGTCCACAGTTGTACAATTATGTTTGTATAATGAGGCCCAAAAATGCATTATTTTCACTCTTGCAATGACCTGGCCTGTGTCTGTATGTTAGGAACAGTCTGGGGTCAGAGTTGAGAGAGTCCCTCCAAACTGAGGGAAAGCCTTTCGCCCCAAACCGCAAAATGCCATTATAATCACATATTAGGACGTCTACTCTAGGGCACTGAAACCAATTAGCGCAGTAGGCATTCAATCGCTGGCATACCATTCTTATCTGATCTGAGAGGTTGTGAGTCTAGGCCCAAACCATCTGATCAGATAAGAATGGTTTGCCAGTGATTGGACGCCTACTTCGCTAATCGCATTCCTGGCCTAGGACTAGGCATTTCAATGGGAACATAATGACATTTTGCGGCCTTAATGGAATTATAATGACACTTTGTGGTTTGAGGCGAGAGGCTGTCCCTCCGTTTGAAGGGATCCTCGACTCTCTCAACTTTGGGCCTAGACTGTAGCCCTATACTGGCAGGGTGGCGAGTCTTGGAGTCTGCTTCATTGTCGATAGCACCAAAAGGTCAAGCAAAAGGTCAGAGATGAGCCCCCTGTTGATCCCAGACCTTGACCTTTTGACCTTGCTCGATCCTCCTCACACTGAGAAGTGAAAGAGTTAATCTCTAACTGCTCTACACAGGTTGGTGAGATTTTCAGAAAATGCACAATTGGCAGATGTACACATTCAGTAAATTCAGGAAAATTAGGCTGAAAAATGAGGAATACCAGGTATATCTGAGTAGATTTGGTATCACATTGATTTAAAGTATCTGTTCTGTTATGTTAAACTGCGTTTTGAAGCTCATTGTTGTATTAAATTAGGGTTATTTGAGAGGATTGGTGAAGGCGAATTGTACATTTTCTGAAAATCTGACTCAAGTACCCCTAACACAGGACACACACAGAGGGACTTGGTTCCCACCAGTCAGGAAGCTTAGCTGCTCTCAGTATCAGGCAATTCAATCAAGGGCATAAGGTCTGCCTCGCAAGCCATCCCTAAAGATGGTGCGATTAAGCCTTGGTTTGACCGTAGTGTAACAGACACTGGTGTGATATATTGTTATAAAGAGTAATATCCCGAGTTCTATTTATCTTTATCTTTATCACCTGTGGTTCCATGGATACCGGCTTATCTCCCTCCAGGTACTAATCTATGCTGATGAACCCAGTGAGTGGTGAACAGCTTAAATTTGGAATAAATATCTTAAATATGATATTTGAGAATTTAACAGGCTTTGTATAGTATACAGTCAGGTCCAGACGGCCACATTCCTCGATTCCACATCCAGCGATAAGCTTAAGACTAAGGCTAAAAGTGTTAATGACTCCTAAAACTTAGAGGTCCAAAACTGCCGTCTGAACCTGACTGTATAATTGATTCAAAAGTATTCATATTATTGATGGTATAGATATTGATTTATTGTCAGGGCTACAAACAAAGAACCCGCGTATCATTTGCGTATGTGTCAGCTGTTATTTCCTAGTTTATAGCTAGGGTTGTTCATATTCCCAGCATGAACAGCATCACATGAAATATCTATATGTTTACTAACTTTCCATGAATGAAATTTGATAATAAGTGAATCTTCGTGGTTAATGCAGAAGTTTTAAAAAGAAGCGAGACTAACGTCAGAACATGTGTCTGTACTCCTCCCCATATGAATACATCTCTCTGGTTCCCACCCAACCTACACTAACACCCCCTGGAGGGAAATAAATATACTACATGTACTACTCCACGAGATGCTCGTCACCTAACTGCAGGAAACGCCGAGAAGTAAACTTTCCTTTATTTTGATTTCAATAGAGGATTTGCATGGCCGCCATTTTGAATCCTGATTGGTATGGAGTTATGGGACTATTAATGGTACAGAATAAAATCTATAGAAAACATGTTATGTTCAGCATGGCAGTGATCCAATATCAATCATGTCCATCTGTTTTACATGTTTCAATAACAAAAGCCTCCATTTTCCCCATCATGCATTTGGTTTTCACAGATTTTGTTTTATACAAGCTAAGTGACGGTATTCTTGCAGTTTTCGATGTTTCCTATACTGTCATTGGAATCGGCTTGATCTCATCTTTTCAAATATGATGATATCTCAACATCCATTTTTTGCGAGTTCTGACTCATTTCCCTGTAACACATCACAAGTATGATAACCAAGCCCATTCCTTCTTCGGGGAATTTTACCCATTACATAAAATGTTGATATACTGTAAACGTATTTATTTTCGCGCAGATAAATTTTCACGCACTAAGCACTTTGACACCTTTTCGCGCGAATTTAAATTCGCGCTGCAAGAAAGTTTCACATCTTGTTTATACAATAGTTATACCTTTCGCGCAGGATTTATTTTCACGCACAAAGGTGGGTGCGCGAAAATAGCGAAAATAAATACTGCGCGAACATTAATACGTTTACAGTATCAGTAAATCCTGTATGAGATTATGATTAACAATTCTTTCTGCCTACACAACACATAGCCTAGTCGATAAAAGTAAAAGTAAAAGAGACAACGTACAGTCTAGGCCCAAAGACGAGAGAGTCCCTTCAAACGGAGGAAAACCTCTTGCCTCCGCAAAGTGCCATTATGGTGTACCATTCCATTAATACCGCACAATGTCATTATAATCTCATAAGAACGCCTACTCCTAGACCAGGAAACCGATTAGCGAAGTAGGCGTCCAGTCACTGACATATCATTCTTATCTGATCTGAGGGTTTGTGCCTGGACTGTATTGGTCTATTAAAGGGAGAATATATTTCAACCTGTTGATAAGGATCAGACCGTATTCAGGAAAGTGAATGGGGGATCACAATGGCATTGTCACAATGTCATTGTCACAATTCCTTATCAGGGACCTCATCTTGACGCCTTCCTGTCTTGAATAGGGCAATTATGTTTCAAACTTTCCCACAGAGAGCTCAACATAATGCCAAGTACGACAAGGGAAGACCAATATACCTCAATAGACAACACCATTCAACCGCCTTTACCGTTCTGCTTCATTCACCCCCTTCTCCCCGCCCCCCCCCCCCTCCCACCTACACTCCTCACCCCCCCCCCCCCCCCCACCCACCCACCCAGCCTACACTCCCCTGGAAAATGGGGAAAACAACTTTTTCTCCTTTACTCATTGACTAGTGAAGGTAGTAAATTTCAATGGTCCCTAAAATAAAAACTAATTCAATGACATATGGATTTTGTTGGCGTTTTTCCTTCCCCCAACCATGTTTTCTCTAAATCCAAAGTTTTAAAAAAATTCCATGATTCCTTCTCTTTGGATTGAACGCTGGTATTTACCTTTGATATTTATGTTCACATGTGACAATATTAATATTTATATATCGATAAACTTAAGAGCATTACATAATTGTTGGTCTTAATATTTAACAGGAATTATCTACCCGCTTCTCCTCTTCTGGGTGGAATCGCCAGAAAATGTACAATTCACCTTTCCCAATCCTTTCAAATCCTTTCATATAACCCAAATTTAAGACAAAAACGGGGCAATATCAATGTATTCAGATATATCTAGTATTTAACATTTTCCAGTCTAATTTAGCAGAACTTGTGTAGTTCTCCCGATTGTATATTTTCTGAAGATCTGACCCATATATTCTTAACCCGCTCTCAGCCCCCCCCCCCCCGAAACACACACACACCCCTCCCCCACCCCACACTTATCCCCTTTCTCCCACAAAGAACACTAAATCGTGCGTGGAACAAATGTAGCATACAAGCTATCAACAAAACCATCTTTTAGCGCCTTTTCACCACCAAATAGTGAGTTTGTGGCGCGACAAAGTGCGACAAAGTGGTAAATATTCACGCAGACGACAGGTGGGTAACGGACAATATTGCCAACATATGGGAACTAATGTAACAATATATTAGGGTCAGATTTTCAGAAAATGTACAATTGCCAGCTGTACAAATTTGGTAAATTCTGCTAAATTAGGCTGCAATTTGGTCAATACTGGGGTAAATTCGAGTATATTTGGCATTGCATTGATTCTAGCAATCTGTTTGGTTAGGTTGAACTGTATTTTGAACTTTGTTTTCGTCTGAAATTTGGGTTATTTGAGAAGATTCGCGAAGTTGAATTGTACATTTTCTGAAAATCTGACCCATGTAACAATATTCTGTTCTTCACTAACAGCTGGCGACGGCTAGGATTTACCACCGTTTACATAAGTGTTCCCATTTTAACATTTGTTTTGTCTTCTTTTGGGCGGTACCTTCGTTGTAAAAATGTCGTCTGCTATTCTAAGCGAGCTAGATTTACTTGTGTAAGAGAAATTTGAGACAAGTATTTTGGGGAAATGGGGAAAACAAAGTTCATTGTTAAACCAATGTAAAAAAAAGTTCAACCTATTCACACTAAAAACACAAAAATAGATCGACCTATCCACCCTCAAAAAACAAAATAAAGCTTTGAGTGCTGATCCCCACTATTGTATGTGCTGCAGACGGTTGTGGGTCGTTTTCGCGAATGTTTTCTCTCAGAGGTTTGAAGGGGAACAATCGAATACAAATATAAAATGAATTTTCATGTTACAACAGGCTGGATCCAGTAATAAATGTATAGAACATTGTAATTATCACAGCATTTTATTAAAAACATTAAACTAATTCGACTATTATGTTCCAATTAAA
Source organism: Sthenelais limicola (assembly GCA_942159475.1). Lineage (NCBI taxonomy): Eukaryota > Metazoa > Annelida > Polychaeta > Phyllodocida > Sigalionidae > Sthenelais > Sthenelais limicola. The sequence continues at coordinate 6,462,219 of OW804094.1, read as the reverse complement.
AAAATATATCTTCAATTACAGCTGCTTTAAATTGTTATATCATCTATTTATTAAATGTAAATTTTTATCCTGAGTATATACGTATACATATATCTTTGAGGTGCGATAATTTTAGAACACAAGTATTCTGGGTCAAATCTTCAGAAAATGGGACAATTAGCAGATCAACACATTTGGTAAATTCTGCGAGATTAGATTAAAAAATGATCAATACTAGGTATGTCTGAGTATATTTGATATTGGTTCAAACAGTGTGTTTGGTTATATTGAACTGTGTTTTGAACTTCATTTTCTTAAATTTGGATTATTTTAGAGGATTTATGAAGTCCAATTGTACATTGTCTAGCGATTTCACCCATCAACATTTAAAACAGCACGTCTCGCCAAGTTTGAAAGTGAAACAAAGTTCTTCTAGTCCAACTTACGTTCAATATTCACCATCCGACTACAACTTTCTTAGAGGTAAATCTACTACAATCAGTGATGCATAACCTGAACCTGAAGCATCACTTGGACCATCTTGACTCTAAAAGATTGAATGGGTATATATAACATGTATAACAGACTGGGTAATTTGACATCAGCACATTTAAACAGCCCCCACTGCCTATATGGGTCAGATTTTCAGAAAATGTACAATTGGCAGCTGTACACATTTAGTAAAATCTGCTAAAAAAGACTGCAATTTGGTCAATACTAGGTAAATTCGAGTATATTCGGCATTGCATTGATTCTAGCAATATGTTTGGTTAGGTTGAGCTGTATTTTGAACTTTATTTTCGTCTAAAATTTGAGTTATTTGAGAAGATTGGTGAAGGTGAATTGTACATTTTCTGAAAATCTGACCCATATCTGGCCCTTACCCATAACCCTTATGAAACCCTTGACTCGTACACTTGTAAACTTATAAACCCTGATTACGATATAAGTCAACAATTCCATATTGACCGTGTCACGGCCGTTACACAGCTCATGAATAGAGGAGGCATCGGTGGCGTCCACTCCTAGAAGCAGTGGCTCTATTCTCTGACAGCCTAAAGATATGAGTCCCTTCACGGCGCGATTGTTGATAACTTGTTTTGTTTTTAAAATATGTCATGTTTTTAGAAAATGTCTCTGACACCTTGCAAGGAATGAGTGGGATATTTAAATGTACATAATACGTGCAAACATATATCTGATATGCGGCGAATTCGTGAGTCCCCATTCTTAGGGTTTTTTTTATTGTGGTATAAATACATCGATGTATTTGTAAGTTCATCCTATAGAGCTACTTGACTAGTAATTGTCCGACCAAAGATATTTCAAACTTAGTTTTCAAACATAAAAAAATATCAAATTTAAAATATGGAAATACTTATTATAGATGTCCTACTGTTTACCATCATTGGTATCGGCTGGATCTCATCTTGATCAATATGTTGATATCTCAAAATATATTTTTTGTGACTTGTGACTCATTTTCCTATAACACATCACAACTAGTTCTAAGAGTGAAGGGGAAGGATTAAGGAGAGTGACACTATAACGGTCATCACTTGTACAAATGATGAACCAACTAGTTCTAAGAGTGAAGGGGAAGGATTATGGAGAGTGACACTATAACGGTCATCACTTGTACAAATGGCGGCACGTGGCAGGACGAGGAGGGACAGGTGCATGATGGGAAGGACACCTGCTATAGTCAGGGGCACATATAGTGCCCTACACCCACTGTCCCAGTCCATACCAGTATATATAAACACCATTACCCTCCCACTGCTTATCCAATTTACATAATACTGAAATGAAGGATCAGTTCCAACTGTCGGATCGTGTGTAGCACCTGTCTTTGTTTGCTATCTGTAGTTTGAATTCTCAGAAAATTAACTTGTTTCTTAACAGCTTATTACCACCAGTTATATTACCATACGTTACTTAATACTACGACTAGCCTCGAGTAAGGTAATTTTCCCAAAAGATACCTATTTATCTTTATATTCCAGTTTAAAAATCGTGATCATATTATTTGGATACACAGCTAATCGGAAAAGATTCCAAGAAACCATAGATTCACGAAGGAAAGACTGAGAGACCTTTAAGAAAATATTTGGTAAAATTCATAATTATAGAAAGCTAGAGAAAAAGCCCAAGGTACCTTCCTAAATTTGACAGTGTCATAGATAAAAGAAATTCCTCAAATTAACCCCTTTCACCTAACATTATAGGGACCTTATGAATCTGTCACGAGCTATATTGTCCACGTAAGAACTATAAAGGTATTACGTAAGGTTACCTAACAGTAACGGTATATGACCAATATGGAATATTGGATTCCATAAGCGATAGCCTTATGAATATTCATTAGTTAAGTTACAAGGTCTCACACTAGGTGAACCGTGAGTATATGGGTCACACCCAGGTCACACACCAGGTGGACCACAAGTAATTGGGTCACACCCAATTGGGCCATAGCCTAATGAGACATACAGTCTGATTGGGTATTACCAACAGACAAGGCTATTGGTCCAACCAATATCCCTAGCCTCATTGGCTGGATATAGGGACCCCCATGGTCCATATGTATAATCTAATATCATTGGTTAATACTAATGAGAGTAAGGTAATTATGACTTGATTGGCTTAATTATGCGCATGTGCACGCATGCGCAGTACATGTATCTCATATATATAAACCCATGTTTCCTCAATAAAAGTTACGTCTAAACAGGACGAATCTCTGCGTGATTATTCATAGAGTTAGGCTATCCTTAGCCTAGACTCTCGTTCGATTAATATTCATATAATATCTCCAATACTCTACTGCAAGCTACCCTATACCTCGGAGATATTCCATTCATATCAAATGGTGGAAAACCTAAATAGTTTAAGCTGGCGAACGCAGTTAAACTCAGAAATCGAACTGTAATACACACAGATTACGTTCCTAGAAGATATATAAGAAGAGAACCGATTCCAGAGCCTATTCTCCAGGAACAATTGCATCATCCAATTGATCAAGCTGTTGAACAACCAGCGCCAAGGATGAACGAAGCCCAACTACAAGAGGCGAGAAACGCCTTGAACGAAGCAATCAACCAACGACTGGCGATACAGCTCCAGGACCGGGAGGCCGACATAAACCTCAGAGTCCAGGCGGGAATTGATCGAGCAGTCGCGGCAGCGCGTGATGGACCTCCCCCCGCTCCACCCGTGCAGCCGGCCAACGCGCAACTAGCCCAAGCATTGGTAGCAATGCGGGCTCAAGACCCAAATCTTCGTAAACCTGACACATTCAGGGGACCAACCCTTACTACAACGTGCAGACAATTCCTAACCGATTACGAACATTATATTACACAAGCATATCATGGAGATGCAGCAGCTTTACCAAGGTATTTGTCAACCTATTTGGACGGTAAAGCGAGGCAATGGTACGAGAGATATACTCGTGACCCAGATAATGATAGAAATGCATATCCAGCCATTTCTGCTGCCATGATCGAATACTTCAGACCAGATGAGAGAAATCTCAGAATAACACAAGTTAGAAAACAAGGAGTATCAGAATCGGTGGAAGCTTATTCATTATATCTAAGGGATATAATCACTGCCAGAGGAATTAATGAAGATGGCGCGATTGAAAAGTTGATAGAGGGACTTAAGCCAACATTATCACCGATTGTGTTGGCACAAAATCCAGCCACTTACGATGCTGCAGTAAAGGCAGCCAAAACTGCTGAAGCTAGTGAAAAATCGAGCAAGACTCCAGCATTAGACACTACCGAACTTTCTGCCATTTTGGCAAAGACCTGTGAGGAACTCACGAAATCGCATAAGATTGAAATCAAATCTCTACATGATAAAATCGACATGCTAGCAAAGAAAAAGGAAGAAGTTAAGGTAGAAGTCACTGAAACTGTGCAATCACTGGAGGAAGATCACCAGCAGCATCAAGAAAACGGAAACGGACGCGGCCGAGGACGCGGCCGGGGACGCGGCAGAGGCAAGAACTGGCGCGGAAAAGGCAATGGCCGCGGACGCGGTAAAGGTCATTGGAACAATGGAGACAACCAAGGCTACAATGGAAATTCTCAAGGAAACTCACAAGGTTACAACGGTAACAACCAAGGTTATAATGGAAATAACCAAGACCAGTACAACGGAGGATATCAACCTCAATATCAGAACAAAGGCCAAGGAAATTCCAATGGAATGAACGATCAATTAATGCACGAATTCCAACAATTCCTGCAATATAGGCAGCAGGGAAACGCCAACCACCAGACGTATTAGGGCCAAAACGCACTGGTGATACGAGCTCCGTCGGGCAGGAGACACAGACTGACACGTTGACAACTAGGAAAAGAACAATGGAATATGATTATGAATGTGTGGACTATTTGCCAAGTGAAAATACAGAAAAGATTTTCACCACTGATACAGGGAAGAAGATAGACGACTCGGCCACCATCACGCTGAAACATACCAACGAGATAGGTAAGACAATTCCTATAAATGCAAATATTGAAAATGGTTGTCTGAGAATTATAGGTTACAAATATGATATCCCAGCTTTAGTAGACACAGGTGCGTCTATTTCTGCGATAAATGATCGTTTATTTGTGAAATGCTCACAAAGGGAACATATTAAGGTAAAACGCATCTCTTGGAAAATTTATGTAGCGGATGGGGGGGTCGTACGTGTCAGAAAACTAGCAACTCTAGAATTTACTATCCAAGGTACTAAATTTCTACACCATTTTGCGATTATTCCCAAATTAAATCGCCCAGTTATTCTAGGTTGTGACTTCTTCAGAAAGTATAGAGCAAATATTAAGTTTGAAATAGATCCATCTCCCGAACATATGCCTATACGAGCCATAAAATCTATAACTGTTCCACCACATTCAGAAATGGCAATTACGGGAGAGGTAACATCAATCTATGATATCCAGGATGATGGTATTGTAGACAACATGGATAGAAGGGTTACGGTTCCATTTATCGTTCAAAGAAGTGTAGTAAGGCCAAACGAACAAAATAGACACCCAGTGGTCATTTTAAATACAGCTTCAAGTTCATATAAAATCAACAAGGGACAAATACTGGGTCTATTTACAAAAGTCAAAGAAAATGAACTTTCTTCATTACCAACAGGTTTGAGGAAAACGGTTGAAACTCTAACCACAGATCAGTCAAGCGTCGCTTCTGATATTAGTAGCATCTCTGACGATTCCTTCTATGAATCGGACGCAGATTCAGACATCGAGATTAATGAATTTTCAAAAATTTCTGTCGATTCTGTACCAAATATACCCCCATCAACAGTTCTAGATGAGGCAGGCAAGGCAAGATTAAATAAGATTTTAGAAGAATACAAAGATGTATTTGTAGGTCCGGACAACATGCTAGGTACTACTAAATTATATGAACACTCTCTTCATATGAAGCCGGATACTACCCCTTGTCACATGCTACCATTTAGAACTACACTAGAAAAAGCTCAACGATTTGATGAAGAATGTGAGAAGTTGCGTGCTCAAGGAGTTATAGAAGAGACCAACACTGGTCCTTGGTCCAGCCGTTCCTTTTTGGTTCAAAAATCAGGCGGAGGACAAAGATTAGTGACTGATTTTCGTTATATTAACGCTCATTTAATAAATCAGGCCTTGGTCTCACCAAGGGCAGATGAATCACTAGAATATGTTGGTGATCTTCGCCCAACTATATTTAGCAAACTTGATGCACAACAAGGATTCCATCAAATTAAATTAGAGGAAAATTCACGAGATTTCACAGCTTTCTGCTCATATAGCAAGAAATATCGCTATAAAGTACTTCCAATGGGTCTCAAAACTTCCCCACAGGCTTTCTGCGCTTTAGTAACCATGATTCTAAACAAGTTACAATACAAATGCGCCATTCCATATCTGGATGACCTGTTAATATTATCAAAGACCAAGGAAGACCACTTTAAAGATCTGAGCAATGTCTTTCAAGCTTTAAGGGAAGGGGGACTAAAGCTAAAGAAATCAAAATGTGAATATTTCCTGGATCGTATCAATTTCTTGGGCATGGTCGTTACGCCCAGTGGTATCCAGCCATGTCCCAAGAAAATAGAGGCTCTAAGGGATTTTCCCAGACCAAAAACCGTGAGCCAGGTACGATCATTCAATGGACTCTGCCAGTTTTTCAAAAGGTTTATCAAGGATTTTAGCTCTATTATCAAGCCTTTATACGCTTTAACAAAAGCTGGGTCGAAATTCCAATGGGATAATGCATGTGAAAATGCTTTCAACTCAATGAAACATTCCATATGTGAAGATGCTCTTCTTCATTACCCAAACTTCGACAAAGAGTTCATCCTCTCCACGGATGCAAGTGGCCAATCGGTTGGATCTGTACTAAGTCAATGTGATGACGAGGGTACGATGAGACCAGTTGCATTTGCAGGCAGGTGTTTAAGAAAACATGAGATTAACTACAACACAACGGAGAGGGAGCTTTTAGCAGTGGTCTACTCTGTCCTCCACTTTAGACACTACCTTGAAGGGAAAGAGTTCCGACTTTTCACAGATCATGCAGCCCTTATTCCCCTGTTAACCAATAAACAGAATAAAAATCGTATGGCACGATGGGCGCTAGAAATACAACAATTTTCTTTTAAAGTCGAACACATCAAAGGTTCTAAAAATATCGTCCCAGATATTTTGTCTAGACGTGTATATGAGGAGGTAGACCCAATGACTGAACCCCCAGCCAAACCAAAAAGAATCAGAGTTGCTACTCGCGTCAACTTCAATCATGAAGATGAAATACAAACTTTTAATAATATTGACGCACCTATTAAGGTCATTTCTTTCAAAGAACCAAAGAAAGGAATATTGAAACGAGATAATACTCATCATTTTTATTGTGATTGTGAACTTACTTGGTGTCAAGAACACCCAAGAAATGACTTCAACCCGATTATGACTTCAAATATCCACCTTAAGATACCAAGGCGGATGTTACCCGATAAGGACCCAGAAATGACAATTCCTGCAACATCAGAGACAGATTCTGGTACAAAAAATTCTAATATAACTAGATTATTCCAGAAACCATTTTTGACGCCAACAATTATCGATAACTACGATCAAATCGGTAGATTCACACACAATTTAGATCCGACAGCTCCTGAGTTTATTCCAAATTCGGGCGCCATAGGAACTAAGCCTAGAGATTCAAAACTGGACGCTATAGAAAACAACGCTATAGCGCGACCAGAGCGAACGTTGGATTGGGACGCCATAGGGACCAAGGTTAAAAACCCCATCCCTACGAGTAATGGCGCCACCATAGACCGCAGTGCTAAAATGAACATCACAAATGATTCAAAACAAATAACAGCCGTTACTAGGGCGAAATCAAAGCCTGGTACAAATTCTGACGCAAGCTTAAAACAACAAGCTGCTAGAGAATTTACAGAAATAGCAGATATACTGGGGAAAATGCCAGAAAATTGCTTCACCTTAACAAACCTAAAAAGGGAGCAAACAAAAACAGAGTACATAGCGGCAATGACACGTTTTCTAGAAAAGGATATATTACCTGACGACAAAAATCTAGCCAGGTACATATTATCCAATAGCAAAAACTTTCTAGTTTTAGAGAACATCCTAATGCATTTCTCACCCGACATGTGGAGGAAGTATGGTCACCTATCTTTACAAATCGTGGTACCAGAAGCATGGAAAGAGCATATACTCTATTCTTTTCACGATGATCCACTAGCAGGACACGTGGGTCAAGTAAAAATGCTTTCTACAATGCTACCAAAAGTCTACTGGAGGTATATGAATCGTGATATAAAGAACTATGTAAATTCTTGCGATACCTGTCTTAAAGCAAAGAAGCTAAAGAGATCGCCCAAATCACCACTCACGATCAGACAAGCTGCCGCATACCCTTTCCAACAGATTTGTATAGATGCTATAGGACCTCTTCCAGAAACCAAGGAAGGTTTCAAGTATGTACATGTAATGGTCGATTTTAAGACACGTTTTTGTGCGGCTTTTCCCACAAAAACAATCGACTCACACAGCGCCATTGAAGGATTGATAGAACACTTCATATGTAAACATGGAGTCCCAGAAACTCTACAATCCGACAATGGCACGTCATATTCTGGACAAATATTCAGAGAAGGATGTTCCAAATATGGCATAAGACAAATATTCTCCTCCCCCTTTAGGGCTAAATCGAATGGATTAGTCGAGAGATATAATTCCAGCATAAATACAGCTCTAAGAGCATATGCTATGGACAAACAGAAAGATTGGAATGTATATTTACAGCATATCATCTTTTCTCTAAACTCTACCATTAATCAAACCACCGGTTTCAGCCCTTATTTTCTATTACACGGTCGCCATCCAAACACGATTCTAGACTCATCATTAAAGCTTGACCCGAGCTTGAGAAGCACAATTGTGACTATCCAAGACTCAGTCATAGCTCAAAATCTAGCTGAGAAAGAAGCAGAAACAAGACAAGATAGGCAGAAAATAAAAATGAAGCTACAACACGATAAGAATGCAAAACAGACACTAATCTCAGAAGGAGATCTAGTATACATTCTAGTTCCAAGTTTAATTATTAAACAATCATGCAAAAAGCTTCAGAGAACTTTCTCCGGACCATTATTAGTCTGTAAATTTATTTCTCCTACGTCAGTTATCCTAAGGGATATTTTTACAAACAAACTGACAAAACGACCCATTCATGTAGACAGATTGAAAAGAGTACAGGATATTACAGAAAATCCTTTTGCTAGTCGGTTAATAAAGCCTATTCCCAAGCAATTTCAAAAAGGCTGGGACACAAAGGAAGGCAAATTAATACCGAAGCAATCCCTATTCAAAACCGATAATACTATTGAAGCAAGACCTTCACACTCAAAGATCAAAAAGAAGCGATAAATTATTGGAACAAACATGTAACCGCCCAACAACCCTTATAATCCCTTATATTTGTATTTGTATTCGTTTTATGTTTATGAAAGCTGGCAATTATCGCCAAGCTGACTATCAAGCCAGACGGTCGGTCCATATCTTTGTCTACACGATTAGACAGTGTCAAATTACCGAAGCCAATTGCACGCTATACAAACAAGCGAGTGTCACATCACAGCCAAATGTCTAGACGTTAGTTTATAGTAGTTTCTCTTAATCCTCCAACAGTCGCACACACTACAATAGCCTAAGGTAGAAACAATAGCAGGTGTTATACCCACCCGTATGAAATGTCGCGATAACATATGGCTTATACGACTTGCTGGTCGAGCGTATATAGGGATTAGCACCTACAATAACAACTGATGAAGACATATTTCACAGCTTTACCTAAGATGCCTGTTTACAAGGCACGGGGGCATAGCCAACCCACTGGTCGCAGCCTAGAAGCGACAATTAGGTATAAAGCTCTGTCCATCCACCTTACCCCCTCACTTACATAGTAAACCTGAAACGATAGACACTAAAGCTGGACACTTCGCCGAGAATCGCTTGTACAAGCACAAATTCGCAATGACTAGGTAACTAGACACTTGTTTATAACTTTACTCGATTTAGCAATATTATATGCAAATCAATTTTGGACGACTGAGCTTTGATAATGTTTTATTTTTGTGAATTTTCACATGTTTCTTTTGAAACACATTCTTACATTTAGTATCGCACTGGTAGTAAATACTTGATATTTTTACTACAGGTTAATACTCCTCTTATGGGGTATAGCAACATATGTATCAATGGGACTGACAGCAAACCCGACATTAAGGCAGAATGTTGGGGTACTGTTTGAACCGCTGCCAGCTCCCATAGTAAATGGCCATGACATAACGGAGATGATCTTAGCCGTTCCATACAAGATTCCTGCTTTGCCCAAGGAGGCAATATCATACAAGGAGGAAATGGCCTTCTTGTCGTACGATAGTCCCTACCAGGAAGACTTATCGGCGACACTCATAAAACAGGCAGGAATAATAGACGAAATGATTAAGGATATCAAAATACAAACAGACAACACTATGGAAACAATTAAGCTATTCTTATCCAATCCCATATCAGCAAAGTCAGCCAGGAACAAACGAGGAGCCATATTTGGTTTCCTAGGAGATTTGTTCAAAGGAGTTTTTGGTTTGGCGACTATGCATGATATAGAAAACATAGCAGGAGCAATGGTGAACATAGAGGTAGTTTTACAAGCATTTAAAGACCAAGATATACAGACAGCAGAACTTTTACAAAAGGTAATTACACAGCATAAGTCCTTCAAGAACACTTACATCTCAGAAAGATCTATTTTAAATGGCGTATTAACAAAAATGGCTAAGAATATCGATTCGTGGAATCAGAACTTTACTCTAAGGCTAGGCACAATTGACGCGAATGCAGCCAACGAGAGGTCTCAATTAGCCTTATTAGTGGAAGCGATTTCATCTCTTAGCAACAGAGCTCAATTCTTGCAATCCTTAATTTCAATATCAAGTTCACTAAGACTGTTATCAACGGGTATCCTTACTCCAGATCTTGTAGATCCGACAGAACTAAAAACTTATATTGAGCGAGTAGATCTTCAATTGAAACTTACCTCGCCAGGATCTAGAGTTGCTGTAAAGAATATCGACTATTATTTTTCCCAGAAGGTATCTGTTTTTATGTACAGCAACGAACACTTATACGTACACATACCCATTATTATCTCTTCTACGGAGGCTCTGTTTAACATTTATCAAATAGTCACAATCCCTATTCCAATCGTGACAAAGTCGACACCAACAATCGGAACTACTGTGCTTGATAACAAGATACACTTCCTAGGAATATCGAATGATGAACGCTTGTTTCTAGAGCTAACAAATACTGATTTGCAAGCCTGCAATGGAGAGGCAATCAGAATATGTCAACGTACACTACCTAGGATACATAGTTCCTCACCAACCTGTGCTGTCGCAATATATTTGAACATGCCTGCTATGATTCACCATAAGTGTCGCTTCTTCATCAATCCAATAGCGATTCCAACTACGACAGCGATCGCTATATCAAAAGATGAGTACTTTATTACTACAAATGAACAATTCTATAATATTTTATGCCACGGAAAGCCTGCTAGACAACATGTGTCAGCTTCCACCTTTATCCTGGGCATACCCTGCTTTTGCACGGCAATCATCGGGGACACTTCTATCCCTAACTCTCGCCTGCCATGTAATTCTTCAGAATCATTTCATTACCTTCTAAATACTGTAAATATGCCATTTATGAAAGCAATGCAGATCGATACGGATATCATCACAGCAAATAGCTTTCACAAGAAACCTTTTAACATGACTCCCCCTAACATACAAGGTTTCCTAGCGAAATTGACAACAAGACCTCTGATCAATTCAATGACCCAGATGGATCTTATGCCTTTCGCTAATGCTCTATTAAATAACGCAACGGAGCTGGAAATTCCAAACATACAGCCAATTGTAGAAGAGCCTTCAATCATGAAAGCTTTCATAAACAACCCTATATGGGCAATAATTCATCCAATTATATCATTACTGGCGTGTGCAATTTCAATATACTTATTATTTAGAAGTCACCAGGCTGCACCGATAATAGCGTTCTCACGAGCAGCAGAAGGATACAGATTTATTTCTGAAATCGAGAACGTCATATCGAACCAGAAAAATCTTTCTCATACATTTAATGTCAGGCCTGCAAAAACAACGACAACGCCATCTCCTCTGGACACCTTCTTCAACAATAAGGACACTCATAACCTCGTAGGAGCAGCAATTGTAATATTATTTATTTATATTGGCATTAAGATTATTATCAAGTTTAAACGGTGCTGCTCAAACAGGATTGGGCTAGTCTCAAAGAAAAAGAGAACAACGCCCAGAATAGCTCTAAAGTTGTATGGCATAACTCATTATTCAATTCCCCTACTGGAACTGCCATACGAGACTCAGGAAATTATACCCATATGGGCTCCCAAACTCATCGACTTCAACACATCTTGCTGTCCATCACCCATCCTCGAGGCTCAATGGTCAGGACCAGTCTCCATACAAATTAAGAACAAGAAACAAACCTTCTATTTACCAGAATCAGTTAAAATACCCAGAGTCGCATATCGGTCCATCACTACAATGTTAAAAGATGGAACCACTATCAAAAAGTTGATTATAGAATCAAACTTCGACAAAATAATAACCATTCCCTACGAATCAGAAGAAGAAGAAATCATCGAACATATTGAAGAAAAGATAACATTAGATTTAGAGGAAAAAGAAATGCAACCAGCCACAGGAGCAGTGTTTCTAGAACTAGCCAAGTCACTTCTGACAAACCCGACTCAGGTAATGGCCGAATAAATAAGGGTTAGAAACAGTAAAGAAATCAAAAACGACAACCATTTCAGTATAGGCTAAGGAATTGTCTTGCCAAAGATACATTATGTTGATATTTGAACTCGATATATGCCATAACATGTTTACGTTCCAGAATCTTCATAAGATAACACCAGCGTTTATGTTTATATTTGGTTGTTCACTTTGAGATGATCGACAAAGCAATTGGTCGCGTGTATACTATTGTGTAAAAGGATAAGATAACACCTCTCAAATCGTGATAAATTTGAACAAAAACCAAGCTGATTTAGATTCTTTTAACAACTATCGGTATCTGCCACCGAAGGACGAAACAATGTAAATACAAGTTCACACTTTGCGATTACTTATATACTCGAGCATTTTTTTTTCTTTCGAGTAAGAAGATACCTTGAATAATTTGAATGTTATTGTACATATGTGTAATACCTTAATGGGATATCACGCACCTGGATACCCATAGAAAGGAAGTTACTAGAAGAACCCGCGATGATTTATGTATATATATATATTGTGAAGATCTCTACTAGAGACACGAGATGTTTGATACAAGCCGGAAAAAGGTATATAGGAAAACCAACAAAAACAAGAGGGTTATGAAAACCTACAAGTTACAAAATATCCACAAATAGGATAGTTTTTCAATACTAATTTTGTACACATTGTTATAAGTGATCAAGTCACAGGTATTCTCTCTTTGTTTTAGTTTAAAACTATTTGTTGAAGTAAAATATTCATAAGCTTAGCCGCTACGCCCGGCCCATAGGCAGGCAAGCATGATATTATATTCCTGAAATATTACGTATTACCTTGATATTCCTCGTTCTTTATACAAACTCGCAACAAGGTTTCTTTATATTTTATTATATGTTTTTCTTCAGTAGTTAGTAAACTAATATGATGTCTACGGAGAGACAATCACTGAAGCCGGGGGCATTATGTCACGAGCTATATTGTCCACGTAAGAACTATAAAGGTATTACGTAAGGTTACCTAACAGTAACGGTATATGACCAATATGGAATATTGGATTCCATAAGCGATAGCCTTATGAATATTCATTAGTTAAGTTACAAGGTCTCACACTAGGTGAACCGTGAGTATATGGGTCACACCCAGGTCACACACCAGGTGGACCACAAGTAATTGGGTCACACCCAATTGGGCCATAGCCTAATGAGACATACAGTCTGATTGGGTATTACCAACAGACAAGGCTATTGGTCCAACCAATATCCCTAGCCTCATTGGCTGGATATAGGGACCCCCATGGTCCATATGTATAATCTAATATCATTGGTTAATACTAATGAGAGTAAGGTAATTATGACTTGATTGGCTTAATTATGCGCATGTGCACGCATGCGCAGTACATGTATCTCATATATATAAACCCATGTTTCCTCAATAAAAGTTACGTCTAAACAGGACGAATCTCTGCGTGATTATTCATAGAGTTAGGCTATCCTTAGCCTAGACTCTCGTTCGATTAATATTCATATAATATCTCCAATACTCTACTGCAAGCTACCCTATACCTCGGAGATATTCCATTCATATCAAATCTTTGAGTAAAAGGGTCTTCATTAACCCTAAAGCCGGGCCCACACATTCAAGAACTCGCAATTCGTACGAATTGGGGACTCACGAAAAGTGCAAAATCTTGCCTACAAATATTCGTAAAAATCCATGATGTGTCATATGAATTGGAGGTTTCTTCCTAAGAAAGCCCACACATTTACAAACTCAAATATGTTTCTTAAGAATGATTTTGAATTCATATGAATTGTCTTAAGGCCAATTCGGCTCTGAGTTCTTGAATGTGTGGGCCCGGCTGCTGGATTCCATTGCACCTGCGCTGGCAGCATCTAGCATAAACACTATTTCCCTCCCACTGTTTAATCAATTTACATATGTAGATACGGGGTACAACTGTCAAATGGAACACCACCTGCCTTTGAACGTAGGATAATTTAAAGTACTTTGGTAGGAAAAGGATCATATGTATGACATATGTAATTAGTACTTAGAATGAGTTGTTACTGTCAAAAGGACTAGTAAAAGAACTGAATCTGGGAATAGAAGAATCAGCTGAACCAGATTTTTATGGAAAATTGCAAGAATATTTTCACCAATATCATAACTTGTATTAATGATCTATGAAAACCAAATGCATAATGGGAAAGATGAAATCTTTTGTAATGGAAACATGTCAAACAAATGGATATTGACATTAGAGCATACAACAACTCCCATATCAGGGTAAATACTCAAAGGAAATTAACAATTTCCTACCAATTTACCTCGAATACAATATGTGCAATCGTATGAATTATTGCTTTTGTATCGCTGGGTAATTTTACCCCCTTCAATTTTATAAATGCGTGGTTGTCAAAAAGCCTATCACAAATTATATTGTCAGCAGTTTTTTCCCCAAAGGGAATAATTGATTTAATTCTCGGACGTTGGTTTCTTATGTCGGGTCATAAGTGCAGCATGCAGTAAGAATAGGATAAAAAAAAAAGGAAAAAAAGAATAAGAACATCAGAGGAGACTGTCCGACAATAGTGGTACCAAGGAAATGAATCATTATCAATAACGTATAACAATATGTGGTGCGCGGCTCTGGATTGACATTTGTTAAACCAGAGCCGGGGCTACGCGGCTGTTGTACCAGTCCCGCTAGTAAGTCTAGAGTAGCCGCGCTGGTCGCGGTTGTGGTGGGTTTGACCGATAGAGGTCGTTGTATTTCGGTGGTCTGTATTTTAACTTTTTTATTGCTGTGTGATACTGCTTGTTCCATATATTTACTGATTATTCCTTCCTTATACACCCATTGTGTATGCACACCTATATATTGATTATTCGATATGACGTATTGTATTGTTGTTGTTCTCGTGAGAGCAGCCCGGGTGAGGAACAGAAGTATATAAAGAGAGAAGCTGGCGAGGTCCATTAGATCCTGTTGTTGTCGTTGTCTTTATTCGATAGATTAAGTCTCATAGTCGCTTAAGGCCGTCGATCGGACACTACAATTTGGTGCCGTGACCATTTTTGGATTTTTGCTCGCTAACGGGTGAGACCTGTGTCAGCCGTCGGTAGCCTCTAACGAGGAGTGCCGATGGGTGACAAGGGGAAAGATGTCCGGCTCTCCACTGGAGCACCGGATGACCTGATGGCTGTGGATGAATTTCTGCAGCAAACGAATCAGACTATTCAGAACTTGGAAAATCAGTTGGCCCAGTCAAAACTGAATTTCGATCGATCGCTGGAACCCCATGTTAATGCTAATGTGCGGGTGAAAGCGAGCATAGAAGCTAATTCAAGTAGCGGCGATGAACATGTACAACCGCCCGATTTGAAAGTGACCATGAGAAGGAAGTTGTCAAAGCTTCCTCGTAGTGCGTTAAAGAAAAAACCGGAGATTGTGGATATTGGCTCGGATGAGGATGAGTTTTTGCATGGTAAATTGCCTCCCATGACTCCAGTGGTTCATGCGGATATTGGTCAGTTGCAATCCGAATGGACTCAGGACCGTACTAGGAATAGGCGCATGACCTATGATAGGATGGATAAACTCATCTCTACGCAAATGAGTACTTTGAATTTGATGAATGATTCGGTATTGGAGTCTGCAAGGAAGGGGAAAGAGGCCCTGGAGAAAGCGGCTTATACTGAATCGGAATTGAATTTGGCTAGAAAGGAAGAAGCTCGTTTAAGATCTGTAGTGAAAGATCAAAGTGAGAAATTGACTTCACTAGAGGCTAAGCGCGCTTGGGAACGTAAGAATAATGAGCGTATGAGAGTGAATTTGGAAGAATTGAATAGCCGCTTTGACTTTCAAGTCCCACAGAACAGGGCTAGGGGTATTGCTTTTGCTGACGAGGTGGAAAAGGTTAGCACTCCTATTTATGAGAATCCGGGTGGTATAACTAATGAATCATACACCCGAATCATGAATGATTTACCTGACTTTGATCAAAGGAAAGGAAGTCCAGATAATGTAGCATCATATCCACCACATTATACGTCGGTCATGCCGGACGCACCAACTGGCGGGCGGGCGTTTAAAGGTGACAGGAGGAGTGCTTTAGAAGCTGCGCGTGGTTTGCGCCCTTCTAGTCCTAGTCCAGTCGGTTATGGAATTATGGGCGCGGTAAGGCGATCATTGCCGTCCAATATGAGTGGAGTTAGGCGGTCAATAGATCCAGCCGCGGGTTACTTACCTGAAGGTAAGGGACCTGCATTTGGCATGCCTAAGTTCAAACCAACTAAGCCAATTCGCAACCCTAGAACTGTGAACTTCCCTGAATGGGATGGTCGGGAGGATTGGCGTGACTATCAAAGACGCACAGTAATGATAGCACGTTCAAATAATTGGGATGATGAGACTTATAAAATACAACTGCTAACCGGAGTAGGTAAACAGCTGCCGCAAGCTATGATGCTGGAGCCGGATGATTTTTCAGTCGATCAGCTGCTACAGATGCTCGAATATGATTATCAGGCTGAAAAGTCTGATAAGACGCGAAAGCGGGAATTTTTCGAATGCAGGCAAGATCCTGGGCAGAGTCCGGCTGCTTTCAGCCAGAACTTAAGTTTGAAGGCAGTACATGCTTTCGGTGAATGGGATGGCACGTTGCATGATATGGCGGTGAAAACATTTCTTGATGGGCTGGTGGATAAAGGCATGTCGCAATATGTTGCAATGCAGGAGCCGACCGATATAGTTTCGGCTGCGGCAGCCGCTACTAGATATAGGGATGTATTTGGAACCAGTGAAGTTTCACACACGTCTTCGCATTTACACTCGATTAAAAGCGGGGCGGGTGTGTCAACGGTAACTACTGTGACCAAATCGGAACGAGAATGGGATGATAGAGAAATGGCAGAGTTTCAAGCTTTTCGGGCGTGGCAGAAAAGGCCAAAACCGCAACTGGAGGCTTTACCACCACCACCACCTGCCGAGTCGGGTGAGGGGGGTAGAAAGGGTTCTTCTGAAGGAAATTATAGGAGAAGACCTGGTATGCCTCGGAAATGCTACTATTGTCAGCAGGAAGGACACATGTGGGCGGATTGTGTTAAACAAAAAACACATGTTAAGTCTTTTGATGACTTTACAGCTCAGGCTGCGGCAATTAAGGAACAGTTGGCTCTGCTGTTAAACAAGGTCGGATCTTCTTAGGCGGTGAACAGGAGATCGCGACAAACAGCATACACACCGCATTGTCGATAAATCGGGCTAGTAAACCAATTGGATCCGATGTTCTTGTGCCCCTAGATCAGCCTGGGGACGCCCATGGAGAAGGTGATCTTGGAGGTGAAGTGCACGAGGGCAGCGGCATTGGCGCAATTGGGCGCGCCACATGCTCAGTGATGGTGGTGAATGAAGGAGATCCTGAGTATGTATGCATGCCTGGGCAAATTCTAAAAGTTGAATGGGGGGAAGATGCCCGGGTGGTGAGTAAGGTGATGGTGTGTGACTTGCGTGATTTTGAGATTTGTGTTTCAGACCGCAATCGTCCGCTTGTGGCTGAGCGCATGTATGCGGATGTGACTTTAGTGAATGTAACTGGTCAATTCCTTATTGACTGGGGGGCACAATGCACGCTGGTAAAAAGGCATGTATATGATGAACTCTCAGTCAGGCCGTCATTGATGCCATGTGGAGTGACGTGCTATGCTGGGACTGGTCATAATCTAAAGACGCATGGGTGTGTGCGACTCGCGCTGGGGTTGGGAGGTGCTTGGTATGCCCTCAACTGCCTGGTGGTAAGTGGTTTGGTTGGAGCAGAAGCTGGTATCTTGGGGATGGATTTTATCTATCTCCATAAATGTAATTCCGACTGGTCTGGTTTATTCACTCTCGAGGCAGGTGAACAATCGGTAATGTGCAGGGCATTGCAAAGTGGGCCTATGAC
This sequence comes from Sthenelais limicola, assembly GCA_942159475.1. Lineage (NCBI taxonomy): Eukaryota > Metazoa > Annelida > Polychaeta > Phyllodocida > Sigalionidae > Sthenelais > Sthenelais limicola. The sequence continues at coordinate 6,443,886 of OW804094.1, read as the reverse complement.
AAGGAGCAACTGTGAGAGTATTTTCATAGACGCTTTCTCCACTATTTGTAGTGGCATTGGCCCAATGTCCCCGAATGAGGACATGTTCTTTGAACCAGATGAGCCGGAGTTGGGATGTTATGTTGCAGGGAGTTTATTGGTTGCTGGCGACCGATATAATTGCACGCTGTCTGTATGCAATCCCACTAGCTCTCCCGTACTGATCGAACTGCAGACAGCAAGGGGAGAAGATTTCTTGAATGATAATTCTCCTATTGTTGATGTGGAGATGTTGGAACCGGAGGTTCCAATGCCGCCAGTGGATGAATGCCCACTAGCGAAATTGGTAAGAGGGTCTGATTTGTCTAAGGCGGAGGACATAATTAGACTAAGGAATCTGCTTTGGCAGTATAAACATTGCTTCAGGTTGCCGGGTGAAACACTGGGACACACTAACAAAGTGCGTCATGTGGTTGACACAGGTGATGCTGTGCCAATTAAAAGTGTGTATAGACGCCTGCCGCGCGCGCGTCGGGAAGCTGCTGAGAAACAGATTCAAGACATGCTCGATAAAGGTGTTATAGAACCTAGTAATAGCCCCTGGGGATCTGCGGTTGTGATTGTGAAGAAAAGTGACGGCACTGACAGGTTTTGTGTTGACTATCGTCCAGTCAATGCGGTCACAAAGAAGGATTCTTTCCCTCTCCCTAGAATAGATGAAAGCATTGAGGCATTGGGTGGTAACTTATGGTTTATAACTTTGGATTTAGAGAGCGGTTACTGGCAAATTGCCATGGACGAAGCTAGTAAGGAGAAGACGGCTTTTGTCTCGACTATGGGCCTGTTCCAATTCAAGGTTATGAGTTTTGGACTATGCAATGCGCCTGCCACATTTGAGCGTATGATGGAACAAATGTTGGCTGGATTGAGGTGGAAATGCTGTCTTGTTTATTTGGACGATGTAATCATCTTTGGCTCCAGTTTTGATGAAGCATTGTTAAATACGGAAAAAGTCTTGCAGAGACTAGCCGATTATGGGTTGAAGCTTAAACCGAAGAAATGTGAATTTTTCAAACTGAATGTGAAGTATTTGGGGAGAATTGTTTCGCAAGATGGAGTCCGCGCGGATCCGGATAAGTTGGAGAAAGTCCATTCTTGGCCGGTTCCGACTACTATTAAGCAGGTCCGTCAGTTTCTGGGTTTCGCTTCATATTATAGAGAATTTATGCCCAATTTCTCAGAGGTTGCAGCTCCTATTCAAGCATTGGTAGCCGGGGCGGAGCTGAAGAATAATCGGCGTGTGACCTTTGATGATAATTGTCATAAGGCCTTTGCAGACCTGAAAGATTTATTGACATCTCCTCCTGTATTAGGCTACCCACAGCCGTCTGGAACTATCATTCTGGATACTGACGCGAGTGGATTCGGTATGTCTGGAGTCCTCTCTCAGATGCAGAATTCGAGAGAGGTGGTTTTGAGTTATGCCAGTAATACGTTGACTAAGGCCCAACAGAATTACTGTGCTACAAAAAGAGAGTTGCTAGCTGTTTTGACTTATTTATCTAAGTTTCAACATTATATAATAGGGCAACATGACTTTATGTTGAGAACTGATCATGCTTCGTTGCGCTGGTTAATGAACTTTAGAGACCCTTCTGGTATGCTAGCAAGGTGGTTAACCACTTTGCAGCATTATGGATTGCGGGAAGATCAGATTGTTCATAGGCCGGGCCGCAAACACATAAATGCGGACGCGCTTTCGCGGCTGCCGGTGAGAAGATGTCCCAGAGAAGATTGTCTGGATTGTGGTGCACATGACGCCGTAGTAGCTACAATGACTGTGGACTACCATATATTTTCAACATTGGCGGGTGATCGGCTGAAGGTGGCGCAAGAAGAAGATGATGTTCTCACCAGAATCAAATCAATAGTACAGGGCCTTACTCAGAAGCCAGACAATAAAGCTTTGTTGGCTGAGGGGGGAGAGTTCTGTTACTATGTGAGTAAAATAGAATTTTTAAAAGTGGAAAAAGAATTGCTGTGTATGGATTGGGAAAGCGACAACGGAGTTGTGTATACACGTGTACTGGTACCTCTAGCTCTGAGGAAGGAGTTATTCCGTACTTTGCACGGGAGTAAGCTTGCAGCTCACTTTGGCGAGTTCAAAACTTATCAGGCGGCAAGACAAAAGTTTGTTTGGCCCCGGATGAAGAGGGATATCGCCGATTGGGTACGCGGCTGTGAAGTTTGCGCTTCTTGTAAGAGTAGGGGTGGAAAAGGTATAACCCCGTTGAAGAAGGAAATCCATGGTGTGCGCTGGAGCCGCATTGCTTTGGATATCATTGGTCCATTTAGGAGAACCCCTAGGGGAAATAGTTGTGTGATGGTTGTCACAGATTATTTTTCTAAATGGGCTGAGGCTTACCCGCTTCCCGATCACACAGCCGCTACCTGTGCAATGGCCTTGTTTACTGAGTGGGTGCTAAGGTACGGCCCACCGGTCTCCCTCCAGACTGATGGAGCGCCAGAATTTCGTTCAGCTCTTTTAAAGGAGTTATTACTCTTGCTTGACATAGAGCAGTTGATGTCCCTTCCCTATAGACCCCAGGCAAATGGGCAGGTAGAACGTTGGAATCGTGTTCTTGTTGAGCAATTGTCATGTTTGACACAATTTGAGGATTTGAATTGGGATTTGTTGGTGCCCTGTATTGCACATGCTTATAGAGGAGCGGTGCATAAGAGTACTATGTGCACGCCAAATTTGGTGGTATTCGGTACGGAATTAACAGTCCCGGCTGACATTATTTATGGTACTCTGACTGGGGACGTTGATTTCCCTTGTCGCAGTGTCTTTGTGGAGGAGATTAAAACGCTATTGCTGAAAGGACATAGATTTGTTAGGGAGCGTTTGGGGCATTCAGCCGTTTATCAGAAACGATATTTTGATAGGCGGGCGAGACCCAAGGTTTTCAAATCTGGAGATGTTGTATGGAGGTATGCGACGCCTATGGCTCAGAAGAAATATGGCCCTAAATGGGATGGTCCTTTTGAAGTCATACGTCGTGTGCAGGGTTCTACCTATGAACTCAGGACTGAGGAGGGAGTTCTCAGATGGAATGGAGATTTACTAAAATTGGCTTTTGATGCAGATGGGACTCCGGTGCAGGTTACTAACTTGCATAGAGCATCTGAGTATCAGAAGCAGCAGGTAGCGGGTAAAGACTACTTGAAGATTACTCCTCAAGGTCGTGTCATACCCGGGCGGCATGCTCCTGCCGTGTTACCTGCAGCTAATATAGTTAGACATGTGAAAAGGCGCGGCCGTCCGCCCAATAAGCCAGCTTTGTTGTCTGACCAGCCGCCGGGCCTGGGAACGAAGCTGGAAGGTGGCACAGCGGCTGTGGTGTCTGAGAGTTCCAGTGATTCAGATTCTGAGGAAAAGGTAGAAGGTTCACCACTAGCCAAGACTATGGATGGTTTGTTGCGATCAGGTTACTTAGAGGAGCGGCCTAGGCGTCATAGGCAAGCACCTGACCGATTAGGCTATGAGTGAAAAAATTGGGTGAAAGGTGCAAGGGAAAAAAAAAATGACACAACGAGAAGTACTGGTTTAATAATGTCTTACACGAGCATGGCGGGGGTGAAGCTACTCCGTGTGTGGGAGTTATTTAATAAAAAAACATCATAATTACTGTACGTGGTTCAGTAATTGAATTGATTTGGAAAATGTAATCGACTGGCAGGGCATGTAGCCTCTCATTGTCCTGACACCTACTGGGAAATGTGATTGGGCCGAAGCAATACACCCCACGGAAAGTAGAGAGAGACTGCTTGATTTTCTTTTCTAATGATATTGGTTACTGCTAGTGGAAGAGTGATGGACTTTGCTCGGGAGTTCAGGTCCCTGGTACTGTGTGTATGCTTGCTATAGTGAGCAGGCAGGCAGCGGTATCCAGGCCGTGTGTACTCTGGCGTGAACGGCTCGGCAACAGGTTTATGATGCTATATTTAGAGGGAAGAAAGTCCTCTGATTGGCGGAGGTGTCGCGAGACTAGGTCACGAGAGCTGGCAAGAGCGTCCGTCTGCAGAGTACGCTCGGGCAGTGAACACAACACACGTGTTTCACTATCCAGTTGTATGTGACTTGGTTTGCTTGGCTTATCCCCCCGATAAATCATTGTATTCCTAGGTTGTTGTTGAGTTGGTTGGCAGAGTTTGTATTTTGTCTGTGTCCCTAACCTTGAAACTCCATCTGGAGTTCTCAAGCAGATAGGATGTCTGACAAGGAGGAGTCGGCCATGGACGTTGAGTCGCCTCCGGGCGATAATCAGCAGAAGGAGGCGGTGGTTGGTGATGATGTAGCAGCTAGCGGGAGTCAGCCCACAGCCGAAGACGCTGCGCCTGTGGTCGCTGAATCTGTCTCGCTAGAGGAGCCGCCTAGTGCAAGTTGGGCTGAAGAAATGGAGGCTGAGATAAAAGCAGATTATGAGAAGATTGAGAAAAAGAGAATGGAGTTGGAGAAGGCGAAGGAGCGCAAGGCTGTGGCTGATTGGCAAATTCCTAAGCTTAGGTCGCGGAGGAAAGTTAAGCATGTCAAGGCTACTGCTTCTGCTTCCAAAGCCGCCGAGGCGGGTGATAGTGATGGTGAGGAAACTACCACAGCCGCTTCTTTGCCTAAACCTAAGAGGAAGGACAAGAAATTGGATGTTAAGACGGACAAGAAATCGGATGTTAAGGCAGACAAGAAATCGGATGTTAAGGCAGACAAGAAATTGGATGAGAAGATCGAAAAGAATAAAGACTCTGGTGCCGTGTCAGATAGTGCAAAATCTGACAGTGGTAAATCGAAATTGAAGAAGAAAGAATTTAGTTCTCCTAAGGGTGCGCCTAAGGACACCCGCAAGACCCGTGATAGGCAGAGGAATGCGAGCAGTAGTTCGCGAGGCTCCTCCGTGGATGGTGGTGACCAGGCGCGTTCCAGTCACACAGGTGGTCCCGGCCTAAACACGGTAGAGGATGTTGTGAAGGCGTTGTCAAAGCCAGGTTGGAAGGGTGCGGCTAAGAAGATGACTGACCCCTCTATTCCCGTGCGAAACCAAGCTCGTTGGTGGTTGAAAGATAGGCTTGAGGGAATTGAGTTGACTCCAACCAATATGGCTAATATTGTCCCCAAGAAGAATGATGGAGTTACCACTGCTCCAGAATCGGATGATGAAGATGAAGTGTTGGGAGATTATTGGACCGAAGCTCCAATAATGCCTCGGTACGAGGATAAATTTCATTACTTGAAATCTCGTACTGGGAAAGCTGATGGACATAAGCAGATAATTGAATTGGTAATGGATAAGTTGAATGGCGCCCCCTTGCTATGGAAACCAGGGTACAGGTGCCCATTCACTTGGTGTCGTTATTTGGGCGAGGAAATTAATCCTTCTGGGATTAAAATCTATCGCACCAAAGAACGATTTTATCGACATTTGTGTGAGGAGCACTGCCCAGCTGTGCACCTCCTTACTTGCCCACATGCTCATTCGTGTGGAGTAAGGTTAGACAGACGATCAGACTTGATTAAACATTTGATGAAGGGCCCTAGTGGACATAGAAATGGACCTGAAAGATCGCGGGAGTGGACGTCCAGCTACAGAGTGGTGGAGCAGGAAGCGGCTAACCTCGGCTGTGTGAGATTTGCGCGGATGGGCAGATACGATCTTGATCGTGTTATGACCATCGGCCGCCATCGAGCTCTAGCCGAGGCCCGGCATAGTGCTACTGAGGCTAGGAGGACAGTGAATAAAAATTTCGCTGATGCTCCTTTGCCTGCTAAGAATGCTTGGACTGCTAAAGGCCCTTCTCAAGCGACTATTGCTGCCGTGTTGACTGGTGCTCGCCCGAAGGATACGTCAAGCGTGGCTGCATTGAATATGCCTGCGGCTGCCGCTGGTGCTCCTGGTGATGAAGCAACTGATAGGCGGGTGGTTGCTCATGGAGAGTTGCCTGTCAATATGATGAATACAAATCAGGGAAGTGCTAGGCCAGTTGCTGCAGCTTCTGTGCTTCCTTATTTGCCTACAGATGAGACTTTGTGTTCTGCCGCCACAGATATTGATAGAACCTTGTCCGATGCTTCAATTGGTATCAACCAAGCTGTCGCTCGGTCCTTAGACGCTGTGAAGCTAGCCGTACAAGTTGCTTTAACCCCTATGATTGATATCAGCGAGGTGAGAGCAGCTGCGGCAGAGATCCCGGCTATGCGGGCTAGGATCGTTGATTTAACCAGGCAGTTGGAGTATTATAAGCAGGAGGACCATCTTTCTAGGGAAACAATTCTAGATTTGAAGTGTCAGCTCTCTGCTTATGAGTCTGGTGAACCGGAGATGAAAAGGAAAAAGACTGAGAAGAAGGAGGAAGCGGTTGACTCTGATGTGGTGAGGAAATCGGATCTGGCAAAGATTATGTCGGATTTGTTGCAGCAACATACCGCTTCTCTGGCGAAGTTGCCTTTGCCTGCTTCTCCACAGAGAAGGCAGACACAACCGCCTGCTGAGGGAGTGTTGAAAGTTTCGCCTCGGCCGCAGCGAGTTGTCGTGCAACCTCACCCACCTCTACAGAAATTGACTTTGCAGAGATTGCCAGCTGCTCCGGCTGTGACTCCTGTTAAGCCGATTATTGTTAAGGAGATTTTGGAAGGACCTTGTGGTGATACTTGGAAGTCAGTGATGAACCCATCAATTGATTTAGTATCTCCGCAACGTTGTGGTGCTAGGTGGAGTCAGACTACTGTACAGTTGCCTGCTCAATCGCCGTTACAACAGCATATGTTGCAACAGTCTCTGCAACAACAACAGCATTTGCAACAGCAGCAGTTGCAGCAGCAGCAGTTGCAACAGCAACAGTTGCAGCAAGAACGGCAGTTGCAGCAAACTTTGCAACAACAGCAAAGCCAGCATATGCAGCAGTCTCAATTGTCCTTGCCTTCATATAGTCCTTATTTAATGCAGGGCTTTGCGCCTCTGACCCAGTTCGGTGGAGTGCAGCGGCAGTTAGGGGGAAACCCGTCTATACAGGGCTCTCCCGCTCGTGTTCATGGTCAGTCAGCCGCTGGTATTTTGGATACGAGTGGCGCTCCCATTGCTCCGCCAGGATTTGTTGGTGTGACTCCCGTGGGTATTGAGGAGAAGGGGTCAGTTCAACTGTCAACCGTGACTCCTCTTTTCTCCTCCCCGGTGAGAAAAATTGGCGATATGATTGCTAGGGCTATGACTTTTGGTTCGGGAGAAGACCAACCCACACCGACCAAGGAAGTCACGAGTCAAGAAACGCAGTCAGACCCGGGTACTATCTCTGTTGGTAATGAGAAGCAGGATATTTCTGGTTCTCCCCATGGTAGCGATACCTGGGAACGGGGTGTTGATGAGGAAGATAGAAACATGGAAATTGATCCTGCGTATGAGGAGGAATTGCTGAAGGGAGACCCTGATGATGCTTACCCGACGGTTTAAAATTTCGCCTTGGAATCTGCCTTGGAGGTTTGTTGTTCATTTTTGATACTTGAGATGTGATGAACTCGAGCCGTATGCGGTAGTGGATAGCCCAGCTGAGATGACCAGACTTGATGGACATGGCCCGGGATGACCTTTCTACCAGTCACCTTGGTCGGAATGTAACCAGCTTGGACTTGGACGTTGGATTTTACCTCGAACACCAGCAAAAGACTATTATCAAGACCTACCAACTTGTGCCTCAAACGGACTAAACTAGGATGTTACTGGACATTTGTGCTACATTTACCAACCTGCGGACAATACCTTGCGGTTGGAAACTCTGTGAATACTTTTACATACGGACTAAAACTTTCTTATGGACTGGAGTGGATACTTCTTCACACTGCGATAGAATTCCTTGTGTGTTTTTACTTCAGCGTTGTTCGTGTATTCTACAAACCGGTATGGATTCCTGTGTTATCATATTTTTACTCTGTGATGATTTTTATATTGTTTGAGTGTCAAATTTACCTACTATTGTTGCTTGCGTTAAACTTACTTGTAAACCTTATGGTATAGACTCTTGTGTAAGGTCTAAAGCGGTTGTGCCCTCCTAACAATAAAAGGGGAGGGGCATTGTGGTGCGCGGCTCTGGATTGACATTTGTTAAACCAGAGCCGGGGCTACGCGGCTGTTGTACCAGTCCCGCTAGTAAGTCTAGAGTAGCCGCGCTGGTCGCGGTTGTGGTGGGTTTGACCGATAGAGGTCGTTGTATTTCGGTGGTCTGTATTTTAACTTTTTTATTGCTGTGTGATACTGCTTGTTCCATATATTTACTGATTATTCCTTCCTTATACACCCATTGTGTATGCACACCTATATATTGATTATTCGATATGACGTATTGTATTGTTGTTGTTCTCGTGAGAGCAGCCCGGGTGAGGAACAGAAGTATATAAAGAGAGAAGCTGGCGAGGTCCATTAGATCCTGTTGTTGTCGTTGTCTTTATTCGATAGATTAAGTCTCATAGTCGCTTAAGGCCGTCGATCGGACACTACAAATATAAATTTAAATTAAATATTGTTAGGAGTATATAGGACTTTTTTGTATATAACCGGGAATATTTCAGCTATATATATAGGTTTGTAGAAGGAAATGAACACATGTGTGCCAGATGGTAAGTTTTATTTTATTGTGTCTATTTCATCGTATCTTCTTTATTTGACTTTGTCTGGTCTAATATTTTCCTTAACTTAAACGGCTTGACCTGAGAAGTTAGAGTTTATTTATTTGTTGACGTCTTTGTATAGCATAAATGTATTCCAATGGGTCCATGTAAAATGGCATGACCCGGAATATGGTTATAATCTATAAGGAGGAATGTTGGTATTTTGTTGCTTTGATTTAACTAGTCTCTTGGCAAACAGAATATTATGTTGTTATTATACTAATACTCTTGTATAATCGTATTCCTGGCTCTTTCATTGGCAAATTTATTCTTTTGTACTGTCTACACCGGAAGATAGAACTCGAAAACGAAAGAAAAAGAGGAGAAATTGAGTAAGTTCAAATGGATAAGACGAAGAAGAGTCATTCAACTACCGTATTGCCCCGTATATAAGCCCGGGCTTATATTATTTTCAAATAGTGCGTAGACCAGGCTTATATTCAGGGTAAGTATTATACTGTAAACGTATTAATGTTCGCGCAGTATTTATTTTCGCGCACCCACCTTTGTACGCGAAAATAAATCCTGCGCGAAAGGTAAAATTATTGAATAAATGATGTGTGAGACTTCCTTGCAGCGCGAATTTAAATCCCCGCGAAAAGGTGTCAAAGTACTCAGTGCGCGAAAGTTTATCTGCGCGAAAATAAATACGTTTACAGTATTACACTGAAAACAGGGAGCCAGCGACCAAAATAGAGGAGAGAATTATGTTAATCTGAATCTCATGTTTATTGTCAGCTTTAGTCATAATAAATCAAAACTTATTTCACGATATTTATTATAATATTTTGTTATGATATTCGATACTCGATATGTATGTCCAACTGGTTTTCCCAATTATAAAACAGGTCATTTCATTTGATTCTTTTTTTTGGGGGGGGGGGGGGAGGGGGGGGGGGTGTTAAAAGTGATCTCACTTTTTGAAGGTTTATTTTGACTTCTTATTTTATGATGGCAACACAAGCATGCGGACTTATACACGGGGGCAGGCTTATAATACCATAATAATGTGCTGAACCCCGGCTTATAAACAGGGCAGGCTTATAAACGGGGCAGGCTTATAAACGGGGCAGGCTTATAGACGAAGCAGTCTTATAAACAGGGCAGACATATATATACGGAGCAGGCTTATGAACGGGGCAGGTTTATGAACGGGGCAGGCTTATAAACAGGGCAGGCTTATAAACGGGACAGGCTTATAAATGGACAGGCTTATAAACGGGACAGGCTTATAAATGGGGCAGACATAAACAGGGCAGGCTTATAAATGGGGCAGACATATAAATGGGGAAATACGGGGCAGTCTTATAAACGGGGAAATACGGTATATGAAGAGAAGAGTTAAATCAGGTGAAATGCAATAAATCTGGGAAAGGAGTAAATTCAATCCCGTCCATCCACCCTACAATTATTGTCTAGAGACACAAGTACACAAGCATTCAGCCATTCATTGAAGCATCACAACTTATTCACTAACAACAAAAAAACCTAGAAATAAGAAAGCTCAATTGGCGCTCATAAGAGAAGCGTGAGAATGGGGCCAGCGTTCATGAGACAAGTCGCTCCATCAATACATCAGTGCGGTGCATGTCGTGCATCCTTTTTTTAAAATAAAGATTTGAGATTCGATTTGATTTAGAAAATATTTACTGCTCTTAAAATTGGCCATTTATAGAATATAGCAATGTTGTTTGTTACTTGATGTATTTAAATGTAATGTGAAATGCTTTGGTTAGAAAATAGTCCAAATATACTTTCTGCAAAACTCATAGGTGATCCAACTTTAGATCAGACATTAATTGCCAAAAATCAATATACAAATGACATTAAAGCTGCTCTCTCAGTTAACGTTGGTAAAAAAACAAAATATTTTCTACATTTTCTTCCATTCTTTTCCAACCCATCTAAAAGATATTCGACTGGAATTTTGGAGGATTCTGGCAGGTTGTTTTTTCTACAGTGCTTCTAAAACATCCTTATATGTATTTGGAGGACCCACCCGAATCCCTTCATATGATGACTTCACTTATTATCGCTCACTGGCGGATGTTTTCGCTCAACTGTCTCTATACTACTTCAAATTCTTGTAAACATATAACTGCAGCATCATATTGATGAATTCAATCCTATATAAGTCATAATATGAGTAAATTATATAATATGATTATTTCGTAAGGTTTTGTTATGACAGCTGAGAATGTAGCTTTAAATGAAATTTAAAACGGAGCTGATGCTATATGGCTATATTCTACATTTCATTGTCATATAAAGCAATGTTTAAGTTATGAGTACAAAACCAGGTCGTGATGTGAGAAAGAATGATGTCATTCTTAAATCTTAAGCATTTGTCAGCCATAAAAACAACGGTATTTGCATTTGTGCATATCGTTAGCTTGTGTGCTCTGTGTGCAGTCTGGAGAGTGGGGAGGGATGGGGGGGGGGGGGCGGAAGAGGAGGAGGAGATGGGGGAGGGGAATGTTTGCATGGCGGCAGGATGAGGTGCAGGAGAATGTGTCACCTCTATAAGGTGTCACCACACACTTTCCCAGACTCTCTGGTGCATGCTGGGATTATAGGCTTCACCTCCTCCCAGGAGCTGAGTTTGTGTTGTGGGGAAGGTGAGACAGAGGTAAGGGGGGGGGGGATGAAAAGGGGCAAGCTAGTCCCCTTATATATCAAAAGTTAGTATTATTCTTATATAGAAAAAGAGTCACAACCTTTTACGATTTTTCATAGACAGGCAATACAATAGGCTGCCCTCTGCCAACGCAATATCTGCAGGGATAAGGGCAAACCAGAGAAATAGCCCCAAAGACTTCTATATCTCTGGAGGCTATATCTCTGGGCAAACTAATACCTGGTCTATGAGCAACTCGATCATATAAAGTTTCACACAACTTCTTTAATGGAATGATATCAAAGAGATGCGATGCTCGAGGCTTCGATAGGTGAAATAACATGAGATGGGAGTAAGATGAATATATATAGCAATATTCGAATCTAAGTGACTGAAACCAACGAGTTAGTTAACTGTTTATATATGCTTTTAATGATATAAATAGAAAACTTTGTTGGGGCATACAGTTAAATTTCGGCCGTAAGCTTAAAAAAACATATTGGTTGCCATGTCATGATGACTATCACACATAACTCACTAGTGAAATACGGTCTGTGCATAACTCACTCTAGATACGTCCATGTAGACAAATCTAGATTAAGATACCATGTACTATCCTTTCCCCGATGAAGTATTCTTGCACCCCCCTACACTTCTCCCCACATACCATCCACCAACGGATGTGCACCACAGTAAGTGCTAAACAAACATAGCAAATATTTGAATAATGTTACAAAATAGCTCTAGATTTAATAAGGGAACAATCAGGCTGTATTCATGCTACTACTACTCAGGGCCTCTCAGCCTGGACGGTAGGGGAGTGTGACATGCGTCGCGTGTGTTTCACACTCATGGGTGAAATCGTCAGAAAATGTACGATTCACCTTCATCAATCCTCTAACATAATCCAAATTTAAGACAAAAATAATGTTCAGAATTCAGTTCAATATAACCAAACAGATTGTTTGAATTAAGGCAATATCAATTATACTCAGATATACCTAGTATTAACCATTTCTCAGTCTAATTTAACATAATTTACTAAATGTGTAGAGCTGCCGATTTTCTGAGGATCTGACCCTCGAATACTCTCACCTCTGCACGCTAGGGGGCGATATACATGGTATGAGAGTCAGACATGACGTTTATGACATCGTCAATAATTAGAGCAATTTCATTTATCATGTCAATCTCAATGTATGTATAATGTTACAACGATTAACTCATGTACTATTATAGTGTTGGTCTTTAACATTTGTCCGTTGGATCTCCTGTGTGTAAATAATATATACGTGGATAGGTTTTGTCTCATATATTAATATATTTAATATCTAAGCGAATGGATTGTGAATGCTTAATCAAAGCTATGATAACATGTACATGTACATACGTACGTATGTATGTATTGTATACATGTGTAGGTAATGTATATAATGTATTTATGTAAGTATACATGTATGTAATATGTATACACGTATGTACGTATTCATGAGTGTGAATACAGTGCTGTACATGTATACATGGACAGCACTTACAATACATGTGTACATTATACATAGATTTCACATGACGTCACCCAGTAGGCGGGGGTATCACAGTGGCTACCATGTCTGGGGTCACCGCTACGCTGGCCGTCTATGGCGGGGGTATAAAAACAAAGTTGATAAACCTCACAAGAGTAGATACTTGGGTAATTCTACACTAAAGGCAGATTATCTAACCTATCAGGAAGGTATTGTTGTGGCAGATTAAAACTGGTAAAGGTTAAAACAGCCAGAAAACGATATTTTCAAGTATCGCAGCATACATAGCCATCTAACTTGACCCCAAACATGGCCAGGGACGTGACGTCAGTGAAATCTATGTATACCAGTTTATGCAGTAATAAGCAACTGAGTACATCAAACGCCTGAATGGAATGTAGCCTATTAATTATCTACCAAGATAACTTTACACACAGCCCAGTGTATTATAAAGCTGAAATCAACAAATATTCAAAGAATGTAAGCAAACAATTTTATGTAAATACGATAGGGTTGAGATGGGTGAGTGATAGCAGCGGCTTGTGTATCCATTTCACATCGTCCTACACTCTAAAACATGGCGGGTAATTTCAAATTATCATGATCATAGATCGAAGTTTTGCTGCTTGTTTTGAAGGAGTGAGTGAGTGAGATTGGGTTGCTATACGCACTTATCAACACATTTAATATGGTTATATCAAGGGCGGGAGAGCTGAGAGGGAGTGAGTAAGTGAGATTGGTTGCTTTACGCCCTTATCAACACATTTAATATGGTTATATCAAGGGCGGGAGAGCTGAGAGGGAGTGAGTGAGTGAGATTAGTTGCTTTACGCCCTTATCAACACATTTAATATGGTTATATCAAGGGCGGGAGAGCTGAGAGGGAGGCAGTGTATGATCATACCCAGGAAATAGAGATAGAGAAGAAGGGAGAGAGAGACAGAGAAAAGAGACAGAAAGGCACTTTATGGTGTTTTGAAGGACAACAATGGAAAAGTATGAAATGCGAGGTCTGCATTATTGAAACTACATGTTTATCAGAGAAATGTATTGCTATTAATGATAACATAACCATGTTAATGATTGATACCCATGGTTTAATTTAATCCAAAGTTTATTAATTACCAGGTTTCTCACTCTAATTTACTCTAATGTGTGACGTCCATCTACATTATTTCTTTTAGATATCAGGACTCCCGTCACATTTCTTTAAAAGAAAGGTTTTTAAAATGTTTTCTTTTCTTTTTTTCGTTGGTCTGGCAGAAGGTATCCAGACTGAAACACTCAGAAGTAAAATAGTTAGCCTACTTAGCCTAAATATAAAACACAAGACTGCTCTCACAATTATGTTAAGATGTGTAAAAGTAAAACCATTCTTTGGTGGATCTAATCTACTAATAAGAAATTGGAACAAAAAAAGGTTAAAAAGTTTATTTTCACCCAAAGCAAGTTTTTGCCCTAAAATTAAAAAATAAAAGGCTTTTGGTACAACAAAAAGGTTTAGAAGTTTTCCCTTGGGAGGCCTGAGATATGAATATTTAGTTTAGGATCGCAGAAGCCAGCATATATTTGGATCTGCGCTGTTATCCAATTTATCCTTGAATCCCCGGTATACACAACAATTATTCATAAACCAGTTGGTCTAACAGTGTATGATTTCCATCATTAACAATACACGGACGACCGGTGGATGAGGACAGACTGCAAGCAAAATAAGCAGTTAAATAAACCGTGAAATAATGTCTAAAATAAGCTGTAATTGAATGCTAGAGATCCTTATCTCCTCTCCCCCTGCATGGCTTGGTAGCGGCCAGCTAGCATATGCTTCACCACTAGTTTAGTAGAATACACAATGGTCGCAATAATTCTATAATAAAATAAACACATTTAAGATTAAAAGTCAGGTTAAAAACTCAGTTCAACCTAACCAAACAGATTGTTTGAATCAAGGCAATACTGAATATACTCAGATATACCTAGTGACGTACTAGTGTTAACGATGTTTCGGTCTAATTTAGCAGAATTTAACAAATATTTTGATCTGCCAATTGTACATTTTCTGAGGATCTGAGGGCCAGCTACCATATGCTTCACCACCCTCACCAGTAAAATACACAATGGTCGGAATAATTCTATAATAAAATAAACACAATTCACCACACAACACCAACCCTCACCTAACACTGATCGCAATAACTCTATAATAAAATAAATTGGTCAGATTTTCAGAAAATGTACAATTCGCCTTCACCGATCCTCTCAAATAACCCACGTCTAAGGCAAAAATGAGCTTCAAAATGCAGAACCGATACTTTAAATCAATGCGACACCAAATATACTCAGATAAAGCCGGTATTCATCATTTTTCAGGCTAATTGAGGAGAATTTCCTAAATGTGTAGAGTTGCTAGTTGTACATTTTCTGAAAATCTGACCCACACAATGGTCGGAATAATGCTATAATAGAATAAACACAATTCAGTCTAGGCCCAAAGATGAGAGGGTCCCTTCAAACGGAGGGAAACCCTCTCGCCTCCAACCGCAAAGTGCCACTATAATTCCATTAAGACCACAAAATGACATTATAATCCCATTAAAACGCCTAGTCCTAGGTCAGGAAACCGACTAGCGAATTAGACGTCTAACCACTGACATACCATTCTTATCTGATCTGAGGATTGGTTTGCATGAATTGTAAAATGATTTAAGTGTCAGAGCAGTGATAAATCTGTCGACGGTAAATTATTCAAATTATAAACCGCTTTCAAACAGATTTTCCTGTTTGAATAAGTGTCTTTGTATGATAGCAGGGACCATACATTATCCAGACCATAAATATAAATTTGCGATAAAAGGGACTATTCATTTTATGACATGTGGATTGGTTTAGCGATCCCAGGGCACGACTATTCGGGTCACATTTTCAGAAAATGCACAATCTACAGTTCTACACATCTCTCAAATTCTGTTAAATTAGAGCGAAAAATGATAAATACTAGGTGTATCTGAGTGTATTCTGTATTGTATTCATTCAATAAATCTGTCTGGTTATGTTGAACTGTATTTTGAACCTGATTTGTGTCTTAAATGTGGGTTATTTGAGAGGATTTGTGAAGGCCAATTGTACATTTTCTGAAAATCTGACCCATTCTCTCGTAGCCTACTAAACATTCCCCTTCTTGTTATAATCTTTACTATTAGTAATTCACGGGTCAAATATGTTTTTCGACGACGGTATCCCTTTCTTTAAATTCAAATTTACCATAATTTTGTAATATTAACCACGAGCGAGTGTTCAATGAGTCATTATATACAGTCTAGGGCCCAAAGCCTCTCAAATCAGATAAGAATGGTATGCCATATGGTATTCTATGGTGTTTATTTAGTTGCTTTATTGGCAATTTCCCACCCAGAAAATATTGGTTTTATTACAGCTCTACAATGGTGGTTGGTGATTGGACGCCTACTTCGTTAATCGGTTTCTTGGACTAAGACTATGCGTTCTAATGGAATTATAATTGCACTTTGGGGTTTGAGGCGATAGGTCTTCCCTCTGTTTGAAGGAACTCTTTTATCTTTGGGCCTAGACTGAATATCTTTATTACCCAACCCAATATGCAGATTTAACAAGCAGGATATGATATTCCAAGTACCTTAAGTTGAGTAGCGTTTTCATTAATATTTTTCCACGGGTATAATTATTGAGTCTAAAAAGCGACAATTCTAATAAGACTTAACTACTTTCCAAAAGGTGTTTTTATCTCTATGTGTAAAGCAGAATGCGATCAGTGTAATAATCTTCCACTTGAGTGTTGAAGCCAAGTCGTCCTGAGTCATGGGAAACAATCACGGCTTTATGGTGGTGTCAGAAGCTTTTAACAACTATATCATATATTTTTAAAAACTCTATCATATATTTTGATTTAGTAGAGAAGTAGATGAGACAACCATGACAAATCCACCTACACTCATCTACAGCGAGCTGGCGTCGAGTACATATGGGCCAGATCTTCAGAAAATGCACAAACTACAGTTCTCAGTCTGTTCTACACATCTCTCAAATTCTGCAAAATTAGGCTAAGAAATAATAAATACTGAGTATATTTGGTATCGCATTGATTTAAAGGATGTGTTTGAGTGTTTGTTAAACTGTGTTTTGAGTCTCATTTTCGTCTTTGGGTTATTTGAGAGGATTGGTGAAGGCGAATTGTACATTTTCTGGAGATTGTACACATTTTGACGGCCCTGACCAATTTAATTTCGGTTGTATGTGGAGGGCAGCGGTTATAGGGTCAGATTTTCAGAAAATGTACAATTCAACTTCACCAATCCTCTCAAATAACCCAAATTTCAGATGAAAATAAAGTTCAAAATACAGTTTAACCTAACCAAACAGATTGCTAGAATCAATGCAATGCCGAATATACTCGGATTTACCTAGTATTGGCCAAATAGCAGCCTTATTTAGCAAAATTTACATATTGTCTACAGCTGCCAATTGTACATTTAAGTTTAGCATAATTCTGCACAATTTGCTAAATGAGTACAGCTGGCAATTGTACATTTTCTAAAAATCTGACCCATATATTAAATTTTATGTTTTTTAAACTTCAGTGGAGGGCACTGGTCATAGTGCAGCAGGAGAGGTTTTTTGCCCATGGAATTTTTTTTTTCTTTTTTTTTTGTTCCTGGGAATTAATCACTGTCCAGTGAGCGTGAGTGGGACACAGCGTGATGCCAGACTATTGCGTGTCTCTCTTCTTACTTTAGAAACTTGTAAAATAAAACTTAAAATGTAAAAAACATTGGAAGAGAGCTGGCACGGATCCTAATCTATACTTCAATAACAGGCCGGAATGTGAAGAACGTAGCTCCAGTCTAGGCCCACAGATGAGAGAGTCCCTTCAAACGGAGGGAAAGCCTCTCGCCTCAAACCACAAAGTGCCATTATAATTCCATTAAGACCAAAAAATGTCATTTTAATCCAATTAGAACGCCGAGTCCTAGGCCAGGAAACCGATTAGCGAAGTAGGCCTCCAATCATTGACATACCATTCTGATCTGATCTGAGGGTTTGGGCCTAGACTGATTCATATATCCTAGTAATTCCCAGTGTATTTGTCATAAAATTATATATCCATATAACCAATTACATATTTATTAATTATAGACGCTCATATAATTTTCTAATACAAAATGTAATATCAATTATTGTTTTTAATGGTCTCAGTATATTCATCAATTGTGTATTTATATCCATAATTATTATTATACAGTCTAATTCAGTTATATTTATATAACATGTATTTATGTATCATTCATATACCTATTTCCTTTTAATCTAATAGTCATCATCTAGAGTTGTTTCTATGTAGAAGCGATATAATATTTTCCCCGTCTGATATTTGCCAGATTTCCTGGGGCCACAACTCCATTACAAACGTCATAACTAACTCTCAAAATTGGGCTTGAAACCATTTATAAAGTTGTCACCCGAGGCCTTATATCTGGGCCTTCATGATCACGAATACATCTATTAATGAGTCTAGGTCCAAAGATGAGAGAGTCCCTTCAAACGGAGGGAAAGCCTCTCGCCTTAAACCGCCAAGTACCATTATAATTCCATTAAGACCGCAAAATGTCATTAAATTCCCATTAGAACGCTCCTAGGAGTCATAGGCCAGGAAAATCGGTTAGCGAAGTAGGCGTCTAATCACTGACATACCATTCTTATCTGATCTGAGGGATTGGACCTAGACATTTCAAAACGAATGACCATAGATAATGTAAATTTATACAAATTATTGTAAGAGTCATAATTAAAAAAAAATATAAAAATATTATGAGTCATAATAACTTTTTATTTATATTGTTTATATTCCTTCATGACAGGCTTAAAGATACCACTCCACATACACCCAGCTCACCAGATTACCGTCAGCCCGGAGCCAACAAACTTATACTTTCCCAAATCATAAACTTCCCAAGAACTTCCCGAGTAATCACAATTGAAATATGGCAGGTCAGGTTACAGCGAGTGCTTAGAAGTGTATTACCCGCTGCAGACAGATTATTGTGACTAACAAGTTTACTTTATTGGTCTGGTGAACCGGGATGGCTGAGGGAAAGCTTTCAACGCTAGACTACGATAAGAGATCCATATATAATATATAATAGTTCATAGAGATAAAAGATCCAAGTTATGGGTAGTAATCCACAGCAAATAGCAGAATTAGGGAGTTGGACTTGTAGTTAGGCAATATGACATTTGTATTTTAAGGAACTTTGGAAACTTGGTTATTTATCAAAATATAAAATAAAAAGTATAAAAATATAAAATCATATTAAAATATGAGCTGAAACTGAGGTACATGGCATGCCTACTTTGCAATAGGGCTTACGGGATAGGTTCGTTCGGGATAGGTGAGTAGTTTAAACCCCTGTACGTTGGGACCCAGAGTCATGAGAAGGTTGTGGGTTCGAATCCGTGTTGCTACAATTATATCCCCTCAAGCCAGAGGAGCGTGCAGAGCTAGACATTCCTCCACATTATTTTAATTCATAAATAGATTTTGCAAGATAGACAATGGTCCTGGGTAAGACCTTAAAGTGCCTCTCTCTCTCACTCTCTCTCCTCTCCGCTCTATTCCTCCCTCCCTGTCTCTCTCCCTCTCCATCTCGTTTGCTCCTCCCTCCCTCTGTCTGTCCGTCTCTCTCTTTCTCTCCCTCTCTCTGTCTGTCTCTCTCTGTCCCTCTCTTTCTCTCTCTCTTTCTACCTATCTATCTCCTTCCTGTGGCACCCCATCTCTCCACTCTGTCACTTTCCCCTTTTAGAGTTGCTGAATGACAACCCCTTCATCTCCCGCTCTCCCAGTGTCCCTCTAAATTTTTTCTCCCTCGATCTTCTCTTACCATTTGTCTGTCTGTCCATTTATCTGGCCAGGCTGTCTCTACCCATCTTTCCCCAATGCCTCCCCTCTCCCTCTATGTTTATAAAAAGTCGCCCTAAAGAGTCTCTCTCTCCTCCAATAGTTGCATGAGTAATGGCGGTGTTGTACTGAGGACGTGTAAATCACGGCCGCCTCTCATGTATCAGGATTATCTTCCCATCACTATACGCCTCTTTTACTTCTCCCAATAGGGGGTTTGCACCAGACACAGTCTAGACCAGGATTATCTTCCCATCACTATACGCCTCTTTTACTTCTCCCAATAGCGGGTTTGCACCAGACACAGACTAGACCAGGATTATCTTCCCATCACTACACGCCTCTTTTACTTCTCCCAATAGGGGGTTTGCACCAGACACAGACTAGACCAGGATTATCTTCCCATCACTATAACACGCCTCTTTTACTTCTCCCAATAGGGGGTTTGCACCACACACAGTCTAGATCAGGATTATCTTCCCATCACTATACGCCTCTTTTACTTCTCCCAATAGGGGGTTTGCACCAGACACAGACTAGACCAGGATTATCTTCCCATCACTATACGCCTCTTTTACTTCTCCCAATAGCGGGTTTGCACCAGACACAGTCTAGACCAGGATTATCTTCCCATCACTATACGCCTCTTTTACTTCTCCCAATAGCGGGTTTGCACCAGACACAGACTAGATCAGCATTATCTTCCCATCACTATACGCCTCTTTTACTTCTCCCAATAGCGGGTTTGCACCAGACACAGACTAGATCAGCATTATCTTCCCATCACTATACGCCTCTTTTACTTCTCCCAATAGGGGGTTTGCACCAGACACAGTCTAGACCAGGATTATCTTCCCATCACTATACGCCTCTTTTACTTCTCCCAATAGGGGGTTTGCACCAGACACAGTCTAGATCAGGATTATCTTCCCATCACTATACGCCTCTTTTACTTCTCCCAATAGGGGGTTTGCACCACACACAGTCTAGGCCTGCAAACGAAGAGAAAGCTTCTCGTCTCAAATCGCAAAGTGCCATTGTAATTCCAGTAAGACTGCAAAATGCCGTAACAAAAGCCTCAAATTTCAAGACTGTCCGTGTATTAAATATTTGTCTTGTGCCATCCTATATTAATATCTACTTAGCTGGGTATGACTATGAAGTACCTTTCTGTCTGTTTTCTCTGCCTCTCTCTCTCCCTTCTTCTCTATCTCTATTTCCTGGGTATGATCATAAACTGTCTCCCTCTCAGCTCTCCCGCCCTTGATAGAACACTTCAATGTGTTGATAAGGGCGTAAAGCCACCAAACTCACTCATTCACTACTTAACTAGTAATTGTCCAGCCAGAAATATTGATTTTAACTATTTTTTTTCTAAAATAAAAATATCAAGATGCTGTGGTTGTGTCTTTTCCCGCCATATGTATTCATGAGCGATTCGCCGGCTCCAAAAGATAATATAATTAAGATTAAAAACATGTAAGCATGTATCTTTCTTTCTTTCTTAGTCTAGTTCTATGTTTCTTTCTTTCTATCTCTACTTTTCCTTGGGATAAGCCCGCTATAGCCCAGATGCTGAGGACATAACTTATCGTTTCTAGCCACATATATTATTGGCACATATCTCACCTGTCTCTTATTTGTCTTCTGAGGCAGACCCCTCATGTTTCAACGGGCACACAGAAAGAAGTTTTTGAATACAAGAGAGTGCGGGAGCGAGAAGTCAAAGTGAACACATCCACTATAGTGTGGATTGTTCCCGCTGAGTGGCGTGGGAAGATGGCGCGAGATAACGCTCCAAAGCTCCCATTGTGTTCTCGTTCCATCTCGTGCAGCGCGAGACTTTGGATCCTGCAGTGGCAGGTCGTGTTCGTCATGCCCTAGCAGCGGTATATTGGGGAAGGGTATGTGGGTGGAATCGCCAGAAAATGTACAATTCACCTTTACAAATCCTTTCAAATTAACCAAATTTAAGAAAGGAATCCAAAAGGAGATCCAAAATTCAGTTCAACATAACTGAATCAAGGCAATTTAATTAAACTCAATACCAAATATACTCATATATACCTAGTATTTATCATTTTCCAGTTTAATTTAGCAGAATTTACGAAATGTGTAGAGCTACCGATTGTACATTTTCTGACGATCTGACACATATAGCAGGGTCTCCGTGGGGCCTGGAAAAGCCTTGAATTTGGGGGAAAATAAGTTCAAGGCCTTGAAAAGCCTGGAAAATTGTGGTCGAAGGGCCTGGAAAACCATTATATGGGCCTTGAATTTTGTTGGAATCCATTAAATGGCTTGTCATTTTGGAAAATTCTGTTTGTTACTGTATACTTTCCCCTGATTCGCCCCTCTCACACCTTGACTCGTAAAGTAAAAGTTGTAATGCGGTGTTTGATGTAAAATATGAATATAAAACCTGTTAAATACATCACTGGTCTGTGAAAAACAATAATTACGCCCCCCCCCCCACACACACACTCCCCTGGTCCCGTCATCTAAGTTGGGAAAAATCATTGATATAGTCTGTCTAAAAAGTAGTTGACACGTGATTCCTTAGCTCCTTTAAGGGGAGGGAAAAGTGGGAGATTTCTGATTTCTATATATGACAAGGTCCTGTCCACTCTTTGCCTAGCGAATCGCTCATTGCAATCAACCATGGATAAACATGGCCAGTATAACCAGCTCTGCCTTCCTTCTAAGCAAAACAACAGCTGCTGTACATAGAATGGAGACAGCACAATACAGTACAGCTGTACATTTGGCCATGGTTGGTCGCAAACGGCAATGGTCGGTCGCAAACGGTGATTCGGGGGCAATTAGTTTGAAGTCAAAATTCTCCCACTTTTCCCTCCCCTTAAAGGGACTAAGGAATCACGTGTCAACTACTTTTTGGACAGACTATACCGGCCTTGAAATCACTAGAATGGGCCTGGAAATAATTGTTAAGCCCAAAGGCGTGGAGACCCCGTATAGGGGACATCATAGCTTATGTCTCCCTTGGAATATTGATTCGTATGGAATTTAATATGAGAGTAATTTTCCCTATCGGGGAGGAATATGATTCTTATCTGATCTGAGGGTTTGGGTCTAGACTGATACGATTCTAGCTCTCTCATACCTAGCTGGATAAGGAGGAGCCTAAGATCAGTTTTCTTAATTCCCGCGATACGTCTAATATGTTTTCTTGTATTATAGTTTTGCCTAATTCCCATGAGAACAAATCTGTTCCCCCCACACTATAAACAATCATAACCTGTCTTACAGTACGTGCTCGTATTTCACTCATACTCACCTGAGCCCGCTTTCATCTCATAGTCTCTCCCCCTGCCATCCATCCCCGCCGCCCAGTCACTATTTCATCTCATAGTCTCTCCCCCTGCCATCCATTCCCGCCGCCCAGTCACTATTTCATCTCATAGTCTCTCTCCCCCTGCCATCCATTCCCGCCGCCCAGTCACTATTTCATCTCATAGTCTCTCTCCCCCTGCCATCCATTCCCGCCGCCCAGTCACTATTTCATCTCATAGTCTCTCTCCCCCTGCCATCCATTCCCGCCGCCCAGTCACTATTTCATCTCATAGTCTCTCTCCCCCTGCCATCCATTCCCGCCGCCCAGTCACTATTTCATCTTATAGTCTCTCTCCCCCTGCCATCCATTCCCGCCGCCCAGTCACTATTTCAATGCGCACTTGAGATTCTGACCCCAAGCGATTTATTATATACCCGCCATCAAGTCAAGAATTATTTTTTTTAAATGTGAGAGCTGCGGACATACCAGATTCTTCTTCATAGGCATTCCGCCGCAGAAATTGAACACTTCCGCTAATAGACACACAGTCTAGGCCCAAAGATGAGAGAGTCCCTTCAAACGAAGGGAAAGCCTCTCGCCTCAAACCTCAAAGTGCCATTAAAATTCCATTAATACCGCAAAATGGCATTATATTCCCATTAAAACGCCGAGTCTTAGGCGAGAAGACCGATTAGCGAAGCAGGCTGACACACCATTTTTATCTGATCTAAGGGATTGGAGACTGGATATCAATTTGTGATGGGTTACAGAAAAATGAGTCACAAGTTGCAAAAAAATGGATTTTGAGATATCATCATATTTGAACAAATGAGATCAAGCCGATAGTAAACATTAGGACATCTATAACTAACAAGTACTTCTATATTTTAAGTTATTTTGTATTCTTGAGAACAGATTTTGCAATATCTCTGGGACAGGTGGACAATTACCAGTATTGAAAGTAGCTAAATATACTCTATAGGATGAGCTTAAACATGCATGGATATATTTAATACACTGTCTCGAAATTTGATACATGTATGATAGATTAGATACGCTGAAAATGAGTAAATTCCTACAAAGATAACTTGTGAATAAATCAATTTTAATCCAGATTTGACTAAACTGGGGATTTGCATAGCCCCCATTTTGAATCTTGATTCGCATGGAATTATGGGTATGGCGTAGAAACCTATAGAAAACATGTCAGGTTTTGTGCTCATGTGATTTTTACCAGTCCTCATCATACATGTTTTCATGACACACGTCTCCATATTTCCCATCATGCATTTGGTTGTCATATAGATTATCTATACAAGCTGTAATTTTGGAGAAAAGATCTTTGCATTTCTTGACAAAAATGTTGCCAAATATTTGTATGTCAGATTTGAACTGAATCCATCCCAGCATGCACTGTAAGAGACATGCGCAGTGGCACATGCAAGTCCCCTATTGTAAGGATGTTCCATAGTATAGGGTCAGATTTTCAGAAAATGTACAACTCAACTTCACCAATCATCTCAAATAACCCACATTTCAAACGAAAATAAAGTTCAAAATACAGTTCAAATGCCAAATATACACGAATTTACCTAGTATTGACCAAATTGCAGCCTCATTTTGCAGAATTTACTAAATGTGTACAGCTGCCAATTGTACATTTTCTGAAAATCTGACCAAGTAATGTTTTAGCACTGTTCTATCAGGACTACACTTTGAGTCCTGTAGGCAGTAAACACTGTTAACCCTATGGGGTGCCCCGCCATTCTCCCCATCATGATTGAGGAGAATGGGGAAAAATAAATTATCTATTAAGTTCCCTGTGTTAGCCGCAGGCGATTTAATGATTTAAATTATCATAAAGTATATCTAGCAGTGAGTGAGTGAGATTGGTTGCTTTATGCCCTTATCAACACATGGAAGGTTATATCAAGGGCAGGAGAGCTGAGGCAGTGTATGATCATACCCAGGAAATAGAGCTAGAGAAGAAGGTAGAGAGAGAGAGAGAGGGAGAGAAGAAGGTAGAGAGAGAGGGGAGAGGGAGAGAGAGAGAGGGAGAGAGAGGGAGAGAGAGGGAGGGAGAGAGAGGGAGGGAGAGAAGAAGGTAGAGAGAGAGGGGGAGAGGGAGAGAGAGGGAGGGAGAGAGAGGGAGAGAGAGGGAGAGAGAGGGAGAGAGGGAGAGAGGGGGGAGAGAGAGAGGGGAGAGAGAGGGAGAGAGAGGGAGAGAGAGGGAGAGAGGGAGAGAGGGGGGAGAGAGAGAGGGGGAGAGACAGGGAGAGGGAGAGGGAGAGAAGGCAGAGAGGGGAGAGGGAGAGAGAGGGAGAGAGTGTGGGAGAGAGAGGGAGAGAGAGGGGGGAGAGAGAGAGAGGGAGAGAGGTAGGGGGGAGAGAGAGAGAGGGGGGGAGAGAGAGGGGGGAGAGAGGGAGAGAGAGAGGCAGAGAGGGAGAGGGAGAGAGAGAGGCAGAAAGAGAGAGGGAGAGAGAGAGGGAGAGAGGCAGAAAGAGAGAGGGGAAAGAAGAGAGGCAGAGAGAGAGAGGGAGAAAGAGGGGGAGAGAGAGAAAGAGGGGGAGGAAGAGAGAGAAGACAGAGAGAAAGTCCATACAGTGAGTGTGAATGTCTATCAATAGACCAGGAGGCAGGAGGCTTTACAGCTCGCTACATTACCCCGCCATAACGGTAACTCACTTGTTTCCCACCAGGGGGCCGGGATCACATGTCAATCACATGATAATCACATGACAAGCATGTCACCGCATGTAGTCATTATTCCATGTCCAGTGGGGTAGAGGAGACTGACCCTGTCCCTCCGCCCACACCTGACCCTACTACAATACAGGTATATCATTAGATACAGGTATATCATTAGCCACACCTGACAAGGCATCAAACCACCGCCCTTTTCTCACCAAGGATTTCGTTTTAAAAGCAGCATTTATACATATATCGATTTAAAACTTTCTACTTTTTTAAGCTATATTCATGCCCTCTTAGGCTACACTTGGAAGAAATATGGCTGGATTTTTAAAAGGTTTTGGCCATTATGACCTCATGTCGGAATAGTTAATTTCAGCGTAGGCCGTAAATCCATTAATTTCCAGATCTTCCTATTCGCTATTTAGATTTATTTTTAACTGGGTCGGGGTTTTCGTTGAAAGCCAAATATTTAACTCTTATACAGTCAAACCCCGTGTCACAAGGAGTGGAACCCATCATGGGCTAGAGACGGTCTCAGTGGTGTTATAAGGGCCTTGCTCAAAGGAACAAATACAAAGGGTCAGATCTTCAAAAAATGTACAATCAGCAGATCTACACATTTAGACAATTGTGCTAATTGTGCTAAATTAGACTGAGAGATGGTCAATACTAGTTTATACCTGAATATTTGATATTGCCTTGATTCAAACAATCTGTTGGTCTAAGTTAAACCAAACTTTGAACATAATTTTTGTCTTAAATTTTAATTATTTGAGAAGATTGTCGAAGTTGAAGTGTACAATTTCAGGCGATTTCCCCCATATACAATAAATGGGGTTCATAATGGCGGGTTCATGCCACGTTACCCCGGAGTCACACACCAAGGGAGAAAGTCATGGACTTTCACACCTTCACCCGTTCCCTCTCTAATACACACAGGGGTCAGGGTTTAACTATTGGGGGAAACATGAACTGGGGGACTTGCATGACTACCCCTTGTGCACCCATGCGAGACCATATACGACCCAAGTAGTTCGATAATTTCATTTCGTATATAATAATGAAGGTAATTGAATAAAGTCTGTCCAATAAGTAGGTGAACGGCCTTCTTTAAGAAGAGAGAAAAATGGGCTATTACAACAACAATAAAAAGTAAAAAAGAAGAAGGGGAAGAACCGTAAGCAATAGAATTTGAAGAGCAACAATTATGATTATAATAATAATATTCAGAGCATAGAACCTTTGGACCTAGCTAAATTGTCTGTAAAGTTTTAAAATGTATATGCAATAATTGATTAGACAAAAGCCACACAATGTGTTTTTTTCGTGAAGGTATCCTTTCCCTAAAATAATTTGCCCTTGATGTTATGCAACATTTTAATACGATTTGGTGCTGTCAGTCCAGGCCCAAACCCTCTGATCAGATAAGAATGGTATGTCAGTGATTGGACGCCAACAGCGCTAATGGGTTACCCACCTATGACTAGGGGTCCTAACGGGATTCTAACGAAATTGTGCGGTCCTGATGGACTTATAATGGCACTTTGCGGTTTGGAGCGAGAGGCTTTCCCTCTGTTTGAAGGGACTCTCACATCGTTTGAGCCTAGACTGCTGTGAAAATCTTGGTATTGATCATTGTGTATTATAATAGGTTACGTCCTGGTGAGAGCAAAATGCCAACGTGTCAACTTAAGGTATCAGCAACCCTATCACCTCCCAACCCCACCCACCAAACGAAAAAAGGGGCAAAAGAAAAAAGGATTGGAATAAAAGGTGTCACATCCTAGAACCAAGGCTCCCATGTGCTGACAACACAAGGCACGCTTTCTGGCTTACCATGAATTGTGTTGGTGTAGCCTTACCATGAACCTGAACCCTTAATGAACCCCCAAATAACCCAGGCTCCTTTATTTACCCCGGGTCGTGTCAGCACCTCCCACTGGGCACAATACCTCCCTAGTAGTGTCGGATTTTCAGAAAATGTACAACTCGCCTTCACCAATCTTGTCAAATAATCCACATTTAAGACAAAAATGAGCTTCAAAATGCAGTTTAACATAACAGAACTGATACTTTAAATCAATGCGACACCAAATATACTCAGATATACCCGGTATTCATCATTTTTCAGCCTAATTTAGGATAATTTACTAAATGTGTAGAGATGCCAATTGTACATTTTCTGAAAATCTGACCTAGTAACACCAGCTGCTACCGTAGCAGACGACATTTTACTTAGCAACAAGAGACTTCACGCGTTGACGGCGCCATTTTTTCAACATGAATTCACACGGAATTTCCCCTCTACTCTCCCCCTTTTCTTCTCGAGTGTTCCTCTCTTTTCTGTTTCTCTCCTCTTTGTCCTATATTCCTTTCCTTTTCCCTTTCCCTTTCCTTTTCCCTTTCTATCTCTATCTCTATCTCTATTTCCTGGGTATGATCATAAACTCACTCCCTCTCAGCTCTCCCGCCCTTGATATAACCTTCAATGTGTTGATAAGGGCGTAAAGCAACCAATCTCACTCACTCACTCACTCCCTCTCAGCTCTCCCGCCCTTGATATAACCTTCAATGTGTTGATAAGGGTGTAAAGCAACCAATCTCACTCACTCCCTCTCAGCTCTCCCGCCCTTGATATAACCATATTAAATGTGTTGATAAGCAACCAATCTCACTCACTCCCTCTCAGCTCTCCCGCCCTTGATATAACCATATTAAATGTGTTGATAAGCAACCAATCTCACTCACTCCCTCTCAGCTCTCCCACCCTTGATATAACCATATTAAATGTGTTGATAAGGGCGTAAAGCAACCAATCTCACCCACTCACTTAATTCATCAACACATCATTTGTTGAATACATAATTTGTCTATGAAAACAATAAATACAACCCTTTTCTCTGTCTCTCTCTCCCTTCTTCTCTATCTCTATTTCCTGGGTATGATCATAAACTGCCTCCCTCTCAGCTCTCCCGCCCTTGATATAACCATATTAAATGTGTTGATAAGGGCGTAAAGCAACCAATCTCACCCACTCACTTAATTCATCAATCTGTGGTCATTAATTAGTGTGTTTTCATACACAAGGCACCACTGCATGCCGGGGCGTCAACCTGTTGGACCTGGAGCTTAATTAGAGTTGACCTTGACCTTGTGATTAGGTAACTCATTAGGCATATTATATACTCGTGGGAACGGCTGCAGCCAAACTGTGCTAATGTTACACCATCCATCCATCACTGTCGCTTTGTATTCCAGTAAAAATGGAGTTTTCGGTGGCGGCCATCTTGGATTTGGGTAATTAGGCAATGAGTTACATGATTATAAATGTCACCACTGTGTCGAGCATACCTTAAAAGCCCATAATAGACACCAGAATCATTTATCTGCTATGTTTCTTTCAAAAGTTACATTGATTTTTTTGTTTGGCACTATATAGAACCATGGCAGCCATCATGGAAAACTGTAATTTTTCTACATTTTTAGTATGTTTTCTAGGGACCTTATGGCAATGCATGGTGAAAACCACATTTCTGTTCTAATGATTTCCAAGAATACCATAGTGTTAGGTACATATAACATGAATACACACAATACAATGAAATCGCTTGTTTATCCTATCGCATGCTGTAGTACTTGTTTCAATAATCTAAGGGCAGGCAAAAATGGCTGTTGGAAACAAGATTAAATACCCTGTTAATCAGGACTTGGAAATCAAATAAAAACTACCGCTAACGTAGCTAATATATGCCCCAGGGTGTAGAAACTACCCAGGAGTCTAAAAAAACATGGGGAACTGGTAGAGGCTTATATTTCGCCATTTAAATGGCATGTCCAATATCCTTCTTTATTCCCCATAGTCCCACACTTGATCTATGTATAGCGGCTGACGTAACCCCCCTATTGTTCCCACGCGTTCATTACGTGCCGTACAACTTGGCAGGAGTTACGTGACATATGTGCCACTGTGTCATACCTGCGTTATTGGTGCCTTCCACCCACCTACTTCTGGGCGATGTGTAATAAGAAAGGAGTCGTACGGGTCAGATTGTCAGAAAATGTACGACCTGCTGCATTGCGTAACATTAAAATAATTCCCAAATTAATGTACATTTGCTCAACTAATAGCAAATGGGATTTTTGTCGTCACAAGTGCAGTACTTTTGATTGCATTTTTTGTATTTATAAATGTTTATTCAGTAAGAACATTATGCATTTTACACTTTTCTCAAGTCATGCTTGACCCATTATTTGAATTACCATTTGGCAATACACATTCTTGATACTTGAAATGACTACTTTATTTAGTAGATTGGTCTTCAGAGTTCAGTCTAAGAGATACTTATTATTAATGTTCATTCCTCAGTATTATGACTGATTTAATATAGTTATAATTACACTTTCATTCTTATCAGACACTATAGCGGTTTCGCTGAGAGCAACATGCCCCATTTATAAACATATATTACCGTTATTAAGTCATAGTGTCAATCATTAGTGGGTATATAGTCTTCCATTTCTTGCCCTTTCCTGACGCTGGTATTTTTTATATGATTGAGAATGAGAGAATTAGACCGTGTACTCTATTTACTGAATACAATTTGATTAAGCTAAATATTTAGCTATTTTTTAAAAACAATTTTATTGGACAAATGTTCACAACGGTGATAGGTCTCATTGGCCAAGTAAAGACAAGAAAATTACCTTTAATTTTAGATAAACATCAAGATGAAATCTATTCACTTAGTTAACTAACTAATTTAATCTCATAAACCAACAACATAACTTTTCAACCCATATATCTCCTGCCTTTAACGCGCCGATGTTTAAATTAATCAAAAGATTAGCCTCGTATCGATTAAACATTCGTTTTGAATGTTTAGGCTACAAATAAATGTGTCTAGATCCAAACCCTCATGATAGATAAGAATGATATGTCAGTGATTCAGAGCTGCCAAATTGGTTGTGGTTGAAACCGGGAGATCTCCCGTTTTGGGGTAGGTGAAAACGGGAGACATGAACGCCATAGGCGTGAGTAGTATCCGCTAGGGGGTACAGGGGGCGTGCCCCCCTCCCCCCGGGAATTTTGTTTAAAACTGGGAGTAAAATGGTGCATTCTAGGGTCATTTTCGCATAATATTCCAGCTATCTGAAAGCAAACTGAATATCTAGTATATTCAGTTGGGACAGGAGGCTGCCTACTTC